>CM046666.1:78882877-79289847 GCA_025594165.1 Tamias sibiricus
TCTCATGTAAGCTCTTAATAGGAAATTCCTTTGTGGTTTTGTCTATTTTGTATTACAATTTATATCACAAAACATCAGGAAGTATTTGAGGCTGAAGAAATACTCACATGTTGAGTTCAGTGGTAAGGCTAACTGTACTACTAAAAACACATAAACTAACTGGCTATACATAATTGAATTCCCTTTAATGACAAGTTTTATTGTAAATAGTTGAATTCTCTAAATATAGCTTTTTGTATGTTTCTATTTCTTCATTGATTATTATGCTTAATTTGTGTAATATTGAATGATAAAAAATATCACAGTACCATATCATTAAATAAAGCAGTTTAGAATATTTTTCTGTTAAATATTTCAGAATAGATAGATATTCAGGTTTTTTTAATTAGAGGGAATACATTTAAATTTCACCCTTTACTATATATCACACCCTGATAAGATTAATTCAGGTAATGAGAATCATTGTGCATATATTTTTTTTTGCATTTATTAATTACATATATATGTGCATCATTTGAAAACTACATATACATTAGTGTGTAAATAAAGTTTTTTTTGTGGGTGGATAGACTCCAAATGGAATAAATACTAAATTGTTAAATGATTTATATTGTATTTTCATGGATGAAGTACAATTAGATACAAGAAGAAAATGTTCTTGCTGTTAAAATTTTCTGCAACCTAACTATATGGTCTTGTGAATGGCAGGAAACCAGAAATAATTCTGTTGCTACTTATGGTTAATGAGTCATGACAAATCTAAACAACCAAATCATTCAGTAGCATCAAATTTGACCATTCTAGGCTGTATCTACCAAAAGTCTAATTATTGGAGCAATTAAGTAAAAATGTGGTCAAACTAAATGCCTGGTACTGTGTAAACAGATCATTGGGATGAATAATTACATTTTTAAATTGAATTGGCTTTTTTGTGGCAAGTTGATAGAACATAGGTTGTCAAACATCTGGCCATTTTCTCCACACAATTTTAGGCAACAAGTCAAATTAAACAAATTAATTTAAATTTTGATTTATTTAGTGAGTTTTTAAACTAATATCTTGAGGAAACTTGTATTATATATGAAACTTTATGCCAGAGCTCTTTTATAAGTATGTATACATGTAATTATGACAAAAGAATAGGTAATAGGTTTATTTTGTGCAGGTGTAATATTCAAGTCTGCTCTATATTAATTCTCAAAATAACACTAAGAGATTGGTATCATTATAATCTCCATTTTTCATATGAGAACAATGAGGTAAAATAAGATAACCTAGTTACTTCTGGAGGAGGCAGGATTAACTGAGGCTAAAACCCATGTTTATTTGTTTATTATTGTTGTTTTTCTGTACTCAGGATTGAACCAGGGTTACTCTGCCACTGAGCTATACCCTAAGCCCTTTTATCTGTTACTTTGCTACAGGGTCTCACTAAGTTGTTGAGGGTCTCCTTTAGTTGCTGAGGCTGACCTCGAACTTTCAAACCTCTGCCTCTACCTTGGAGTGCCTTGGATTATAGGTGTGCATCACTGTACATGCCTCTAAGTTCTGTGTTAACAAACTGTATGTATTATAACTGTCCACATACAAACAAATTCACAAAAGCAACCAGAATATTTAACAGATGTGCTGAAAGAAGATAAAACTTAAATTTGTTCTTGAACCAAATTGATTGGTCAGTTCAATAAGAATAGTCAATCTTATAGTTGTGTTTATACATGGTCAAAAATCTATGCCTTTTAACTCAATAGAATGTCTCACCTTTGACCTTTTCTTTGTCTACATCCTGTAAGACATTACAAAGAAAGTGGCAATTTCCAAAGGGCTCATTGCGATACAAAGAGAAACCAGAAAAATCTATAGATTTTCCTAACTCCATAGGATCTTTTCAAATTATATGGCTATAGCAGGTATGATGAAACACAGCAATCAATCATTCTGACAACTTTGCTTCACCTTTAACCATAAAACCCACAAAAATTCCAAAAGATATCTCTGTAGTACCAGTATTCATTTCACATTTTCTTTGCAATAATATTAAGCATTTTACAGCAAATATTAGTTGACAGCAATCTCCATGTTTCAGCTTAGTGAGTATTCTCATGCTATCCTGCTACTGTCCCAGTGGATTAGCTAGAAGGACATTTTGATCCCATATGGGGAAAAAAGGCATTTTGCATTTACCAAGGGGATTAAGTTAACTATTTATGATGGATACAGATGTATAGCACTTATTTCAATTTCCTTCCACCTATTCTCAGGGGAGAAACAAACTAAATCCTAATTCATAAGTCTAGATATAGAATAAGGTCATCATTTTAAATCAATATGACAGTTACACAAAATAATAATGATATTTTTGGCATTTGTATTCTTATTATCTCATAACTCCAAGAGTTTCCAAACTTTCATATTCTTGACTAAAATGATGTCATTTTCACCCATAAATTTCTATGTATAAAAAAAAACCAAGTTAAATATTTGATTAACCTTATAAGATCATATGATTGTTTGTAATAGAGTCAATGCTTAAATTGTCTTATCAGTATCATAAACTACATCTACTAAATGCACAGTTAAAGCTAAAAAAAATGTTAAAGGAACTACACAAGGCTGAGTCTAATCTTTGTGATAGTTTTCCTATTATTGTAAGGAAGGAATTATAAAAAGATATCGAACAGTTCTAAATGCATGATATAGCTATGGAAAGATATGAGATGGATATTATTACCCTATATACATATGTGATTGCACCACCTGTGTGACTGCATCATGTACAGCCAGAGGAATGAGAAGTTGTGCTCCATTTGTGTACAATGTGTCAAAATGCATTCTGCATTCATGTGTAACTAAGTGGAACAAATTTTAAAAATAATAAAAGAAAGGAAGATAAATTCCTTAATCAACTTAGTAAATAAGATCTTCAACCAGTTTCTCTGCTGTCTTAACTTTAAAGTGCTGACCAATCACACACGTGTGAGGGACATTGGATTGGAGAAAGCCAGGGTGACCAAGACACAGCCTTATTCAGAGGTCAAGAATAAGTTTGCTAAAAAATCAGAGAGGCAAAAATGACAATTTGGTGAAATGCTAAAATATATTTTAGTTCCAATTGTGTCATAAAAGAAAACAGAATAATATGATAGATCTAAAAACAAATAGGGCCTTGAGTGAATTAATCAAAATTTTAGAGACCCGTTTTTTTTTTTTTTTTTTTTTTTTCTTTTTGTGGAGAGGTTAATATTTCCAGGATTTTGATGTAGATTAAAAATGAACTTTAGTACATGGTATGTATTATTTTTGACATCTAGTGTAAACTTAACAGTAATTATACATACATCTTCTTATTTTCAAAGCCAATAAAGATATGAACTCTTTCAATAATAAGTTATTATTTTAGCACCCAAGTGCAACAAATTGTTCATTTCAGGAAAATTATGTATGTCCATGGCTGATGAAGGGGTTTTTCTGAGCTAAGAACTTATTAATTCATTAATTTATCAAATGAATTTCTTCAGCCTCTATCTATGTAATGCAATGGGCATATCTTACAAATTACATAAGTAACTGATTTGTAATGCAATGGAAGCTGTTACAATACAACCTTCAGGGACTAAGACAAAATAAATAAATGAACAAAAAAGAGAGAAATGTCACCCATCTTCAGCAGGATGAAGCTACAATTGACCTACAAAAAATAAACAAGCTATAATTGTTGTCATTGACCAAAGTCTGCACATTTTTTTTTTTTATTCCAGAAATGTTAGTCTGGGTTTTTATTTTGAAAGAAGGTCACACATAAGTCTCTGCATCTTCCTTCCTCAATTCTACTGACATTTGTCCATCCTCCTGCTTGAAGAAACATTTGTAAATTTTATTAAGAGCCAAGATAAATCAAATAATTTTCTCTTCTTATTCAAAATTAGTATCTAACTTTCTAGCATTAAGTCAAACCCTTCCATTTAATTTGTAAATCAACTTGACAGAGAAAAAATTAATTATTTGATCAAGTTCTCATTAATGAAAGAAAATGGAAAAATTTGAAATAGAAATCATGGGCTTAGTTTCCTAGCCCATCTTATGTTCTTTTTACTCTACATACTGTATGCATCTTCTAGAGTAAAAGCACACCAAAATCCCTGTGGTCTCCAAATTTTATATTTTTCTCATTAGCATGTTTTCTTGATGTATTAATTTCATGGCTATTTTATTATTTTTATGCTGCTTTCTCTCCTTACCATCATTTTCCACCAAAAATAACCAAAAATAAATTTTACTGTTTAGAAGAAAGGCAACTCAATTTTTTCATGCCTGTCTGTATAATGCACATACAAATGTAGCAAGTGAACAGATACATGGGTGGTCTCATCAGTTATGAAATTATTTCAAAATCCAAGTGTAGGTGACCTACCTCTAATTCTGCTCCAGGAATCATGGAAGCAGCATGTCTAGTTACTGCAGCCCAGATACTCTTGGCAACGTGAGATGAGTTGTGCTACATTCTTCCCATGCACTTGCCCTGATCCTGTCCACTTATGTACACACACACACACACACACACACACACACACGTGACATTTTTTCTTTTCTCTTTTCCTTTCTTTCCTCTTTCTCCTTTATCTCCTTCTTCCTTTCAACCTTTTTATTATGTTACCACCTTCTATAACCTATAGACTTATTCTATCAATTAACTTTTTAAAATTCATATAAAAAATCCTCCTGATCTGAATAGAAGGCATTTGTAATGATTTGGAACTTTAATATCCCTCAAAAGCTCATGTTTTGAAATGATGGGCCCCCATCCTGCAAAATTCAGAAGTGGGACTTTTAGGCAATAATTCGATCATGAGTGTTATAAGCTCATTAGTGGATTAATCCATTTGATGGATTAATAATTTGAATGTATTACTGAGTACTAACTATAGATAGTGCAGTGTGGCTGGAGAAAGTAGGTCAGTGGGGGCAAGCCCTTGGATTATATCTTTTCTTTGTTCTGTCTTTTCTCTCTCTCTCTTTCTCTCTCCTTCTCCCCCCCCCTGCCCCAATTTCTTGGCTGCCATGAACTGAGTAGCTTTCCTCTGCCACGTCCTTCTACCAAGCATGCCTCACCTTGGGCCCAGAGCAATGGAGTTGGCCACTTACAGACTAAACCTCTGAAATCAGGAGTCCAAATTAAACTTTTCTTCCTCTAAGTTGTTCTTGTCAGGTATTTTGGTCACAGTGGCACACAGCTGATTAATATAACCTGGAAAAAATTCTATCCAATAATTTTCTTGTTTTCTTAAGCATTAAGTCTAATAGAGTAACACTAAGTCAAAGAAATACCCAGATCAGACTTGTCCTATTTATTACTTTGTGGGCTGTTCCTATACAACACACAGAACACATAGACATGTACATACACAATGCACTCACAAATATATCTGTGCATATACCTCCCTGTCTATGATATGAATGAAACTCTCACTCTGATTAATTAAAAATTTGGTTTCATTTGTAGATAACTGAATGTGTCAGCTATCATATTATCCATATAGATTTTGTCTATTACTATATTATCCATATAGATTTGATTTTGTCTATTATTATATTATCATATAGATTTGGGCTACTTCTTTCCATATAGCAGAGCAAAATACCAATGTCAGTCACCATATAAATTAAATTTATACATATATGTGTGTTTCTCTGTGTAATATATGAATTTACATCAAATTTTAAAAGATATGCAATGAACTCTGACAAGTTCTCCAAATATACACTGAAAGTTCCTTTCAAGTTGTTTTGTTAGGACCTTGATGCACAATTATCCCCTCTGTTTTTTGTGTTCTTAATCTACCCTCCCCCTTGTTACATTCCCTGTAACATATAAATATATATAAAAAAACACATTAAATACTCTCAAATTTTCCCTCATTTGTTCTTTTATCAACCTCTTCCAAGTCATTAATCCTCCTCTTTTTAATCATTCTGATATATTTATTATATAGTCCACCCAAACTCACTTTCTTTTCTTCTGTCCCAGTGCATCTCATGGTAGCTTCTACTCCTCCCATTCTACCCAGGGTCTTCTAACAAGGATCATGTGTGACCACTGGACTGCTATGTCTCACCTTCTGTTTTTTAGTCTTTGTCAGCATTGAACTCTTAGCAGAATTGAACTATGTTTAGTATCAACACTCTCAGATATATATTAAAAAATCTAGTTAAGTTTTCTGGATTAGAAAAGAAGCTCATCCATAGAAATAAACTAAATTAAATTACCACAATTGCAACAAATTCTGAATAATCAGTCTGATTTTTTTTTCTCTAGGAGCACTTATTTATATGAGATTATAATTTTATGTATATCATATCACATATTTCCCTAAATTCACTACTAGATTTCTCATATGATTATAAATTCTGTAAAAATATTTAATCACTATATTACCTATCATATTAGATTGCTTATGATTTGAATATCCATCCTATTATTTGGAGACTTAGTTTAGTCTTTCCAGAAGTATATATAAATGAAGTTTCCTTTTATAAATATTCCTGCCATCTTAGAAAATGATAGTAAATGATGTGCTCTATATTGAACTCTCTGATTTACAAGACTGCACTTGGGTACATGTGCTCCTTTCGTCACACCTTCCTGTCTTAACATAACAGGGCTACCATCCTCTAATGTTTCACCTGGGTCCCCTTTGGTACATGTTTTATCCTATACTGATTTCCTTAATTACTACCTTCATGTCATATACCTTCTTACCTCATTCTGAGAACCATATGTATACAACCAACTCTAGCCCATTAACATACTCTAAAACTTTTTTTTTTTTTTTCCACTAGTTGACTGTTTTCCAAAGGCAGACATGCCCAGGAAAAAGAGCTCTAAAATTCAGCTTTTTGAAGCTCTTCTCAAGTTCCAGTTCCTTCTCTGTTTATACTCTTTCAGCCCAGATAAACTAGTCACATTCTGGTCTTATAATTCTTTTATCTTATGTAATTCTTTGAGATAATAAGAATAATTTATGTCACAGCATGCCTGTTCAAACCATTGGTATGAATTTTGTCTTCTTACTAGACCTTGACTGATATGGCAGCTATATTATTATTAATGTTGTTATGAGGAAATCATCCATTCATCCTTTCACTTTCAATCAATTTATAAAATTTATTAAAAAATTATAAAATTTATTCATCTTTGTGGTATGATCTTTCCTTTGAATCAGTTAATTTAAATTAATGTTAACCATTCTAAAGATTTCTAGGAGAAGTACAATGTTTTCCAGTTTAGTGTTCTCTTGTTGCTAAGATGCAAGCAATGAATTTTGTAGCTTTCTATATGAGAATTAAAAGAGGATCTTCTCACTGATACCTTAATTAGCCACAGTGTTACCTTGGAAATCTCTGTCTAAACCAGACTCTGGCTCTCATGAACCTAATTTCAAACCTCCTTATCTTTTGGTTTTTATATCATATAACTTCTTAACTGGTTTCCTTCTCACTCTCTACATGACTCAGTCTCCTACACTGCTGCTAAAGTTACGCTGCTAAAAAGCAAATGTCACAATGCCACTCTTGTGTTTGATTTTAATGGCTTCTTCTTGTGGAGGGCAAGTGCTCCATAGATGGCCTTTCACAGGCTGAGTCAAACAGCTCTCTGCACCCCCTCTGAAATGTCACTTCCTACTGTGTAATCTTGTTAAACCACTCAGATTTTCTCATGTCCCAAATGCAAAATGCGTTCTTCTGAGAATTTGATGTTCTTTCCAAACTTGGAAAAATAAATTCTGCTGCAGAAAAAATAAATCCTCTTTTCTTGAAAAAATAAATCCTATTTCACTTGGAAAAGGTATTTTTTAAGTGATATAGATTATTCACTGTGAAACCATCCTTGTTCTTGCTAGTTGTGCCTTATTTCACCATGTTGTCCCCACCACAATTGCTCACATTTCTATGTCAGCACTTTACTGGTTCTCAAATTATACCTTGCTTTTAGGATCACTTGGAATTCTTACTAAGATAGAGCATATTGAGTCATACCCCACAGTTTATAACTCAATAGATCTGGACAAAAGCCAGAAAAAATCTAATCAGTCTCTATGTAATGTTTCTACTATTGTTCTTGAACCCATATTTTTAGAAACACTGGCCAAATGAATTTAGGAGAATATTTTAATATTTCAGGCAAAAAAAAAAAAACAACAAATTAAATAGTTTTTTTTTTTTTTTTTTTTAAGGATCAGAAAATGTTTCATGGTTTCTGGCCAAACAATCATACTTATTTCTCTCCAAAAAATGTAAACAAAAATTGAGTGGCAGCCAGGCGCAGTGGCTCACGCCTGTAATCCCAGCACTTTGGGAGGCTGAGGCAGGAGGATCACGAGTTCAAAGCCAGCCTCAGCAATGGCGAGGCACTTAGCAACTTAATGAGACCCTGTCTCTAAAAAAAAATACAAAAAAGGGCTGGGGATGTGACCCAGTGGTCGAGTGCCCCTGAGTTCAATCCCCGGTACCACAAAAAAAAAAAAAAAAAAAAAAAAAAAAAAAAAAATTTGAGAGTGGAATAGTTGAGAATTGAGACAAAGGCAAATTAAGAGAAAGTAACAAACCAAAGTCTTCTTTGTTTCTCCAGGTATATGATCCTGAAATATCTCCTAAAATCTAATGCCCAAGGTCTGTAAAAATAGAAAAACATAATTTCAAATGGAATTAGTAGCAAACCAAAGTTCATTTTCAGCAATTAAGCTGCTGCTTCCTTTTGCCACAAACCAAGAGTATTTTACAAATTGCTTCATCATTATGACTGTGTAAAGCCTTGCATATAGGTATTGGGATAATTATATTGATTGTCAGGAATACGAATGCTTTTCAGATAAAACTAATCTATAGATAGATTTCAGGGTCTGTCGCACTTCAGTTGCCTGGTGTGAATCTTTGAAAACCTCAGCTTATTAGGAAAGAATGGCTCTTGCCATATGTGCAGCATTAAAAACATCTGGAAACACCATCAAAGCAAGAAATTTTTTTTCTTTCCACTGGCATGAAGAAGTCATTGGAAATTTCACAGATGTTTGAATCTCAGGATCCCTGGATAGTAGAAAAATTGAAGCAGACTGCTGGCATTGACCAAGTGATTTCTCCTAGGAAATACACTGTGACTCCATGGAGAAAAATGAGAAGGTGTTCCTAATGGGAATGAGTTCCTTCCTAAATAAAGCCATGAGTGAATAATCTAGTTTGTCATTGAATGTCATAGTAATGTATATGAGGCTAAAATCATTAGCGTGCCCACAGTGGTTGCAATTAGAATCACACGGACAAGGGAGTATTAGTGAAGTTCATGCATGTCTGGCACCTAATGCGATTTGGCATTTATCTTGATAATTTGGGGGCATTTCTCTATTTTCCAGTGAGACTATATTCAATTTACCATTCTTTTAAAAATAAAATTATCCATTCTATATTCATCCCAGATTTAGTAAAGCCATTTAAAACTTGATTACATATTTATAGGTTCTCATTTAAAATATGGGAATTTTGTGCCTGACTCTTACATTTACCAGGTCATGTTTGTAAACCCCATCATGAAGAATCACTTGGGATTTTAAATTACTTTTAATGTGTTCAAAATATGTTTTTATTTTGCTCAAAATAATCATTGATAAATCTTCTGTTTTCTTTGAAGAACTGGGTAATGAAAGGAATATGGGATTATGTGCATTTTCAGAAATATTTTCTTCAAGTGATTTTTATATTATTATTGGGTTCAAACAAATTGCAATAAGCCTTCAGTAATCTAAATGTGGCCTATAAACTAGCAGTACCATCATCACCTTGTAACTTATTAGAACTGAAGATTCTCAGGCTGAATCACAATCTACTGATCAAGGAGAGAATCAGGTGAGGTTGTTTTGATGTGTTTTCACATTGAAGTATTGCTGTAGAAAATATTGTTGTCTTTAATATGAAACTGATTCATTTTTTCTTTTTAACCCCTAAGAAAAGAAAGCCAAGTCCTAGAGTTAAGTAAAAATGAGAACAATATACGTCAGGATTATTATAATTTGTGGGTTAAAGTAATACTACTGCAGAGAAAGACTTCTTTGAAGTTTCAGGAGCAGCATATTACTGGGCATGCAAATTTTACCTTACACTAAAAATCAGAGACAGCTCCCTTGTTTATTTCTTATCTACAGTCCAACACAACCACCATCTGCCTGATTGAAGGAAAGAGAAAAATAACTGAATGTTCAATGTGGATTGTAGTTTATGCCTTATTAAGTTAGGTCAATTAGATGGTCTTTTGTTCCCCCTGGACTAAAAATGTTCAGACCTTTACACAGACTCTACAACTACTTCTATCCTTAGGATGCTACCATCATTTGTATACAACCTTGGAGATATCAGAAGGTGATGGAGTTTTGTTTTTCTTTCTCCCTACGATTCTTTTACCTCTACAAGTATACTAGTGATGAATTTTACCCCTTGGAACAGCTTGGCCAAGTGGGCAAAATTAAAAGGTGAGTTTATATCCATTTTTTTTTTTTTTTCGATTTTCTCAGAGCCCAGCAGCCTTCTTGACTGCATTAAATTCACTTCAGCTGTCACTAATTACAGTTTCCCAAACATACCCATAATCACCAAAGAACATTCTTTGATAACAAAAGAACTACAATGAACTTAAAAAAATTTATCTACCAAATTTACTTTATAATGTTAGCAAATTGTTATTAAAATTTGACATGTATATTAAAAACAACAGTCTTATTTATACACACTAATTTTTTAACTTTTGTATAAAACACTAGTAAAGAAAGGTAAATTTACTTTAGAATTATTATTACCTTGACCAAGTAGAGTGTAATCCCAAGAAGGCAATGGTGATTAAGATTAGCAAAATCTCTTATGTAAGAAATCAATTCTAAGATAAATTGCCCAATTAAAAATGGGCAAAAGATATGAATAGACAGTTCTCCAAAGATAATATATTAATAATCAATAAACACATGAAAAGATGCTCAACATTGTTAGCCATCAGGGAGATACAAATCAACATCACAATGAGATAACACTTCAAACACACTAATGCAAACTTAATTATATAGTTAGATTCTAACAAGTTTGGTGAGGATATGAAGGAATTTGCAACTTCATACTTCTTGTAAGAATGGTACATAGTTCAACTGCTTTATAAAACAGTGTGACTGCTCCTCAAAAGGTTGAACATAAAGTTATATAGCATCAGGTCCACACGTAGGTAGTTATTCGAGACCAGTAAAATGGGTACATTCACAGGGCAGAGAAGAGGTAGAAAGGGGAGGAAGAATGAAGGACAGCCTTCAGTGGGTACTGGGTTTCCTCTGGGGTTGATAAAAATGTCCTAAAATCAGATAAAGCAAAAACCATTACATTGTACATTGTAAGTGAATTGAATGGTATAAGAATGCATCGATCGATAAGATAATTATTTTTAAACTCAGTTTTTAGATCAATGGGGGAAAATCTACATGATAATTTCCATGGATTCTCAAAAAAAAAAAAAAAAAAAAAAAAAAATGTCGAGAAATCTATTCCACATCATATTTTCCATTACTCAAAAAATTATTTTTCTGGGGTCTGGCAGGTCAGGAACCTAGAAGTTGCTACTATATCCTTGTAAAAAACAAAAGACAGAACAAACTGCAAAATCAATAACTTTTCTCAAATACATCAGAGAAATGTAGCCACAAGGCAAACTGCTGTACCCCAAATTGGAGAGACACATAGGCAATACAGAGGAACACATGTCCCCACTGCAGAAACTCATGAGTAGAAGCCTCTGCAGAAATCAGTATCCTAGTAGGAAAACCTAAAATGTAATTGGCAAACTGCAGAAGGCTCCACGTGGACGAGTCTATGAGTCAAAAACTTCAGAGGGACCCAGTCATAGTCAGTTTCCCAGTCTTGTGAATTATACCTGCAGGGGATCTACCAGGTCCTCATAGTGAACATCAGACAAAAACCTTTTATGATTCTGGTAGAGGAAAGGAGAAAGAAACCCTTTTGAAACATGCCTCAGCATTTTATTTTATTTAACAAGGCCTATTCTCAGGAGAAAATGCTTTACCAGAGCCTCACCTGAAGGGATTTTATAAGAACCTGACTTACAGAGAAAATGGCAATACACAATTCTAGCCAATACCAGTCTTGATGTGAGATTAAAAAAAAAAAAAAAAACAAACAAATTCCAGCCTCATCTAGCCATTTTGTGCTGTCAGAAGTGAAGTGGGGCACTGAGAAGGGATTCTAGATTCACAGACCAGGGCACAGGCCCACCAATGTCTGTGACCTAACCATAGGACTGTATACTGCTTCCGTTCCCCAAACCTTCCCATAAAAGCTTATCTGTTACAACATGTCAATCTTATGACTAAATAATTGAAAGGCATACTAAAATGCAAAAGATAAATGCAATTTGAATACAATGAGAAAGCATGTCAAATACATTAGGAATGTTGGAAATTTCAGAGCAAGAATAAAATATCCACAGGCTTGGCGTGCAACTCAGTGGTACAACACTCACCTAGCATACACAGGCCCTAGTTTCAGTCCACTACAATTAGGATACCAAGGACATTAGTGGAAAAAGTAAATAGCATGCAAGAACAAATGGATAATGTAATAAGCAAAGAAATAGAAATGTTAGGAAATAATTGAGAAAAAAATGTAACATATAAAAAACACCTTAGCAGAAATTAATGATTTTGAGGGGGTTTTAACTGAATGTATGAGAAAAGAATATCTGAGTTTGAGGCTATAAAGACAGATAATTCTATAACTGAAAAACAAAAAGAAAAAAAGACTAAATAACAGCAACAACAACAACAAAAAAAAAAAAAAAAAAAAAAAAAAAAAAACAGAGCATGATTACTATGAATTGTGGCCAAAATTACAGAAGAATGGGAATACATGAACAAGAAGAAAAAGAGAAAAGAACAAAGGTACATTCGAATCAAATATTCTCATTAGACTAAAAATTTTCCCCAAAATATCATACAACAAACCACATATTCAGGAAGTCATGGGAACACAAAGCAGGATAAATATCACAAAACTATGCTTATGTATTTCTATTGAAACTGGGAAAAATCAAAGATAAAGAAAAAAAAAAAAGTATTGAAAAAAAAAAAAAACAGAGGAAATAAATACCTTACCTACAGAAGAGCAAATATAAGAATTACATCTGACTTCTCTTCAGAAAGCAGGCAAAGAGAGTAGAGTGAAATATTTATAGTGTTGATGGAAAAATACTATTTAGAATTCTCTACTCTGTAAAATTATCTTTCAAATGTGAAGACTTTCTCAGACATGCACAGATTGCAGGAATCTGTTACCAGTAGATGTACCTTACAAGATATGTTAAAAGAAGTTCCTCAAGAGAAGGCAAATGATATGCAACAGAAACTAGAACCTATGAAAGGACAGAAAAAGAAGAGAGGATACAGCAAGCGATGCCTCAGTATCATCTGAGGACGGTTCCACAGATACACCCTTCCCAGAATGCAAAAATCCATAGTTCTTAAATCTTATATGTAAAATGGGATAATATCTGCATATAACCTACATACTTTCTCCTGTGTACATTTAATCATCTCTAGGTGACTTAAAATAGCTAAACCAATGTAAATGCTATGCAAGTGGTAGATACACTGTATTGCTTAAGGAATTATGGCAAGGGGAAAAAAAAGTCTGTGCATGTTGAGCACACACACAACCAATACAGGCATAACTACCTGTACATGAATGAGATGCAAGCCAAATAATGCTCAAAGGAGTGCTGGAGACAGGCTGAGGATCTGTGAAGTGGCAGGAGGCTACATAAGGTACACCTGCAGGTCTCTTCATTTGCATGCATTCAGGGAAGTGCTTAGAGCTCAGAAAATTCAACTTTACATTTTTGGGATTTAAATAATTTTTTCAAATATTTTTGACCCATAGTGAGTTCAATCTGCAAATTCAGAAAATAATAATTATATAAAAATATGTTATGCTTATAGAACATAAATTTTCAGATTATATAGAGTTATGTATATGATATGCTTATATATTCTTATGTGTAAGTAAAATGTATGGCCAAAATGATTCAAATGCTTAAGGAAGGAATTCAAAATTTCTAAAAAGAAATTATTATACTGGGCATGGTAGCACATACCTGTAATTCCATCATCCCAGGAAGCTGAAGCAGGAAGATAACAAGTTTGAGACCAGTCTCTGCAACTTAGTTAGACCCAGTCTCAAATTAAAATAAAAAGGGCTCATTGGTAAAGAAACTATGGGTTTTTTTTTCACCCCCCAATGTTGAAAAAAACAAAAACCAATGAAACAAAACAAAACAAAACAAAAACAACAAAAAACCCCCAGGAATTATTAAGAGGTACCCTACTCATAAAATGTACAGTTATTTTGAAGTAGGGTTGAGTTTGAAATGTATATTGCAAACTCTAGGACAACCACTAACAAAGATTATTTTAAATAATGGTCTAGATTACTTATAATTACTGAAGAAAAAATATAATTGTTACAGACTTTGTTCACATTGAAATGTTAGTAAAGGATAATTATGAACAACTCTGTGCCCACATATTAGATAACCTAGATGAAATGGACCAACTTTTTGAATGACACAATCTAGCAATCTCAAATGAGATGAGAAAGACAAACTGAAAACATCTACGTCTTTTGAATAAATTGAATCAATCCTTAGTTAACTTTCCAAGTAGAAAGCACGAAGCACACACGAGTTCACTGGTGAATTCTACAAAATATTTTGGAAGGAATTATATTAAATTTTGTGCATTCTCTTCTAAAAGATAAAAGCAGAGGGATTACTTCCTAACTTATTCTATGGAACTAGCATCACATCAATACCACAATAAGAAAAGGATATTCCAAGAAATGAAAAATATAGATCAATATGTTCTCAAGGATTTGGATACAAAAATCCTCAACAAAATGTTAACAAATAAAAACTACCAATGTATAAAAAGAATTATATAACACAACCCAGAGGGATTTATTCCATGTATGAAAGACTGCTTCAGTATTTAAAAAAAATCACTTAATGTAATACATCAAATCTATAAAATAAAATAGAAAAAAAAAACACACTGTCATGTCAATAAATACAGAAAAACACTTGAAAAATCTAACATCTCTTCATGATTAAAAACTGTGAATTAACTAGGAATCGAGAAGAATTACTGCAATTTAATGAAGAATATCCCCCCCCCAAAAAAAAACCCACCTATAACTAATGTTATTCTTAATATTGGTAAAACAGAAATTTTAAGATCAATAACAGGGTAAAAATGTCTCCTCTACCTACTTTTTTCTCAATAACTTATTGGACTTTGAAAAATGAGCAAAGATGATGCAAGGGAGAAAACAGAGTCTTTAACCAGTGGTACTAAAACAGCTGGATGCCCATATGCAAAAAAGTGAATTTAGACATAGTTGTTATCCCCTTCATAAAAGTCAACTGAAAATGTATCATAGTTTTAAGTGTAAAATACAAAACAATAAAATCCCCAGAAGATAACATATGAGAAAACACAGATGATGTTGGATACAGCAATGAACTTTTAAATACAACACCAAAGGTAGGAGCTATGAAAGAGAATTGATAAACTTGGCTGCATTAACGTTAAAACTTACACTATGTGAAAGTCAAAGGAATGAGAGAACAAGCTACAAGCTGGGAGAAAATATTCATTAAAGTCATATTTGGCAAAGAACTTTTACAAAATATACTAAGAATTCTTAGAAATCAACAATTTAAACATAAATTGATTAAAAATTGGTGAAAAGAGGATCATCTTATGTGTGATTGGAGGATTGCAAATAAAATAGTAATGAAATGCTACTATAAATGCACCAACCTACTGAATGGCTAAAATTCAAACAATGACAAGACCAAAAGTTGACAAGGATTTGGAGTAAGAGAAACTCATTCGTTGTTAGTGAGAAAGCAAGATGGTTCAGCTAATTGAAAGAGCATATGGCAATTTTTTATCAATTTAAATACACTTTTGCTACACAGTCAGCACTTGCAGTCCTTGATAGTTATCCAAATGAATTAAAAACTATGTCGTGAAAACCTACATAAGGGTATTTATAAATACATTATTCATAACTGGGAACAAACTTCAGTATGTGAATGGATAAAGTATAGTAAACCCATACAATGGAATATTATATAGTGCTAAAACCAAATGAGTTGTTAACCATGTAAACACATGAAAGAAGGTTAAATGCATAGTAATAAGTTAAAGAAACAAATATGAAACAGGTACATACTGGATGAATCCAGTTATATGATAATCTGGAAAAGATAAACTACAGACATTGTAAATGGACCAGAGAGTAAGAGGGAATAGGTGTTAAGGAAATATTAATGGATAGAGCACAGAGGATTTTAATGGAAATGAAATTACTCTGTATAATACTGCAGTTCTGTCATATATATTACACTATAGTAGTCTTACATATATTACACTATAGTGTAATACATGATTGCAGTAATACACACACACACACACACACACACACACATATATATATATATATATATATATATATATAATGTATGACAGGAAAAAATAGACTGTAAAGTAAATGGTGGACTTTGGGTGGTAACAATGTGTCAACATAAGCCCAATCCATAAGTCCATATTTTTTTGCTGCATTGGGCATCCCCAAAATGCTTAAAACAGAAAGGTCCCGCTGGTAAAATATACCACTCTGGCATAGGGATTTTTTTTTTTTTTAGAAAGCCTGTATTTTAATGTGACGTCATGTGGATAGAGTACATATATGAGAAATCTCTGTATTTTCTGGACAATAATGCTATGATCCTGTAACTGCTGCAAAATATAAAGTCTATTTAATAGAAGACAGAAAACAAGTTTGATAACAAGTTCAGTTATAAGCATATATAATATAATTAAAATTTAGAGGAGAATTTCTCTAATTTTCATGATGGATTATAACAAAGTGATTAAAAGCATAAATACAGAGAATAGGAAAATGTCTTATTTTTTCCTAAAGTTAAATAATTTAATATTGTCTTCAAAGTCCACCAAATCTACATGGTAACAAACCAGTTTCATTGCTGCAGCCAAAATCACTGCTCAACACACAGGAAGTTAATGACTAGACAGGAATGCTGAGGTCAGCTGCTGCAGCCCACTCTGGAAATGCCTGTCTCCATTAGCTGTCTGCCATCAGAAACAGATGCAGGAATTGGTGAAACTACATTTTCATCTAGAGCAACAGCTGCAAGGAAGTTGAGTAAAGGTACTTCATAGCTTCAAAATTTCTTCAAACTTATGTCTTTCAAAAACCATGTGGTAATGGATATTGAATGTCAATCAACAACTACACATGGAGAATATTGTAAGGCAAAAATTGTATTAGATACATACATGAATATATACATATATGTACATAGGCACACACACACACACACACACACACACACACACATATATATATATTTACTTATATGGTCATAGCAAAATTATATAAGATGAAATCACACATCTTAAGTGCATAGTCTGATGACTTTAAATTAATATATAAAATTTGAAGCCACCATCCCCATCAAGATGTTGCTTTAGTATTTTTATGGATAGCCTTTATTAAATCAAAGGAGTTCCCTTCTCAAAAGCTTTTAGGACTTTGAAATAATGGATAGTGAAATTTTGTGAAAAGATTTTTTGAATCCATCCTATGGAAAACCTTACATGGTTGTCTTCCTTTATTCTGTTACAGTGGTGATTTTTGTTAAAGATTTTCTAAAACTTTTTATTTTGAAATAATTTTAGACTTACAACAGAGTTCCAAAGATAGTACAGAAAGTTCTTGTATACTCTTCACTTGAATTATCGCAATATTAATGTCATGATAAATTAGAAAAATTAAGAAATTATCATTCTTAAAGTCCTATTAATCACATTTACATATTTTCAGCACTTACAAACTAATATTCTTGAAGTAACCCACAGTTGGGTTTATCATTTTTCAAAATTGGTGGATTCATACTTGCTACTATTTTTGCTATTAAGGGTTTTTGCATGTATGTTCATAAAGATTGTTGCTTTGTAGTCTTATATACATTCGCTTTAACAAGGACACGTGCTTACAGCTATAATGTCTTCATTTTATTTTGTTCTTGTTGTTTTTGATATCATATTATTGGCCTCATAGTTTGAGAAGAATCTTGAGAGAGTTTGTGTGAGGTTTGTACTTTAATATCTTTAATGTTAAATTCACAGAGAAATAATCTGAGAATAGAGTTTTCTTAATGGGAAGATTTTTAATAAATAAAATTTCTTTAATAGATTTGTCTATTTGGATTTTCCTGTTTTTTATCTTATCTACTTTTACAAGTTGTATTTTTAATTATTAATCTATTTGATCTAAGTTTTCAGATTTATTGATGAAATTTTGTATATGTAAGGTGATGTCTTCTTTTTATTTCTGATTTTGATAATTTTTGCTATATCTTTTTTCTTCTTTAGCACATTTTAAGTTTACCAAATCTATGTAAACTTTATAAAATTTTCTTATTACATTTTCTATATGGTTTCTCTCTTTTCTGTTTTGCTGATTTCTTCTCTTGGTTTTATTGCCTTCCAACTTAATATGGAAACTTATTGACTTTGAATCTTTCTTCTTTATAAAATCCTAAGTGCTTGAGGCTTTAAAAAGTTCTCACCAGATACCAACTTACTTGCATCCCACATATTTTGATGTGTTGCATTTTTATCCTCATTTAGATCAAAAATGTTTTCTAATTTCCATTCTGATATTTCTTTGCCCCATAAGTCATTTATATTTTGCTGGTTAATTTACATATACCTGGGTATTTTCTAGACAAATTGCTATTGGTTCTTAATCAATTCCATTATGCTCAGAGAATATATGATGCAAATTGTCAAGCTTTTATTTAATGACAATTTTCATGGTCATTGTATCAACTGTCTTAGTGAATGTTCCACATGGACTTGAATGTGCTATTTTGGGGCACAGATGTTCTTCAACTCATAATGGAGTTACAACTTCAAAACTTAATTATTCATTGAAACCATAGTAAGTTAAAGAATACATTTAATATACCTAACTGGCCAAAAACATAGTTTTTTTTTTTTTTTTTTTTTTTTTTTGTGTGTGTGTGTGTGTGTGTGTGTGGTGCTGGGGATTAAACCCAGGGCCTTGTGCATGCTAGGCAAGCACTCTACCAACTGAGCTATATCCCCAGCCCCACAACATAGCTTAGCAACACAGAACACTGTAGAATACCAGTTATTTGTTTTTTGATGGAGTAACCAACTGGCAACTCCAGCTTGCTGCTCCTGTCCTATACCATGAGACTATTTTTTTTTTTTTTTTTTTTTTTTTTTTTTTTTTTTTTGCATATAACTAGCTTGGAAAAGATTCTGAGCTCAAAGTAGAATTTTTGCAATATGTGTATTGCTTTTGTACCATTATAAAAATCAAAATTATGTCGAAGCATTGTAAGTATTTAATATAACATTATGTAAATGTTTAATTTTATAAATTTTTTTTCAGTACTGGGGTTTGAAGCTTGGGCTTTGAATTTGCTACACAGGCTCTTCCACTGAGCTACAACCCCAGCCATTTTTATTATTTTATTTATTTATTTATTTATTTTTGAGATGCAGTCTTGCTCAGTTGCAAGGCTTGTCTCAGACTTTCCATCCTCTTGCCTCTGCCTCCCAAGTAGCTGGGATATAGGCACGAGCCACTGTGCCTGGTTGGGTTTATTAATTTATTCAAGAAACAATTAGGAATTGAATATCTTTAAATGGATGGTACTATCACTCCATGTGAACACTTTTATAACTTAGAAGTAATAGCTTATGCAAATACACAAGAAAAAGAATGGGTTTGAAGAACCTACTGATAAAATTATACACGCCCATCCACCCCCACACAGAAAGAGATATGTGACATAAACTGCAAGTTTAATATGTATAAATGAATTATTATATTTTGCCCTGAAGTCTGCTCTTCCCTTCTTTTACAGAAGCAGACTTAAACTGAATTGTGACCACCTGGCTAGGAATAGATTTCCCAGGTCTCAAGGCACTGAGTGTGGCCATTTTCCCATGTTCTTGGCAATGGGTTATGAGTGTTTTCATGTGCGCTGTCTCTGCACTAAGGCCATAAAGATCTGGCTGGGTTTTCCATGCTTTCTTTCTCTTTTCTATCAGCTGCAACCAGTTGTAAGAGAATCATAGAGGTTCCAAAGGGAAACAACGCATGAGAAATCCTGGTTCCCTGAGGAACTTCCTAGAAACCTTGAACTCAGACCTGAGTGACAACCTCAGACTGCAATATGAGAGAGAAAAATAAAAGCCAATCTTTTATGAAATATTGCAGTTTGGGATTTATCCTGTAGCAATTTAACATCACTTCAACCCACTAGCTGCTAACAAAGCAACATTCATTTTAAAGTGTATATGTAAATTAAAGTATACATAGGAAATACCTTAATTAGGATAGCTGTTGCCTGCGTTTTAGAGGGAGGGGAAAAAGCAAGAATAAAAAGGAATAGATATACATTTTTTGTGAATGGGCCATCATTTGAATGAATAATGATTATGTGGTATGATATATGCACACACTAACCCAAACAGTCACTGAAAGCTTGATCATTGTATCAGATGCCAATCTAATAATGAGACACACAGTTTTGAGAAAAAGGAAAAAAAAAAAAGAAGTTTTATTGCTTTGATAGCAAAGGAGAAACAGGGTACTCCTGTCCCAGTGGCTGTGATTTTCCCATCAGGGTGAACAGGGGGTATTTAAAGAGGTGATCCCACTACTATGTTCCAGGTGTGCCCTGTCAAGGGTCATAATTCACTTGTTAATTTGGGAGGTAGCCATTTCTTAGATCTTCTGGTCATTCCTGATGTCTTAATTACTTCATTCCCATGACTGGTGTGTGTTAAAGAACAGATGACTCAACTTAGGATGGGGAAGAAAGGTAGTCCTATTTCCTTAGAGCTGAGGAGGTGAGGGAGGGAGAGAGGGAGAAAAAAATAAATCAGTTTTTCTTAAACTGTATCTTTTTTTTTTTTTTTTGTAGTTGTAGATGGATATCATGTCTTTGTTTCATTTATATATGGTGCTAGGATTGAACCCAGGGCCTCACACATGCTAGGCAAGTGCTCTGCCACTGAGCTATTGCCACAGCACCAAAAAAATAAGTTTTAAAATAAGCCTCAGTGGCAGAGTAGGTAGGACTATATTCAACGCATGAAGTGGACCACTGTTAATAAAAAAAAAAAAAATAAAAACTTTGTAACTGAAGACAAAAAGAAAGAATAGAGAATGTGGAAAGGAGAAAAGAAAAAAAAAAGGAAATAAAAGTGACAATGACTATCTTCTCATGAAAATCTTCACATTTCATCTTGAAATGTATAGATCGTAATTAATGAGAGTAGCAATGAAAATTACTAAAGGGGAAAAATACTATGAAAATGTTGAAAAGACGAGAGCTGGAAAACTTGCCTCGGGTAACTCAGCAGTGGCTGGAGATTCCACTGTGCTTTACAAGTGTCTAGTGCCCAAGCATCCTCTTCATGTGGACAGTACCCCCACTGTGCCACATACTCTAGACAGGGCTAAATTACTTTCTATTTTCACAGCCACAATTATGAAAGAAACTTTATTCAGAAACCACATTCTTTATTGCTGACCACTTCATAACTTTGTATTTATTTGTCCTGATGATAGCATTTTCTAATTGAGGTTTTGATAATTACATTGAGTTCCTTCAATAAGTTATTTTTTATTAATTCATAGGAAGATAGTTAATTTAACAGTTAGTCAAAGGTTAAAGCATATTTGCTGAAAATTCATTCACCAGAATTTTCATGGCCTTTCCCTTGAGAATAGCTGTTTCTTTGAAATCTGTGTGGTCATTCTTCCAAAAAAAATCTTACCAAAAAAATCTGGCTCAACATTTTTTTTTTTTTTAAGCTATATTAGGGATTGAACCAGAGGTATCTTACTGAGGCGAGGGGGCAAAAGCACAGTCAGTGTAGGTAATGAAAGATTGGGTCAGAAAGATAGGGGCTGATTAAAAAAAAAAAAAAAAAATGCTAATATCTCCAGAGAACTTCCCCTTCTTCCAACCTATTGCCAAGGTTACCTGCTCCCAGGGAATTGTTCCTTCCTGCAAGAAACTGTTAATGAATGCCCCCTGGGCCACTCCCTTCCTCTCTGTACCCCTGGAAGGCTCCTTTCTCACTTTTGGCCTTATAGGAAAGATAAAGAGAAAAGGGGGCATGAAAAAAAAAGGGCAGGACACCTCCACTACCTCAGGCATCAACTTGGACCCCCCCTCCTCTGTGGAGGAGCTTCTGTCCTTTTCTCTCTCTGTTCTATCCTTTAAATAAAACATTTTTCTCTTGCCTCATCATTTCTCCGGTATTCAATCTTCAATGCTGGGGAATAGGACTTGAACCTGATTCTCAACACTGGTATCACCAACATGAAGTTACACTGCCAGCCATATTTTCAATTTTTATTTTAAGACAGGGTCTCGCTAAGTTGCTGAGGCTAACTTCAAACTTGTTATCCTCCTACCCCAGCCTCCCAAATTACTGCAATTATAAGCATGTGTCACCTTGCCAGACTTCCAAATACACACACACACACACACACACACACACACACACACACACACATTTTTAATGTGAAGGATGTTAGGAAGAACTTGACATATGCAATGTCACTTTGAAACATCCTTCATCTCAGAATAAGAGTCATAGCACGCCATTCTGATTCAGCCTAACCCAGAAAATACTACATTATTATTCATTTTTTAAGATCATAAATTCAAGCTCTAGCAATATACTAAAACTTTTGGTGTTACAAAGAAATAAATGCTGCTTTAAAAAATCTATATCACAAATTACATTCAAGTAAGGTACACTTTATATAAAAATGAATGGTCCCTAACTTAACCATGGTTTAACTTAGGATTTCACAACTTTATGAGGGTGTAAGAGCAATGGGTGTGAAGTAAAAATCATACTTCAATTTTCAAATTTTGATCTTTCCCTGGGCCATTGGCATCTGGTGCAATATTCTCTGGCAATGTTTGGGCAGCATCAGGGAGCAGCAACTTCCCGTGAGCCTGACATCAGAGGATATACAATGTCATTCTACAATGTATTCTCTTACTAAACTTTGATGTTAGCTAGATCAGGTGTATTAAATGCATTTTCCACTTAAGATATTTTCAGCTTACATGGGTGTATTGAGATGGAACTTCATCATACATTGAGGAGAATCTGTAATGCTAAGCCTTTCTAGTGTTTACCCTTAGATTTTCCTCTGTCCTCAAATCCAGATTTCAGTCTAGAAATGATCAGTTTCTAATTTATTACCTCCCATTCCCAACTGAGTGGAACATTAATCATCAGTATATGCTATATGTCAATGTAGAAATTTTAGAAAATGCATGAAATGTAATTTTATTAATTAGTAGTTATTTGAGGTTTATTTTTAATACAGGCATTTCAGGAAATAATTTTTTCTTCAGAAATTAGAGGGTGAAGGAAATTGCAACTAAAATTCTCTTTATTAAGAAGTCATTGAAATTTCTTTGTGTATATGACAAACATAGGAAAAGTACAGAAAATGATACTTGGGGTAGTAGATTCCTTGAGATTATAGAAGAAGAAGTACTGTAGGTAATACTATTCTCACTGATGGATTTGGAGATAAATTGTGGAATAGCATCACAGGGACTTCCAATTCACTTGTGTTCCAGGTTTTGCCAAGTATACATTCATATCTGACTTCCTGTATACTACATCCAAAGCTGACCTCCACTAGTGGGCAATATGTCAGTTTGCAGAGTGACTGTGTTAAGTCTCTTTCTAAAAGAATGATAACTTATGTACAATTCATAGGTAGAACACATGATAGATCTTTTAAACCTCAAATGACCAATACTATCTCTATAAAGAAATCACATTTCAAACCTTTGGGTGGCTTCCCTGCGGTAGTCACTGAGCTGCATAGTTAATGTTCTATGTAAAAATATGAAATATGAGAAAAAGGTGATGACACATTCATAAATATATCACTAAGAAATTAGATTACCTGTGTAACATTTCATGTGGTTTTTTCAACTTGTTGCTAATCTCAGTAATTTAGCAGAAGAGGAAAGAGATCAAAATATGTGTGTGTATCAATATGCCACAGTGAAACACACAATTCTGTATAACTAAAGTGCATTAGTGAAGCAAAAGATGGTAAATGAATAAAATTCAAAAATGCACAGTTATGATTTATTAATATTTTAAGTTTTTTTCTGATAAACAAAAATGCATCTAATTTTTTTTGTGTATAATTGATGCTTTCATTTTTATGGACTTGGAATCAGAAGACTTTTGACACTAGCTCTTCTTGTTGGAAGACTGGTATATACACTTAGGAAACTCAGTTTCTTAATCTATAAATAGGGTTAGTGGTATGTGCCCATCCACTTTGTAGGACTTCACTACAGATTAAATGTACCAATAAAAAGAAACCCATTTCTTGAGTTACAAAATTCACACAAATGCAATCTCTGTTATCAATCAAGTGAGAATGTAATGAAATATTATTATGACAGAAGATGAAAAGGCTGTATTGAAATATTCTTTGAAAAATTAGTAACAATTATTCACAAATAAACCTTCCTTGTAAATTGAATTTCTAAAAGTAGAAAACTAATTTTTAGCTTTTGGAAAATATGCTTTCATTTTGTAGCAGAATAAATTCAACTATTAAATTAACAGGACTTTCTCCATGCTTTGATTATGCTGTTTCATGAAGACACAGTCAATCATCCAGTGTCTCTTTGGTTTGTATCTGTAATTCTCTATGTGTGAATATTAATTTTAAGGTAATGGAATAAAATTTTAAACAAGAAACAAATGCCTAACATTTCAAATTTTTAGTTAATTCTCAAAAAATGTTTGAAATAACTATTTTCTTTTAATTTACAAATGAAATAAAATGATTTCACATAATTTTAAAATCGATTTTTATTTTAGGAAGAAAACTCATATTACATACTTATCACTGTCATCTTCCCATTGAGTTCCCATTAATATTAAAGGGAGTTCAGTTCAATACATTAACATCTCAGTGAGAGTCTGTCTCATTATAATTATCACTGACCTTGTCAATTTTAAATTTTAGCTTGGGTCAAAATTTAATCTAAGCTGTCAAGAACAAAGTAAAATCAAAGTGAAAGGTAGAGCATTTCTAATTAAAAGACTTATAAAAAATTATTTATTAGCTATAGAATTTTAATATAAATATGTGTATGGATTCATACATATGTGTATGTGTACATATATGTATACACACATATATACATATGTATACATATATACACACATATATATATATTTTTCCCTTACAATAGTGAAGATGTATGCTACTTTATGTACTTAAATTTAAACTGCTTTTTATCTTCCATATCATTATTACCTACAGAGCTTTAAAAATTACAGAAGCAAAGGTAACTATTCCTGGAGATTTTGAATAAACAGTTTGAGTAAATCTCCTGCCTGTGTGTGTTTATAAAGTGACATAGATAATTCTGATTCACCCCCATGGTTGTGAACTTCTGTTCCATGACATAGACAAAAAAAGTATTGTGTAGCTAGCCACTAATTCTTATAACTATGTATCTGGATGGATATTTTAAAAAATGTTTTAAAAGTATTGTGTAGCAGAAGTTCACCTAAACCTTATTTTTTGGAAGAAATTTGACTCACTTCCAAAAAGATCTACATAAATAAAGTTTTACTAAGGATCTACAGTTACTTCTGTGTGTGTATGTGTGTGTGTGTGTTTGTGTGTGTGTGTGTGTGTGTGTGTGTGTACACATAATGTAAAAGTAAAAACACAAAGGAAAGTTCATTTTTTTAGATATTGCTTCATTTTCTTAAGAGGTGAAAATTATACTAGATGTTCACATCTTTGTAGGTTTTCAATATAATAACAAAATTTATTGTTCCCTCTAATTATAAAGTCACAGCATCCAGAAAATATAAAAACATATAAGAAAAGATTATCTCAATTATTAGGATAAATTTGTAAGAAAAACCTCTGGGGAAAAAAAAGTTAATGTATTTTTTAATACCTGTAACAGGTGATGGAATGGTGAAATGTTGTTTTCCAGAAAGATCAAGCTTAAGTGTACTCCTATCATTGTTCTGCAAAAAGAATGTCTTTTCCTAATTTAAAAAAAATAAGTTTCAGTTTAGTTTTCAAGTATTGGAGAATATTGGCTTATTGTTGCAAAGACTATTTAGATGTATTCTTCTCTACATATTTTATTCATGTCATGTCTTTTGTCTACAGATTGAGTATGTTCTTTATGTTATGTGGGCCACATTACAATTGACTCATTTGTTCCTGTTTCATATTTGGTACAATTGCTTTATATACGTTGTTAGTTGCTTCTAAAATTTGTGATTTTTTTCAAGACAGTAGTGTTTATAATTTATGATTCTAAAAATTGTAAGGAGAGAAATATTTTCTGATCATCTCTTAATATCCAAAATATATTCCTCTTTCTTGACTATAATATTTTGTAATTGTATGTAATGTTATACTTAGCTTCTTTTCTGCCTTTGGTCCATGCAAGTAGGGGAAGGAGCTCTTTTATGGAAACAGAATTTCATGCCACAATCTTCATTTCATACTGTGATAAGAGAACTAAAGGGACTCCATGTTGTCCTTCAGCAGCCATCCTAGGAGTTCCGAGAAATAGTTCTGTTTCTCAGAAACAAGAGAACACGGAAAGTCCTGCCTCTGTACCCATTAATCGTTACCTAGCATAACATACTTGGCAACACAAAAATAGCAATTCTTATACAATGTAAATTTGTTCTCTTTGGTTTCCATTTTTCTTGGGCAATGTACCTTGATTGTCTAGATGTTAGTAACCATCCTCTGACATGTATTCAACTAGGGTCATTTTGACACCCCCTTCCCTTCTACTTGCTTGCTGCTATGCCAACCTGGAAAGTCCCATGGGAAATACCATTGTACCCATTGCATTGTCTTGCTAACTGCCCAAATTAAGTTTCTGTACAGTGACTTGCTTGCATTGGCTGAACAACCAAATATAAACCCTTGAAAATAACTACTGGTGTGCCATATTTTCACACTGTGTGATGCTTGCAGATAGTGGCTGCTGATCAGCTTAATAAAGGCTTTTTTTGGCTCAAGTGTGAAGTAGCTTGGAGTTTTAATCCATATTTTTCTGGATACAACAATACATGAATTCTTTTGCTTCTTATATTTTGTACCTCCCCATTAATTAAATATTCACTGTGTGTGTATGTGTGTATGCATTTTCCTAATTAACATTTACTCAAGCCAGGCGCGGTGGTGCACACCTGTAATCCCAGCACTTGGGAGGCTCAGGCAGGAGGATTGCGAGTTCAAAGCCAGCCTCAACAACGATGAGGCACTTAGTAACTCAGTGAGACCCTGTCTCTAATAAAATACAAAAAAGGGGGCTGGGGATGTGGCTCAGTGGTCCAGTGCCCCTGAGTTCAACCCCCGTGGGAGAAAAACTCGGTACCAAAAAAAAAAAAAAAAAAACAAAAACAAACAAACAAACAAGCATTTACTCATCATCCTTGTAATTGAAAAAGGGACTATTTTAATGAGATAAAAAAAGCAAATAGGCATTGGACAATAAAATAATGGAGTGTTGACTAGTATGGTCATTTCAATTTGCATCTCTGTATAACTAAGGAGATCCTTTTCAAAATTATCCTAATTTGAAACAAGAAAAAAAATGTTTTCTGTATTATTGGTTTTATCAGAGACTTAGGAAAGTTTGAACTTGTACTGGAGTTTTAGGCATAAGAGTAAGATTCACAAGGGGAGATTGGAAAAGTATGGTTTATCAGAGGAATAGTAGTTTGAGTTACTCAGCTTAAATTTAAAAAGATAATTTATTCTATTTATGTGGTTTTGAACACTGAAAAAATATGATGTAGAGACTGAACTGTTAAATTGCCATCACAGGTAATATTTTTAAAAAGTTTGTATACACTGTATTGTCAAGAAAGAGTCTAGCAGAATGGTAAAGACATTTATCAAGCATTACACAGTCTAGCTAGCAGTCAATAATATATAAAATACTAGACCGTACTGACTATGAACTTGTATCACTTTTAAGCTTATAACATATCTTAAGATGTGGTAAAGTAAATTCCTCAATATTTGAATTATTATAATAAAATGTTGGGGCTGAAGATGTAACTTATAGGGAGAGTGCTTGCCTAGCATGTTCAAGTCCCAGAGTTTGATTCCCACAACTTAAGACAAGAAATGGAAATATGATTAAGGAATACAGATTTATATACTTTGTTTGAAACAACGATAAAAGATACAGATATCACCATAGGGAAACTGAAATCAAGCAGCAAAGAAGAGTGAAGTTGAACTGATAATATATGTCCTGTACTTTCCTGAGTGTTTTAACAGGCTTTCTAGTCTCTGTTATAGGAAGGAAGGAACTCAGGAAAACACCCAGTGGATTCTCTGAGTTGAGGAGACAGAGGTTAATGTATGGGGAGGTCAAAGTTGCTAGAGTTCACAGAACTGAATACAAGAGAACAGAGGGCTTCACAGAGAAAATGTCTTAGGATACGCATGTATTTCCCTCAGGTATTTGAATATGTTCTGATCATTACTTGAGTGAGGACATTATACAGACCCTGGGAAGGAACCAAAATAATGATTAAAGAAAGGTGTCTAGAGAAGGTAGGGAACTGGGAAATATGTATGTTCTCACCAGCCATAACTGTGTTCTCAAGATCTGCAGAGGACTGTAGAGTACCCAGAATTTCTTGCCTAAGGAGTAGGGAATAATTAATTTGCAACTGGGTACAACTCTGGTCTTACATAACAAATGTTATAAACAAGACCTCAAAAGAATCAAATTATATTCTTATTAGATTAAAAAAAAATCTATTGTTCAACAAGTTAAAATTTACAAGAATCTTTCATATAATCAAAACTTGACAGGCAAACAAAGAGGGAGAAAAATGTGTCCACCAATGGAGAAATTAACCAATCAATCAAAGCTAACATGGAACTGATATAGATGTTTTAAATAGCAGACAAAGCTATTAAAACAGTCATTATAATTATTCTATGGATTCCAAATTAAAATAGGTAACTGAGTAATAGAAAGAGACCTAAATTTAACATTTAAAGATGAAAACTGCAGCGTCAGATAAAAGATACAGTAGATATTCTTTTTTTTTTTTTTTTCTTTTTTTTTGTACTGGGAATTGAAACCAGGGCCATGTGCATACAAGACAAGCACTCTACCAATGAGCTATATCCCCAGACCCAGTATATATTCTTAAGAGATAATTGAATATTGCAGAAAAAAAATAGTGATTGAATCACTGTAGTACGGTGATTTTAAATCCTTTGGATATAGGCCAAACAGTGTGATAGCTGGGTCATATGGTGATTCCATCTTAATGTTTTTGAGGACTTTTCATACTACTTTTCAGAGTAGTTGTACTATTTTACACTCCCACCAACACAGTGAAACCCAACATCAAGTATATCCACAAGACACTAAAGACACTAATTAAAAAAAAAAAAAAAACTATAAATAAATTATAGAAAAATAAGTACAGCAGAGAGAGTAGAGGGAGTGGAACAGAAGGAGGGAAAAGAGCAAAAAGGGAAGTGTTGGTGACTGAATTAGTGAAAATTATATTCCATGCTTTTATTATTATGTCAAAATGTATGCTAATATTATATATAATTAAAATATTTTAAATGCTATGAAAAATTAGTGACCTTGAAGACATGCCAATAAAAACTATTCAAACTAAAATTGCAAAAAGAAAATATAATATTATTTTTTTAAAAAACGAACAGATAATCAGTAAATTGTGGCATAACTTTAATCAGTCTAATAAAAATATATGGAAAGAACAAAGAGAGCAGAGAGAGAATAAAAAAAAAGACATGAAGAGACAATGGCATGAAGATCTCCAGATATAACGAATATGGTTAAGAAATTAAGTTGACACAAGATGTAAAGAAAAATACAGAAAATTTCCATAAGTCATGCAGAATAAAATTATTTAAAAATGTAATGAAACCATCATACAAGTAATAAGAAAAAATACACGTTGAGGGAAACAAAGATAAATTTGACAGTATGTTTTATGTAGAAAAATATAATCAAGAAAAAAATAATATAATCACATTTAAAGCAATTAAAGAAAAAAAATGTTGTCACCTTAGCATTATCTATCTCTTTAAAATAGTTTTTAACAATAAAAATGAAACCACAGGCTTTCAGAAACAAGAGTTAAAAGAAATCATGGCCATCAATAATGTTAGAATTCTTTCCAGAAGAAAGACAATTACAACAAGAAAATATGGATCTCTGCAACTGTATTTTCTTATTATTTATATATCTCCCATAGAATATTGATGGTTACATAAAATTAATAACAATGGAGTGTGATGTTTATAACATAAGAAAGTAAAAAGTTTGACAATACCCTGACACTGTGGGCCACACCTGTTAATCCCAGAGCCTCCAGAGGCTAAGGCAAGAGGATGAAAGTTTCAAGGCTAACCTCAGGAACAGACCTAGGCCCTAAGCAACATAGTAAGACCCAGTCTCAGAAAATTGAAAGGGCTGGGGATGTAGCTCAGTGTTAAAGTATATCTGGGTTTAATCCTCAGGACCGAAATAATAATAATAATAATTAATAAAATGACATAGTATCTTTTGGAGAGAAACTGAAGTACATTTGTATAAGGTTGGTATTATTGGTAAAGTGTCAAAATATCCCTTGAAAGTAGATTGTATGGGAAGAAAATAAATTTAAATGCAGCCATATTGATAATCACTTCAAATATAGTATGCGCACCACAATTACAAGAAAAAAATTATTCCAAGTATATAAAAGCAAGGATAGATTATATGCTGACCACAAAAATGAACATTTCAAATATAAAAACACAAAAGGTTAATAGAAAACTTATGTAAAAATCATACCATGCTAACACTAATTAAAAGAAAGCTGGATTGATTATGTTAATCACAGATATGAGATATGTTTATTCTAGAGCAAAGAATGGTCAACAGAATAAAGAAGCTTTTCTCAAGATGATAAAGGGGTCAATTTTCCATGAGAATATAATCATTGTAAATATTAAAGTTCTGGTGTTACAGCTCCAGAATAAATAAAGTGAGTGCTGAAAGAACTGAAAGGAGAAACATATAAACCCAAAATTATTAATAAAAATTCATTACCCCCCCCTTGAAAATTAATTCAACAAGTAGAGAGAATGAAGATTTAGCAAGACTGTCAACCAATTTGCCTGTGTTGACATTTATACAATATGCAACTTAAAACAGAAAAAATACATTTTTTCCAAATGCACATAAACATTCATCAAATAGATCATATTCTTGACTATGAAGCCACTTCTAAATAAATATAAAATGATCTGAGTCTTATGAAAGTAATATTTGGCCACAATGAAATTAATTTACAGATCAATGAGAGACAATACCTGGAATATGTAAAGAACATACTTAGAAATATTTCAGTTGAAGGAGAAAACAGACAAATTTAAAGTATTTTGAAATGAATGAAAATAACACAATGTATCAATATTTCTGAGAAGTCTTTAAAGTACTGCATAAAGGAGCTTTTATATTATTAAATATCAATGTAAAAAAAGAAGAAACCACTCTAATCAATAGCATATCTTTTACCTTGGGATCCTGGAAAAAGGCAGGGCCAAGTGGTGGTCCAGAGGCTGAGGTGGGTGGATTGCAAGTTCAAAGGCACCTCAGCAATTTAACAAGACCCTAAGCAACTGAGCAAAGCTATCTCAAGATAAAATTACAAAAAGTCTGGGGATGTGGCTCAGTGGTTGAGTGCCACTGGGTTCAATACCCAGTATTAAAAAAAAAAAAAAAAAAGGAAGAAAAGAAAGAAATCAGTCAATCCTATAAAAAGACAATAAAATTGAACCTAGAGAAGAAAATTATTGATTTAGAATATTGAAAAAAAAAAATAAAACAAATGAAATATGAAATTATTTCCTTAAGAAATCACTAACAGTGTACATTTACAAACTTGTCATCAGAAATTCTTACAAAACTTGATTTTATACCATACAACATGCCTTCCTATCTTTTCATTTTGAAAACACTAGTGTTTTTTTTCTGTTTAACTGTATTGAGGTTTTAAGTTTATATCAAAACACATGAAAATGTACATATTAATGATACAGTGTGATGATTTGATATATGCATATATATCGTGTAATGTTTATAAAAAATACGTCAAATATAATGTAAAGATCACAGGCTGGAAGAGAATATTTGCAAAAATTGTAGAGGATAAAAGATTTGTATTCACTGGGGAGTGATATTGGTCAAATTATATTGCTATAACATGTGCATGTACAAATATGTAACAAGAAATCCATCAATATGTGCAACTATAATGCACCAATAAAATGATGGAAAAAATTGTATCCATACTAGATAACAATATCTCAAAATTTCATAAAACAATGCAATATAAAAATCCAAATTATTTGAACAAATTTTACTCATGAAAATAAATAAATAGTAAATATGCACAAAAAGATAACCAAGAACACTAGTCATTATAAAATTAAATTAAATTAGATGGCAATTTAGCAATGACAAAATTAAAATAAGCAAGCAAAGTGAATTTTTATGAAGATGTGAAAGAGCTGGAGGTCTCCCACAACAATAGTGGAAAAATAAGTAGTACAGACACTGTAGAAAAAAACTGAAAGCATTCCCTCTAAAAACTGGAACAGGCAGGAATACCCTCTTTCAGCAGTTTTATTGAACATAGTTCTGGGAACTCTAACCAGAGCAATTAGACAGAAGAAAGTAATTAAAATGATAGGAATAGGAAAAGCAGAACTCAAACTATCCCTATTTGCCAATGACATGATTCTATATTTAGAAGAACCCCCCAAAACAAATCTCTACCAGAAATCTTCTAGGACTCATACTTGAATTCCACAAAGCAGCATATAAAATTAACACCCATAAATCAATTGTATTCCTACACATCAGTGATCAATCAACTGAAAGAAAAATCAGGAAAATTATCCCATCCACAATAGCCTTGAAAAAAAAAAAATACCTGGGAATCAATCTAACAAAAGAGGTGAAAGACCTCTACAATGAAAACTACAGAATACTAAATAAATAAATTTAAGACTATCTTAGAAGATGGAAAGATCTCTCATGTTCTTGGATAGGCAAAATAAATATTGTCAAAATGGCCATAAACCAAAAGTACTATGCAGATGTAATGCAATTCCTGTTATAATTCCATTGACAGTTTTCACAGAAATAGAAAAAGCAGTCGTGAAATTCATTTGGAAAAATAATAGTTCCAAAACAATCCTCAATAAGAAGAGTAAAGCAAGAGGCATCACAATACCAGATCTTAAATTATACTACAGAGCTATAGTAACAAAATCAGCATGGTATTTTCACCAAATCAGACATGAAGAGCACTGATACAGAATAGAAAACACACAGGAAAAAAAAAAAAACCGGAAAAAAAACACATAAATACAGTTATCTCATACTAGACAAAAACATACATTAGAGAAAAGATAACCTCTTCAACATATAGTTCTTGGAAAACTGGAAATCCATGGATTGAAATTGAACCCCTATGTCTCACCCTGCACAAAACTCAACTCAAAGCGTATCATGCGCATAGATATTAGACCAGAGACGAAGTGTCTACTAAGAAGGAAAAATACATCCAACTCACTATCATGTGGGCTCAGGAACAGACTTCCTTAATAAGACTCCTAAAGCTCAAGAAGTAAAATCAAGAATCAATAATTGGGAGGGTGAAAAACTACAAAGCTTCTTCACAGCAAAGGAAACAATCAAGAACATGAACAGAGAGCCTATAGAATGCAAGAAAATCTTCACCACCCATACATCAGATCCAGCATTAATCTCTAGGATGTACAAAGAACTCAACAACAAAAACAATAACAAAAAAAAACTTAACACCAAAAAAGCAAATAACCCAGACAATAAGTGGGCCAAGAAACTGAACAGGCACTTCACAGAAAAAATATGAAATGTTCAAAAAATATATGAAAAGATATTCAACATTTTTTACAATTAGAGAAATGCAAATCAAAACTACATTGAGATTTCATCTCACTTTAGTCAGAATGGTGGTTATCATGAATACAGAGAACAATAATGTTGTCAAGGATGTGGGGAAAAAGTTCACTCATTCATTGCTGGTGGGAAGGCAAATTGGTGCCACCACTCTGGAAAGCAGTATGGAGATGCCTTAGAAAACTGGGAATGCACCCACAATTTGACCCAATTATCCCACTCCTCTGTTTATACACAAATGACTTATACTCATACTTATTCTGAGCATGCTTTAGTAATGTGGCCACATCAATGTTTTTGGCAGCTCAATTCACAATAGCTAAGGTATGAAACCAACCTAGGTGGCCTTCAACAGATTAATGGATAAAAAAAATGTGGTTTATATAAACAATGGAATATCACTCAGCCATTAAGAAAAATGGATGCAAATGGAGCTATCAGGCTAAGTGAAATAAGCCAAACCCCAAAAAACAAAAGGCCAAATATTCTCTGTAATATGCAGATGTTAACACACACAATAATGGGGGGAGGGCAGGGAATAGAAGTTCATTGTATTAGGCAAAGGGGAATGAAGAAAGGGAAGGGAGAGTGGGAATAGAAAAGATCATGGAATGAATCAGATTTAACTTTCCTATGTTCATATATGCGTATACCACCATTGTAACTCCACATCATGTACAACCACAAGAATGGGAAGTTATATTCCATGTATGTATAATATGTCAAAATACATTCTACTGTCATGTATAACTAAAATGAACAAATTTTTAAAAAATTAAAAAAAGTAAAAGCATTAACTCATAAGGAAAGGAAGAGGCTAGTAGTACTATGCTACCCCAGTATATTTTCCCCAAAACTATCCTAAGGGAGAAGCTAAAACAGCATATAAATGAGTCCTTTGGGAAAAGCAAAATGCTCAGGCTATAGGTATTTTCTGGGAACTAAATATTTCTAAGAATATTTAAAGGCAGAACAAATGTTGAAATTTGAAATGTGAAAATTAGTTGAAACCATAGTATTTTTAAGATATATTTTGTGAATAACTCAGATTATAAAATAATTTTGCAATAAACTTTATGATTTATTCTTCAATAAATGATACATTTTACTGGACTCCTAGAAAGTACAGGCTCCCAAAGAGACATTCTTCTCAATTTTCCCTTCCCTGAGGTCATGGAGCATAAATAACTTGTCAAAATCTCTTAGAAAGTAAATCTAGGACTTGGGAGTCAAGAAACTAAGTTTATGGCCAGGAGAATGTGCTGTCTTGCTTCTGCCAACATGATGGGCTACATGCTTGGGCTCTTGACTATCATGTTGTTTTTCATGTTCCCCCTTTTCCAACCAGAGTTAAATCTTTCAACATTTTGACTATTGGGTTTTCTAAGTTTGGATCTCTTTGTCTTTAGACAAATTGGAGTTTGTTGATATTTATCATGTCTAGTAATTATCAGTCTTATTTCTTCATATTAGTCATTTATTTCATTCTTCTTCACGTTATTCTTCATACGCACATTTTACTATACTTAATTTATCCCAGATTTTTAAGCAATGTTCACTTTTCTTCATTCTTGTTTCTCTCTGTTCTTCTCATTGTATAATATCATCTACCTTCCAAATCATTGATTCTTTTTTCTGCCAGCCTGTGATGAGGATCCTTGTGAAGTTCTCATTTCTGTTATTGAACTCTCAATTTCAGATTTTCTATTGTTTAAACAAATTATCTTTCTTGATATACTATATTTGATGAAACATTGTCACCACACATTCCCTGACTTTTTAAAACATTTATAATGTGTTCTTGATAATATTTCTTTCTAAGTCAGACATCTGGAACTTGTCAAAGGAAATTCCAATTGCCTGACTTTGCTTTTTTATTGTATATTGTTCATCCTTCTTTTCTACTCTATCTTCTTCTTCTTCTTCCCCTTTTCCTTTTCTTCTTCTCCTTCCTTTTGCTTCTACTTATCCTGTTCTCCTTCTTTGTCTTATTTTTATTCTTCCTCTCTCTCCTTGTATGGAAACTAGACATTTAAGATAATATATTTTAGCAACCTGGATACTCATATAGATTTTGATATATTCTGTGCTCATTTATTTGTGGAATTTGCTGAACGATATCAGGGAAATATATTTTCTCACAGTATGTAGCTTCTTATGTCACTAACATGCAGAACATGCAGAATTCGTGTTTGCCATTGCCCTGACTCTGTTAATCCATTGGTTGTGAGTGATTTTTACTGTTCTTTCTTTAATTCTCTCTCCCATCTCCATGAAACCTCAAGTCGGGGAAGAGGCTATAGCACAGTGGTAGAGTGCTTGCCTAGCATATGCAAGGCCCTGGCTTCAATTCCCAGCATTGAAAAAAATATTCAATCTGATTTTCCTTTAATGGTACCACAATCAGCTGTTGGCCTTCACTAATTGCTACTTTTCTATTGTTTTTGATAATTCTTTGGAAAATAAATTGTTCCACAACCTGATCCAATTAAATTCAAGTTCCATTACAGGGGTACTTTTCTTGTTTTTCTATACCGAGTGGCCTCTTTCTAACAGCCTCTCTCTCTGGTTCTTTTTTTTTTTTTTTTTTTTTTTTTTTTTTTTGTACTGGGGATTGAACTCAGGGGCACTCAACCACTGGGCCACATCCCCAGCCTTTTTTTTTTTTTTTTTTTTTTTTTTGTATTTTTATTAGAGACTGGGTCTCACTGAGTTGCTAAGTGCCTCGCCATTGCTGAGGCTGGCTTTGAACTCGCAATCCTCCTGCCTCAGCCTCCCAAGTGCTAGGATTACAGGCGTGCGGCTTCTCTCTGGTTCTTCATGTAAGCTTCTAGCATGCTTATTCTTCATTTGTTTCTATCATTAAGCAACCAGTATCCTTTTAATGGCTCACTACCAAAATCTTCATGATTTTTCCTCAATAGTACCTTAGGTTTTAATATCTCCAAACTGTTCTAATTAAAGTCAGTCCCTTAGGGACAGCTACAGAGCTCCTTATTCTTTTAACTTATATTTTACCCTGGACAGAAACTTGGTGCCACTCTTCTGGAACTGGGAGCAGGGACAACAGCTCACTCCTTCAAAGTGACACCCCTGTTATATAAATATAGAAGATTTGTAAGGCTAGAAGCCTCTTGTTTTATAGGCTTGACTTTCCAATATGCAACCTTAGACCTATGACTCTTGATGTTCTTACTGAGACTTTGTAGATATTTTTAGTTTTCTACATGTGCTATATTTTCTTAAGAAAATTTCTAGAGACTTTAAATAGTTGGTTTTATGTATTTTAAAGATAAATTCCAGGAGTGGTATTTCTTTCACTGGAGGGAAGGCCCAGAGCATCTACTATCCCCACTCTGGAACCTGTCGTCCTTCTATGTGATATTTTAAACTATGGTGTCCAATGCTTGAAGGTGAAGCATTGTCTCCACTTCATAGATAATGAGAAAAGAGGGAATGCATCCTGATCTTCTACCTTGATGTCAAAATAGAGCCACTTCCCAGCTCTGTAGTTGTCTACCTCCTGTCTCACTGTAATATGAATAATTTAAACATTCTCACTATGTAAGCCACTTTTTCCAGGTACTCTATTTGTTGTAGCCAAAAGTATTCTATCTTATAAATTTTTTTTAAACTTCAAAAATGGTGAAAACCAACCAGAAGTGCAGTATAGGAAACCAAGCTCCAGAGAACCAAAAAAAGAAGAAGAAAGATTATAAAGAGGCTGGTCACAGAAAATGGAACATATTAAAGGAGCTTAACTGGTATCAATAATTCAAGGATGATTTCTAATTAATTCTGTTCCCAGTTTAGTAGGAATTTTGATTTCTTCTAAAAGCTGGAATATATTAAGACTTATGAACTAGCTTCAAGCTGATTCCGCTTACCTTACTTTGAACATCTCTTAACTATAGGTTTCAGATCCTAATTTTTAATTCTCATAGCATTTTTTTCATATCCATTTATTATAGTTAGTTCCTTCATACAGACTGAATTCTCTAAAAGTAGTATTATTACAATAGAAAGAACAACCTTTGTCTTGTATAGAAAATTTTTAAAAATAAAATCATCTTTCAAGTATATACAAAGCTATTCTATTTTATACAAATTATATATAAAACATCTTTTTACTAATTGTGATGGAAGAAAATGTGAAAAAAAAATTTATCATGATTTTTTTTTTTTTTTACAGATTCCATGAGATTGGGAGTATTTCTAGTTGTCTTTTTAAACACCTGTTGATCTTTCTCCAATTCAGGGAAGAATAAAAATTGTATCTTATTCTAATTATGATGAATACACTGCATCTGTTTGATATAATTCTTTTTTAATCTTCATAAATGAACTCATAACTATTAAAAATAAGTATAATATAAATAATAAAAATAATGCATGTTGTATTTCTTTTTACCTCCATCTCATTTCTTGAAACCATTTCCTACAGGCTCACAAAACATCTTTTCAAAGTCACCAATTGTATGAGCACAATGCAGAAACACAATGGGGAAATATGTAGTATTATTTGAAATGAATACTACTGAATATAAAATGAATATATTCATATAAATGATAAAATGTCAGAATGCAATCTTATAGATATCTAAATGTCATTGATTCAGTGAAAGTGAAAATTAGAAGCAATCATAAAACAAATAGAAAGGAAATTCTTGAGAAGTTGAAAATACTGTGAATTATATTATCTGTTTTTTAAAAATTCTGATAATGACTTGAAAATAACATGCTAACATTTATTTACTATGATTCAAATGACAATTAAAACAGTTGTCAGTCAAAATATAATCTTGATCATTACTTGTTTTGGGAAAACAAGGAAATTTAGAAATCAATCAAACTCATAAAATATGTTGTTTCTTTTAACAAAATATATATTTTTAAATTATAACAATTTATTACTATATGCTTAGTATGTTGTTGCCGCCTGAAGCGCTTGGAGCAACGGAGCCGCGGGAAGAACTTCAGAAGCAAACTGGAGACAAACAGCTTTTTATTCTGATAACTTTTCTCTCTGGTTCTAACAACAACTAACACACGCCAAACACACCACTAAAATGGCGCTGACCCGATCAGCAATTTCGGCCAAGTCACTCGAGATCCCGCAACAAATCCCGTGAGACTACGGGTGGCGACAATGGCCAAATCTCCACGGCTCATAGTCAACTGCAATTCAAGTCAATCCCCAAACAGGGCTCCTACAGTATGTTCAGACTTTCTATGTATTAACGTTTTTCTTCCATACTGTAGTTTTCATTTTCTTTTAGAACACCCTTTGGGGGAAAAAATGTGATGTAAGAAAGTCCAATATAAAGATCGAATTCCCCATGTAGTTGCAGAAATGTGAACTTCAATGTATAATACCAATGAATCTGACATTACACCCACTTCCCCAAGCTCAGTGATTATGTAGAATCTTAGGAAATACATACAGCATACTTATTTTCATTTCTTCTAACTTCTTTAGAGTTAATATTACTATTGGACAATAAGATGTTTCTGGTCCATTTATTTAATTTTATATTGAAAGAAGGACATCACAAAAATGTTATATGTATTTTATTTTTCATAATTATGCCCATGAATAATACAGAATTATTGATATAATAAAATATAATTAAATATAATACCTGGGATAATTGTTGAGATACAAAAATTGCATGCAAATAAATTAGTCTATTAATACACTTTACAAACAAATCTTCTGTTAATAAACAACTATAGACACACATATCAGACAATAAATATTTTTGGATATTAAATAAGAAAGTGATCATATCTCACTGTGTATCTTGAGACTTCTTTTAACTTTTAAAATCTCATTTGGATAATCATTCCTTATATATAATATTTCTAATGTGTTTATTTAAAATGTTATTAGTTTTCCTACTTTCTATGAACCATTTTTCCCTTTTCCATCATTCTTTGTTACCTTTTTCTTCCAGTAACTAACATTTAGTAGGCTTGAATTTACTTTACATTTCATATTTCTACTTTCCAATATGCTAATCTGCAATAACTTTTATTTTTTTATTGAAAAGTACATTTCTACTGTTTCTTTGGTTAAGCATTTTTGTTCTTCATTCATTGCATATTTGAATTTCTTATCATGCCATCAATTTTTTTCATCTTAATTTGATCTCTACTCAACCTAAAAGTTGCACATGATTTTTAAATTTTAAATGTAATGCCAATTTCTCCAAAGTTGCTGGCTCATCAGGAAGGTACTTTTTAAAGCTCAATCACAAAAGACCCTCCTTACCATTGTTCTATCAAGTGCTTAGTGAATTATCAGAGTCTTCTTTGATAATGTTTACAGAAATCCTTGGGAAGTGTCAACATTTCCACAAACATTTCCTGGTTCACATTTGAAATCTCTTTCTCCATCTGGCTATAGATCTCTTTCCTTCTTGTCTTCCCCTATACCATGTCATTTGTACCACTCAAATCTGGATTCTCTCAGGCTACACTTACACTCTTCTATAGCTTTGGTTCATTTGTAGGCATAGAATCTGACTCACATTTTACACAGCAAAAGAAAAACTAGGCTGCATATGGTAGTTAACAAAACCTACCAAAAAGTTAAATGATTTAAAGATTTTTGTAATATTACAGATGAATTTGTAATTATCTACTAGAAGTGCTGCTGTACTATTGCAAAGGTACAATCCCTTAATGGGGTTCCACTAATAAGTGCTCATATGTCCAACTGCTAGCTTGCCTCAGTCTGATCGAAATCAATCCCTGCTTGCTCTTGATTTATGAACATGTTTTTAAGCTAATGTACCTGCTAATGGAAATTACTCATCTTGACTTGAAATTAATGATTTTTCAGCATGCTTCTCCCAATTGGAATTTAGTTCTTATTCAGGTATCCTCAAGATACCCACTTCATTCAATGTCAATGTCTCCTACTTCCAAAGGAAACTCTGTCCACAATCCTAAGCTGTTATATGAAAGTATAATGGTGCATACCATAAATATTTATAATTATATCAAAATAAATTTAAAAATAAAATGCAATAGTAGGAAAAAATGAAATTTCATAGCTCAAACATTAATCATAAGGCTACACTTATTATGCCTTCTCTATGAGTTTGAATGGATTTATAGTGAGAATATATAATGAATGCGAAAAAAACTAATATAATAAATGTATATCACCCCTAATGAAAAGGGGGATAGTAAAATAACATGTCCCTGAATGTCCCCTTTATTTATCAAAAGCCTAGTCAAATTAATGGAATAATGAGAGAAAGCATGGGATGGAAATTCCAGAAACACATTGTCTTTAAGGAAAATGGCTTTCTCTTATGCATACTGGGAATTAGGGCAAGTATTATTACCTATAGAAAATGACTTTCTTTCATGTACATCAGGACAGTTTCTCCTGGGGATTCTGGTTATATAAACACAAGGCAAGATAATGCTAATGATGTCACAGCTTCTATAGCCTAACATATGAAACCCATTTCTGAGTTAAGATGGGCAAGGAACTGAAGGCATCGTGGAAGGGATATGTGCCATTCATCCAGCCAGCTGCCATTAAACAAAAGACCATGAGGAAGAAGAGGCACTGCCTGGCAAAGCACCTTAGGGATGGAGGTGCTATCATCTATCAGCCTGTGACCACAGAACTCTTCTTGCAGCAGTCATTGATCTCCTGTGAGCTCTCTGCAATAAATTATGACTCTCACATAGTCTCCAAGCACTTTCTTTGGACTGTCTGCAACCTATCATATTTTCCTGGCATAACTGGTCTGTGGATATGACAAAAAAAAAAGTCTTCTTAAGGTCCATCTTATTGACTCTTGAATAACCCCTTGGAAAGGACATTAGTGCATTTCCACTTTTTAATGTCCTCCCACTAAAAGATCAAGACAATTTTCAAGCTCTTGTGAAAAATTGCTTGAAAATATCATTCATATAGCCATTTAAAATTATTTATAATGTACTTTCTTTTTGTAAGAACTTCTGCTAGATTTGGGGATGTAAGTGAACAGAATGGATCACCCCTCATGTAGCTCATATTCTGATTCTGGAAGTCATACAATAAGCCACATGTAAATTCTTGAGCGTTGGGGCTGGGGTTGTGGCTCAGCGGTAGAGTGCTCTTCTAGCACATGGGCAGCCCGGGTTCGAACCTCAGCACCATGTAAAAATAAAGGCATTGTGTACAACTAAAGCAAACAAATACATATTTAAAAAAAATCTTGAGCATTTTAGAAAATTATAGGTGATATGAGGAAGAAAAGGGAACTGAATGGAACAGGGGTATAAAAGAGTGCTTTAAAAGTACATAACCGGGCTGGGGTTGTGGCTCAGCAGTAGAGCACTCGCCTAGCAGGTGCGTGGCCCTGGTTTAAATCCTTAACACCACATAAAAATCAATAAATAAAATAAAAGGTATTGTGTCCTACTACAACTAAAAAAGAAATATTTTTTTTAAAAAAGTGTTAAAAAAAGCACATAACCTTCAATCCCATGGTTGGAGCAAGCATCATTTGAGAAATTGATCTAAGAAAAAGGATTTAAAAGAGATGAGTCTTAACAAAGTGAAGACTAATTGTCCTAGTTTAAAATTAGCCAACAGAATAAGTATAGGATATGCGGAGACTTTAAGGTTGAAAGCATAACAAAAAGGTTTAAAGGGAAAGGCTGGGGACAGCGCAGTTTAAGAGAGTTTAGGACATGAAAATTGTAAAATCCCTAGGAAACAGCAGGGTAGGATGCCAGGCAGTTGGATAAACTAATATGAAGCTTAGAAAAGAGGTTTATAGATGCACATATAGGCATCAGATTGAATAAGACCATCAAAGAATGAGAGAGACAAGGAAGTATATGAAAAAGAGGACCCAAGTGGAGACTGAGCCTTTGAATATTAAATATATGAGGAATGGAGACTGGAGAGGGAGACAAAGGAGTAACCAGGAATATTGGAATACAACTAGCAGAAGCAATGATATCCTAAAGTCAAGAGAATAAAATTTATCAAGGACTATGGAATGAAAAGCTGTGCCAAAGCAGCTGAAAGATCAATATACTTGAGTAATAACAAATTACCATTGTTTTTAGCTGCATAGAAATCTTTATTGACCTTGACAAGAGCAGTTTTGAACATAGTGGTGCAAATATTCTAAGAGAAAATGAGAGGAGATGAATTGCTTGTAGCAAGTATAAATACCATTTTCTGGGAATTTTGCTGCAATGTGAGCCCAAGGAACTTTAGAAACAAAATAAGTTTTAGAGACTATGAAGTCTGTGGATATACTTAGAAAATAAACATTTTCCTAAGAGAAACATATTTGCAGAGATGCAAGCCTGCCCTTAATGAAAACAATTGTTTTACATTGTTATATAGAGCTCCCAAAACAACAGCCACAAACTTTCTCCTAATGCAGAAGAATACAGTTGCATCACATTCATGTAAGAAAAGGGCTATTAGGTCTCCTTAGGTGATGATAGCATAGGAAGGTGACTTTATCTTAATGACAAATTCAAACTTCTACTTTTTAGGGCACTAAAAATGCTTGAAATTTCGAAGTATGAATTTTGTAGTATTTTTTTCTCATAAAATATACTGGACTCTATCAGGATCTCATTGTAGGAATATTTTCTTTATTTTTTTAATCCCCTAGTGCCCAATCTCTATAAATACTACCAATATTTATAAAGTGGAGTCTCTCTGGTGTAAGGATTCAGTCATTAGCTTCATGGGGACATACCTCCAGCAGCAAAGCCGGATGGGTCAGCTCTCTGACAGCGAGGATGGAGGCCAAGTCCAGAAAGGAAAGGGATTGAAGAAGTGTACCAACTAAAAAGACCACAAATTGAGATTAAAACTAGTGTACACATTAGCATTCTAAGACAAAGACTGTTGAAAGCACACAAGAGGGTTGATTGTGGTCAGAGGATGAAGTAGAGGAAATACAATGCAGGATATAGTCCCCCCAGATTATAGTAACACTTCACAAGGACATCTATGTGGGAAAAATACATAAGACTTTATTTCAGATCTTTCATTAAAAAATACTTGCTTACCACACTGGAGGTTTTGTGCTGAGCATTGAAAACTATATAATGCAGAACTAATTCAATAAACATTTACCAGCTACCTACTATATGATATAGATATATGATGAATAAATTATAGCTTCTGATTTTGAGGAGTTTATACTCTACTTGAGAAGATACAGCTGTAAACAGAATTTCAGTACAAATAAATAAATGTACACATGAAAACAAAAACAGATATCAAAAAATACACATTTTAGTCATATAGGGAAAGAGTTGGCACCTACAAATGTTTTGTTTCTAGACTGAGACAGGAAAAAAAAAAGGCCAAACAGGTCAATGAAACATATTCCTTAGTAGGGGCATCATATGTAAAAGAAATTGGTTAGGTAGTCATTGTTACAGTGGATATGAAAAGGAAAAGGCTGATGATCTTTCCTCATTCTGGATATCTGTGCAATTGTACAGGTGAAGATCTAACCTCTAAATATACTTTTGCCTGAAGAATCTCACTGGTCATAAAAATAAAAGTCTAAAAATAATGGCTCACAGAGTCAGCCAGACATTCAGAAAACTGCTAAATGAATTACACATTTAGCTAATGATAATTGCAAAAACATACACAAATACATAGTTAACAAAAACACTGCAGGCAAAACAAAACAACTTCTTTCAGCCAAAACATTTCTGAATATAATTACACAATCATCTCAGCCTTTCTAAGGTTTTTGGTCATTTCTAAGTAACACTATAATTCTAGCCATGGGATTTCTTAAAATAGTCATTGGACTTTCTCAAACATAAAAACACTGACAAGTCCTAATTAGTCAGGTGATTCCTCAAAGATCCAGGAATATATTAGACACAAAATATTGACCTGAAATCTATCAGCACTTAACTCTATTGTTGGAAGACTCCAGTCTTTACTCTGAAGAGTTATTGTATCTTGACAAAAACCACATATCTAAATCCAAAATTTTGGATTGCCTCAAATACAACATAAAAAACTTGCTTAAAATGGCCAAAATACTTTGATAAACATTTCCAAAACTGAGAGGAATTTTCCGAATATACTTAGAACATCAGTAGCTCAAAACAGTATCAGAAAAGTTGTAGAGACACAAATAGTTTTTGTTTTGATACTGGGAATCGAACCCAGTGGCACTTAACTAGACCATTTTTTATTTTTTTTATTTTGAGGCAGGGTATTGCCAAGTTGCTTAGGGCTTGGCTAGGTTGCTGAGGCTGGCATTGAACTTGCAATCCAATAATTTGAAAAATAAATCTGTGTTGAATTTTGTTTTAAATTCAGGCCCAGTCCTAACTTTACTTGGATAGATCCCCATCAAGTACACACGTATTTATGGAATGTCTACAACTATGTATAAACATAATTTTGACAAATTTTTTATACAAAATCTTGTTTCTATATTGTTGTAGAAGGGGAAATCTATGTATGTCTCTTTCAAGATTTATTTTTAGGGCATTTAGCAAAGGGGATAGTTAGGTTATGATAGGTTGGAGACAAAAAAGATAATTAAGGTAAAGGATCCCTGTCAGTTTAGAGTCATCTGGTTAAGAGAGTTATTAACCTCTTAGTTTAAAAAATCATTTTGCTCCATCAGAAAATCAAATGTTTTATCAGAAGTGGTGATCTCTTCTAAGAGAGAGGCTTTCAGATTTGATTCCGAATGAGAAAGTTTCAGGTAATTTTTCTTGTGCAGTAGTAAGTATACAAGCTTTTCAATTATTGCCCATTTACTTAATGTACATTGAATGTCAAGCCATGTACTAAGAAATGGGGATGAAAAGGAAAGCAGACAGAAGAAAATTGATAAAAATGCTAGTTAAGGAGAAGTGTGTGACATTAGGTATCTGTGAAGGTAATAGTTAAGCTAAATTCTAGTTCGATGACCCATAGAAGTATTCAGTGGAAAGGAATGCCATCAATGGAGAAGTATGACAAATAATCTGTGAGAAAAAATAGAACGTAGTAGAATCTGGGAGCTAGAAGGCCAGGCTGCCTAGAGGAAAGAGGGCCTGGGCTACATATACGATGTCCATGGTCCAGATGACTTAGTGATGCCAGCCTGGCCAGGAATTTGAATTTTTCTAAAAGCAACAGAAAGTCATGGAAAGCAGCAGATTATTAGGAAGAAAATGGAATAATCAGATTTCATTTTGTTTCAATGAGTGATCAGTAATTTTTGCCAGTTCATTGGCCAATATTGACTGGCCTTTGATAACTTCTTTAAGGCAAGATTTCAAATGCAGGCTTTTCAGGAAAACTGTGAATTCTCTGAGGAACTCTGCAAAGCCTGTCCACTGCAATGCCCAGACACATGAGGGATCCACTCATTGCAAAGTCTTCTACTGTACTCTGTCTCTCAAACTCTCATTCACACTTGCAGTTCTAAAAGCCTCTACATTGTCCAGCATCCTGAATCAACCAACTTGTATTTGTGGTCATGGTGATATGCTTCTCCATTTTTCCATAACAGGGGAATTACCACAATTCTTGTAAGATAATAATTATTGACTTAGAAGACTTTTAAAAGAGAGATGGGTGGAAAAACTGATTTTAGCAAGGCAAGTTCTGCCAGTGCTTCACAAGCCCTTGGCTAAGTATATTCAATTGTTGTGCATTCTTTTTGGACTGTTCTGCCTGTTTTTTGTATGCTTGTTTACTAGTTTGTGACCATTAGCTCTGGGCCATTATGCTTTTCCTAAGGCAACAGTAAATGCCCTTATTAGACATCTTGTTATAATTGAAAAATTTATTTTATTTGCTGCTTGTGTGAGGGGACAGATACATGAAGATGGTGGGAAGACAAGAACGAGAATAATTCTATAAAATAAGCCCACTGTGCTGACCCTCCCACTTTATTTCTTTGCCAAAAAGCAATTTGCCTGCAGACCAGCCTGGCCTAAATGAACAGGATATATGTCACATTCTTCAGCAAACTGAGGCAGGGGCAAAGGTCAGGGAGAGAGGATGATGAGTGGTTATCAAAGAAAGGACAATGGATTTTTAACCTCTGTGATTGTGCTCCTGGGCACTCTGGGTTGCTTACAGTTAACCTCCACATCCCTGCTGTCAGGCCCATACATGGAGAAGAAAGGAAAGGCAATATTTTATAGGGGGTTCTGGGATCTATAAAAGAGCAAAATGAACCCACTACCACAGACACCCAGCTCTGGGGCCCTTTCTCTTTGCAAAAGTCTGTAGCTAACACTTAAGTAAAATTTGCTTTCTGTGTTTGCCTCAGCGTTTCTCAGATGTTTAATCTTCAGCAGGGGGGAATAAAGACCCATTCCTGATCACTAAGACTGGTACAACTTGGAGAATGACTTCAAAGATTATAAGAGAAGGGGGATGGGATTATAGCTCAGTGGTAGAGCGCTTGCCTCCCATGTGTGGGGCAGTGGGTTCGACCCACAGCACCACATAAATAAATACAATAAAGGCATTGTGTCCATATACAATTAAAACTTTAATTTTTTTTTAAAGATTATAAGAGGAGGAATATAGACGCCAGTGAATAAATATAGGGAGGATCATAGTGAATTTGACCTGAATGGTGATAGTCAATTAATTAATAATTATTTATGAAGACTTGCTCTATGTTGAGTCTTACTTTTTGTTTTTCTTTCTTTCTAAAAATTTTGTTTGAAGCATTTACAATTTGAAAGTGAATACCATAGTTTGAAGCCTTACTCTCCAGGATTTTGCATTCTAGTTGAGAGAAATGGACATTAATGAAAAAAATATTTTTTATAGAGATACCTGCTATAAAGGATATAAAATGTTATAGTGAACTAGAAAGAAATCGATAGATTTTGTGATTTAATGTTTAGCTTGTTTAGAAACAATATTAATTTAACAATAAATACATTTACAAGTAGGGACAAACAAACAAAAAAAATGTGCTGAAATAGCTAATAAGAATGGAAGTGAGAAGGTATCAGGAGATCCAGGTAAAAAGTTGTGTCATCATGAAAATCCAGAATACAGGATCTATTGGTATAGAGTGTGCTGTTAGGACTTCACAAATTGGGCTGGGGTTGTGGCTCAGTGGTAGAGCAGAGCGCTCACCTAACACATGCGCGGCCCGGGTTTGATCCTCAGCACCACGTACAAATAAAGGCATTGTGTACAACTAAAATAAATAAATATTTTTAAAAAATGATTGTACAAATTGAAATAAGAACATGACTAAGGGTGGAAATGAGATGGAGTTCTTAGTCCCTTTATGGCATAAGCATTCTCCTTGTTGGGTTGTGTCTGGATATACCTCCACCATCACTTGCATCTATAAATGATATTGCATAGGGAGCAAAGCACCTAACAAGAAGCAGAAACGAAAGGAACGGTAAGATGAGCATCAGGTGAAGAGCCTGAACTCAGAATGCAACTGTGATCAAGTGTGGTGTGGCCAATGGAAGAGAGAATCAAGGACATCTAGATTTTAAGCAGTTATTTCAGGGATGTATTTGGCACTTAGAACAAAATCAGAACTTTGCTGTTTGGGGAGTGAAAATGTAGTGTAAAACTGTTACTTGTTTGGGAATCAAAAAGAAAGCACTCCAAAATCTCACCAAAATATCAAAACTCCATTTTAAAGCATCTCCTGAGGAGAGTTATATTTATGCAGAACACTTATTCTTTATGTCTTCAGAAATGCATGGCTGGGTACAGTTAAGCTGTGTCTAATCAGACACTGTCTTAAGACTGGAAAGAGAGCAAATGTGCCCTGATACAAACCACTGCTTCTTGAACGTCTGTTCCATTGTTTTGGATGAATGAACTGAATCAATTATTTTCATTCCATCACCAAATGCTTAGAGTACATCTCTTTACCAGCACAATTGGGACCAGTGGTTGGTCAGTTAAGCAAACAAGTTGGTTAAAATGTGATTTGTAGTAAAAAAGAATGATGCCGTTAAACCATTTTTTAGTTCTCTCATGCACACCTAATTCAATAGTAATTTTTGTGTTTGGTTTTGTTGGTTTTTTAAATTTGTTTCTTTATTAGCTTGGTTTTGAGTTTTTTCAAGTTATTAAAATTAATCAAAATAATCATTTTCATACTTCTAATTATTTAGTTTATTAATTTACATAACATAATTACAATATGAAGAGCATCTGGAATAAACAACTTAATGGCTGATAGTAATGTGTAGCTACATAAACAACCTGCCTACTAACTGCTTTGCTTTTAGTATATATTAAGTCAGGAGATGAGAGTATTGATTAATCTAGCTGGATGTTTACAGGGAGTTGGCTTATTGAAGAAATTCTACTATATTTGCATATTCTAGAATGTGTACTAGTGTGTAGCAAGAATTGTAAACAGCATAACTGAAGCTCTTAAATGTCCCTTTTTTTTTGTTATTCTAAATACACATTTACCCCAGCACTTCAGTCACTAAGGAGCCAGAAGATGAGGCAATACTATGATGGAATAAGAGTAAGAAAAGTAATAAAAGGGACTTAAAAGAAGAGAACGTTACTGGTTCAAATACCTGAAATGGAATTAAAAAGGAAAAAAAAAAAAAAAAAAAAACAGATGAGACTAGTCTATTGCTTGGGACATTAAGTAGAGCAAGATTGTAAACAATTCAGTGATGGGACAAGCTTCCCAACCACAGACACAAGCTGAACATTAAATGTTATTGGCTGGGCTGAAAGGTAAAAAAATGAAGTTAATACAGAATAGATTTACAAGAACGCTACAGGTGGTTGGGAGACAAACATAAATAGCCAAGGACATTCAAGGAAGTGTAGGAAGAAAAGGAATGGCTAGTTTCCTGTTTCCTCACTTCCAGAATCCCTAACTTTCATTTGCTCTTAAATCCTGTAGGCCTTCTTATACTGAATTTGAAGGTTCTCAGGATTAAAACATTGACCAATAAATCAAATATCCTTATTTATTTTCCTGAGGTCTTAATCTTAAAACTGTAGCCATTCAGGACAGGAATGTTCTCATATTCTCATGTATACGAATTTTTCTTTCATTGAGTTGGATAATTATTCTCCAACTCCTACTTGTTAGGAAATATGATAAGCAGAATAGAATAGGGCAAAAGGGGAAAATATAAGAAAATGCAGAGTTTTGAAGAGAGAGAGAGATGGTGAAAAAGAGAGAAAACTGTTCTTTTTTTTTTTTTTTTCCTGCCCCTACATAGATAGAATTGTCACAAGTAGCATCTTAGACACTTGTTTTCATTTGAAAATACCCAAACTCCCAGTTCAGTGCTGGCTGACTGCTTATATCCCTGAGGTATTTGGATCTGTACTCAGTAAATGACTATAACAATGTGTCCAAATACACATTATAAATGCCACATGTTAAAGTGCAGATTAAAAAATGCTTTGGCAAATAAGGGGTGAAAGAAATTGATGCTAGTTTAAAAAAAACATGGTCTTGATGGCTTTTTCTGATTTTCTTACTTTACTATTGTAGTCTGAATTCTCAAGGTAAATTATAGTGTCCTATGCACTAAACATGGCTAAGCTAAACTGGTTATATAAAATGGGTTTCACAGATGTGTGTGTGTGTGTGTGTGTGTGTGTGTGTGTGTGTGTGTGTGTGTGTGTGTTCCTGTGTGTGTTATAAAGAATACATATGATGAAAAACAGGTAATGCATTCTTAAGGAAATCAAAATGAAGGAAAAATAATGAAATAGATGGGGAATGTCAGTACACGGAAATAGAGATTATTCCTTCTCAGTTTTTAATAGTTATAGTGATATTTACTGTTAAGCAGGTTGGGACCAAAATCAATGAATAAAACATGATTAGCATTAAGACTGATAAACTTTTTAATATATAACAAAATTATATAAGTGATTCTGCAAATGCTATTCTCCCACCTCCAGTAAGAAATGTGAGAAAGACAGTCTAAAAATTGTTTCTCAAAGCCAAATATAGAGAAAGAACTCTAAGGCTTCAAAAATTAAAAGTCAACGTCAGATCTGTACCAAGCAAGGAGGGAAAGACAGGTGGAGGTGGAGGTGTGAACTCCTACTGAATGCATTCAGAGATTAGTGATATTAATATTTTTTTTTTAGAATAATAAAGCTGAGGTTGGTATGTTTCTGAATTAATGTGTCTATTAATTTAGAATAGCATAAACTGTGTGAGTTCAAAGTCCATGTTGTTCTCAATATAACATGCTTCCTCTTCATGGAAGGAGTTAATTAAAAAGTCAAAGACACCAGCTTTTCAAAGTTCTCTTATCTAATGAATTATTGATTGTTCTTCTTTTTCTAATATCATGAAGCTCTCTTTCCTCTCTTTCACTGTTTCTTTTTCTTAAGACATTGATTTTGCAATTAAAAATTAAAGTAAGCAAAAAGACATGAAAAATCATTATGTTAATGACTTCTCAATTGAAATTTAGTGCCCTTTTGGATGCTGGTCCATGTTTTAATGCTCTGAATTTTAAACCAAATTCAGTCTTTGGTAGTTGGAATTTATAAACTGCCAAATACTTCTAAAGGAAAAAAATGCATTTCAAAACCCTAAGGGGAAAATGGACTCACTTTGCTTTCTTGACATCAAACAGGCCTTGTAAAACAACACATTGATCAGTTAAATACAAATGAACCAGAATCATATGGATATAATTCTCTTAAATTAAATTTCCTTTAAAATGGGGATGGAATTAAACATTAAAAAGGAGAGGTTCATGAAGTCAAGCTTTTTTCTTTTGACATGTGTCCACACAGTCTTAAACCTAAAATAATAAATCTTAGCACTATTAAATAGGTGAAACAATGTCTTACTTAATGTATAAATAATATATTATTGTTCACCATATTGATCATAAGAAGAATTTCTTTAGAAACATATCTCAAAATGGCATATCTCCCTCCTTATTTTGTTAGGTGATTTTTGTTTCTCTTCTGTTTGAAAAATTGAGAGGAAATAGTGCCAAGTGAAAGGAGAAGGAATAAGGATCACATTTTCACATATTTTATTCCTAAAAGGTCAATGAAATCAGAACTTCAGGCTTGGGGGGTATCACCAAAGTTTGCAGACAAGCCATGCAGTTGGGATGATGCTACAAATTGCAGCACATCTAGACAGAGATCATTGAGGCAATGGGACTGGCTTATGATTACCCTTCTAGATGTGTTGTCTCCGTGGAGATACACAGTGATGACACACAAAGAGACCCGCCTCTTCATAGGTACCTATGTGGGATCTTTCCTGCAAGATAGTTAAAGTTAGGACTAATTAAAGAAAAGAACACCCTACTTGCCAAGTGCAGTAACAAAGAGAGGTGCCTTCGGAAAGGCACAGGCAAAACGGAGGCAAGAAGATGTTTGGAGAATAACAACCTCATGGGAGGCAGACATTGATGTTTTTAAATGGATTCAATGTGATTCCAAAGCAATGAGATATGATCATTAATGGATCCAATATTAAGAATGTTAAGGTGTTTCAACCTAGCAGAGTTATCAAAAAGGGAGTACCTCCCTGCTTATACTTCAACAGCATAACCATTACACCCTTGTTCTCCTTTAAGAAAGGATGTCCATTAGTCTTATAATATTCTTCTGTAGCATATTCAGTGTCACATATTTATTTATTCAATGAATGTTTTTGAACACATTATATGCTACACACTGTCCTTTGTAGAATAATGTGTGTCTAGTTAGGTGATACCACCTTATATCTGAAAATTAAAATTATTTTTGTTAACTTATTTTGTTTACTTATCAATTATTTTGATGCTCAATCTTAAGCATATTGGATGGAAAACAAATAGTTCTTATGGAACACAAACTCAAAGAAGGTAATTTTTGTGAAAGTATATCTATCAGGCATTAGAAGTGTATTAATTATCTCAATAGTTGCATCTCTTGGAAAGAAATAATGTTTGGTACAGTGAATAGATAAGAAGCTTGGGATAGAAAGTGTGATGTTGTTGAATTAGAGATTGACAGAAGTTCTTAAGGCAGGGATAAGCCATTCCATTGTGTTAGAAGTCTAGATAGCAGTGAGGGGTGAAAACATGAGAATGGATCCAAATTAATCAGGGCTTAAAAGAATCCAAAGATGAGTTAGCTATGGACATAATACAAAAATCATAGCCCATGACAGCATTCATTTTGATTGACTAGAAACTCGACTCATTAACCATTAATAAGGTTAGAGTATTTTCAGGGGAAATTTTCTAATTTCTTTCTTGAAGTTAGAATACTAATATTTTCCATATATTTAATGGCAATATAATACCTAAGCCCATCTATGTTTTCTTCATTCTAAAGAGATCCATTACTCATATATCATGGAAAAAAACAAAATTAAATTTCTCAAATTTAATATAATAAAAATCTTATTTTCAAGCTAATGATCTCCATATCTTCTCCAATGTTCACCATTTTCCATTAGTCTCAGTTAAATGAAACACTTTCACTCTTCAAGGATAATTATCCTTTTGATTCTTCTGATCTCCAAATCCTCAGAAATCATCTTCCATCAATTGCTCCCCTCTCTCCTTCTCCTGTATGCATCAACTCCTTCCTGACTATTAACTTCTTCCCTATGCAGTGTGAACATGCTCTGGTTTTGATCCGTGCACATGCACACAATACACTTGTATAAATACACAAAATAATGTACATGTCCACACATACACACAATTTTTTAAAAATCATGTTTAGGGGTTAAAGGAGAATGAAAAAAAAAACAGAATGAGTAAAGGTTTGAAGGTTAAATAACACAAAACTTTAATAGTATTAAAGAGAAAATTATCTTCAATATTATCAAAGAGTATAATAGAATATTTAGATGAAATTGGTTTCATGGTATGGGAGGTTTGTATGGTAAGGTAAGGCATTGAATTATTTTACTTTATATGCAGTAGAAAGTTACTAATGAAAACTATTATTGATGCTTATACTTGTAGTCTAAATTATGGTGACTTGGGCTAGGGATATAGCTCAGTGGCAGAATACCCACTTAACATATGCCAATGTTCAATTTCCAGTACCACAAAAAACAAGCAAGAAATTATGGTGACTTGTCATTTTATTAATTTCAGTTATAAACTAATTTATGCTTACCTACAAGTGAGTTGTTCATTCAGTTGTTTTGTTAGCCAGTGTTTCTTGAACAAATGTTTTGTCACAATCTTTCCTGGGAGAGGGAAGTATTGCAAAAGTTAAATGTACTCTAAATATTAATATTTTCCCAAGGAATTACTTCTTTGGTACTCAAACTTTCTATGAGTTCCCCCTATGTTAAAATTATTTTTCTTTATATTAATTTTAGTTCCTAGTGCTAATCCTTAGTTTAACTTAAAATCTATGTAATTTATTCACATGAGTGCATATCACAAAGATTATAGACTTAAATTGAAATAAAGATTAATGAACTAAAGCACAACATGCCTAATTTCTCTCTTTCTTTTCTTGTCCCTCATTAAATTCCCTAACAGACATTCTTATGCCCGCTGATTGTTTGCAGATATCTCATCATTGAGTCAATCAACAATTTTTTAAAAGGTTTGAGCCATGTTTTGACACTGAAAGAGCAGATGATATTGCCTATATAAAAAAAATCATCATGTACAAGTGAATGGGAAGAAAGCAAATGCATTAATTGACCTGGACAAACAATTTAGTAGGTGTTAATATATTTTAAGTATATACATGGATCAAGTATATGGATTCATTTGAGGAGAGGAGATGAAGAAAAAACACTGATGTTTATAGATACATGGTGATGAACAAGACAACTTACTGAGCATTGAACTAGAAACAACAAAACATGGTATGCATATACACACAATATAGATACAGAATGTTTAGACGGATCTACAAAGATTATGAAGTCTTATGAAGATGTCATGTGATTTTATTCTTAAACCTTAAGTATGAAGTTAGTATTCCCACTAAAACATTAGTCACCCCAAAGAGAAGCCTCACTAGAACTTGTTCATAATTGGTCCTTAATAGTTGAAATTACCTCATGCCTTAAACTCATTCTGACCATAAATCCTCCAACTATGTCTCATTACAATCTGTGTATCTATCCCTAATTCTTTTAGCTTGGATGAGAGCCAGAACTGGACTTACATGCATTTATTTCTAAGATGTATATCCTAGTAAAAAGAAAATATCTACTGATCAAAAAGATAAATTTTTTTAGACATTAGATTGGACAGAATCTTTTGATTCTCAACCAAAATATCAGAAAATTAGCCAAAAAATGCCCAGAGTAACAACGAAAAGAAGCTGGTATAACTAATTAGAATTTTAGAGACTACAGCTCAGTACATTTGAGGACCATCTGTACCTACATTAAATTGCTTTGGAATATAGGTTGATATTTTTATTTACCTGTGGAAATATACTCGGGTATGATTCATACAAAAAGATAAAATCGGGGGACTTAGGAAGATGGATTATCAAACTTTGCCGCCGTTATGAGCATTTATAGCTATAGGCCCAATCAACTGATCATTGAAGCATAAGTATTCAATCCTGTGGATGATGAATAGGGAGTAATAATTAGTAAGCAGGGTTGAATGCCACATATTTCGTAGACGTCTCAAGACCTTGAAAGCATTAAGTTTTAGCCACCATCGTGGTATAAGATTCATTATACTTTTTGGAGAGACGGGGCAAATGTCTCCATAATAAAGGCCCTATGTTGCCAACATCTCCTGGTGTGTGTAATTGTGACGGAATAATAGATTCAACATCAGCGTTTGGGTTACAATCAAATCTATCACACATGAGCTGCCTTCAATGGCTCTCTTTTTACTAAACTTTAAAGTTTCTAAGCATCAGGACGTCACTGTTCGTGGTGAAGATGGCTCAGGATCTCCACGAAGGCTGTCAAATAAAGGTTTTAGTTGGCCAGTAGTGAGATTTAGAGTAGGGCGAAGCAATTAATGTCTCCACTGTATGTTTTTGGAACATCATTTTGAGGGTGGTTACATGATCTTTTATTTATTCAACATTTGTGGGGGGTCTAAACAAAAGTACTCCATGGATTTTAAATCCCTAAAGTATACTAAGGGTGATCTGGTTTGAACCTTTTTTCTTCCTGCTATATATAATTCCGATATTTTTTTAAATATTCTACCCTCATCACTGAATATATTAAATAAGAGCTTTTTTGATTAGGGTGGGCCAATAAAATCTCATCCATGTACTGTAGACAATGAGGTTTGGATATTTATTTTTAATGGGTTGGATAGCCTTGGACCCATTAAATTTGGGCTTTTTGGTTGGGGCTAATTAGCCATTTCCCTGTGGTAAAACCTTCCATGATGATCTCTGGATCAGGACCATTAGTTGTTCATAGAAGGAACGGAAAAAGCAACATGGGGGCATCCAGGGATGTATGGGATATAGAAAAGAAAGCCAATCCTTTATATCAAGAGTAATAGATGGAAATTTTTTGGAATAGCTACGGGACCTAGGAAGTCCTGGTTGAGTAGGCGCCATAACTTGCGATGGATTTATTGATTTGTCTAAGCTCATTGTAACAATCGCCATTTTCCTGATTTTTCTTGATCACAAATATGGGGGTATTCCAGGAGAGTGGAAGGTTCTATATGACTGCTTCTAATTGTTCCTGAACTAATCTGGTGGGCCGCTTGTAATTTCTCTTAGATAAGGGCCACTGAGGGACCCAACTGGCTTATCTGAAAGCCACATGGTATTTTCAAAATTATTTTTCTCAGTGGCACCGAAAAAAAATACTCTTTTTCCTTTATTGACATGATTACTTATACACACACAATATAGATACAGAATGTTTAGACGGATCTACAATGATTATGAAGTCTTATGAAGATGTCATGTGATTTTATTCTTAACCTTAAGTATGAAGTTAGTATTCCCACTAAAACATTAGTCACCCCAAAGAGAAGCCTCACTAGAACTTGTTCATAATTGGTCCTTAACAGGTGAAATTACCTCATGCCTTAAACTCATTCTGACCATAAATTCTCCAACTATGTCTCATTACAATCTGTGTATCTATCCCTAATTCTTTTAGCTTGGATGAGAGCCAGTACTGGACTATATGTGCATTTATTTCTAAGATGTATATCCTAGTAAAAATAAAATATCTACTGATCCAAAAGAGTAAATTTTTTAGACATTAGATTGGACAGAATCTTTTGATTCTCAACCAAAATATCAGAAAATTAGCCAAAAAATGCCCAGAGTAACAACGAAAAGAAGCTGGTATAACTAATTAGAATGATGACAATAACAACAGCAACAACAACAAAACAGAAAGTACCATTCTGACAAAAAAAAAAAAACAAAAAAATAAGCCAAAGAACAGAGGTATAAAACTCATTTCATATAGAAAACTTTATGCAAAAATAATTATTACTTGAACATAGTAACATATTAATTAATTACCCTTTCCCATATAAAGATGTAAGAATTATTTCAATGGATGAGAAAATTTAAAACTTATAAAAACAAAACATCTTTTCTTCATTTTTTAATATTTATACCAAAGTTCATACTAAAGTAACCATATTTTATTTAAATTCAAAGACATTAAGTTTTAAATAATAAATAACAAAAGATAAAATTGTATATTACATTACATGTAACATCATTTAATTTCTTTGGAAATCTTAAAAGGGATAAATAATTAAAATATCTGAATTGGTTAAATGGACTACACCTCCAGTTCCACTTAGTAAAGTAAAAAAAAGAAAGATTTGTGAGAGTTCTTGGCAAGGTCAATTTCCTGTGCTGTATGACTAAGAATCATAAAATAGTCCTTTTATTATACATGTCAACTTTAAGAGCATTTTCTTCATTACTAACAAGTCTTTGATTTATAATTTTATGTTTCTATTGTAAAAACATTGATTGTGTTGTTCCATAGATAGAAACAATTCAATCAGTCACTAGCAAAAAAAAATATTATCTGTTTTTATTAGTACTTGAATATAATAAAAACGAAACAATTTTGAAGGTAGATTATAATAGTTTTTTTAAATCTAAGAGTAGCTCTCAAAAATTAATGAAAAATTAAATTCTCTCTGTTTGAGCTGAACATTTGTATAGATGTTCCAAAGAATGGCTTTTTTTTTTTTTTTTTTTTTTTAACCCTGGGGCACTTAACCACTGAACCACAGAGCCACATCCCCAGCACTTTTTATTTCTTTTTTTTTTTATTTTGAAGTGGGTTTGGCTGAATTATTTAGGGCCATATTAAATTACTTAGGCTGGCTTTAAACTTGTGATCCTTCTGCCTCAGCCTCACAAACTGCTGGGATTACAGGTGTGTGCTACTGAGTCTGGTCGCTTGTTTTATTATTTAAAAGATTTGCTCATTCCCATGCAGAGCCAAGCAGGAATAACATTTCAATGGAGTTCAACCCATATTAATTAAAACTTTTTTTTATAAATGATGAAAGAAATTAATTTTTCTTAATTATTAACAAAATTATTCCAAAGGAAATAATTAGTACCAATATTAGGAACATTTAGTTAACTACTGGCTTCTTCACAATATGAAATATTTATGAACTTTTGAAATATAGTTTTCATAATTTTGAACTAGAGTATATATTAAATGATAGTTTTAATTTATGAATCAATATATCTTCTTAACTATAATCAATTGATTAATAAAAACAACAAACTTTGGAATTAGATGGTAACTGTGTGATTTTTAAAAACTTACCTAATATCTCTGGGTCTGGCCATTTTTAACTGTAAAATTGATATTAAATTAGATAATGTTTACAGCATACATAATATGCTCCTAGGACATGAGTAGGTCTCAAAAATATTGGAAAGTACTTATTTCTTCAATAAATACATTCTGCTAAACAATGGGAATGTGAAAATGAGCAGGACATAGCCTATGCTATCAAAGTTAATTTTGTTGTGATATATAAAATGAAATTGGTAGTGATTTTTTCATAGATTTGGAAAAAGCTACAAGTAGGTATCAGTTGGCAGAAAAAAACAGGGCATAGGAAGAAGAAGTGAGGAAATGGAGAACTAAACCAGATTAGGAGGCTCTGTGAACTAGCTGATCCTTAAAAAAAGAGTGAGATTCAACTACATGTGTAGATAAAGTTGGAGAAGAGGAAAGACTGAGTTCAGATTATGGATGACCCTTTGTGAGAAGCTTAGGATTTGTCTTTATCCTGGAGAATCATCATGGCCATTTTTAACACAAGCATGATACAAAGGGACTTAAATTCAAGAAGAAGAAGAAGAAGAAGAAAAAGCAGTCTGGTAGATGAGTGAGCTGGATCTGACAAAGAATGAAGATAGAGATAGATCAATAATCTGCCACAATCATCAAAGGTGAGAAGATGTTCAGGGTCAAACTAAGGTGTTGTTCATGGAATGACAAGGAAGGAACAAAGTTAAAAATTATACGGAACAATGATTTTCAAATCCAACCTGTATATGTTCATTCCTAACATTCTTGAGCTTAGGATTCAGTCAGACAAGCAAAACCACCATGAAGGATACAGAGGATTTATTACAGTTTATACAAGATCCTTAGAGATGCTTAGGCAATTGGAATAGTTCAATACCATGTTGATTAGATGAACATGAAGCATAAATGAAATGTGAATTGAAAGATAGTTTGAAAGGTAGTAGCTGTTATATCCAAAAATTTTGATGAGAATACTATGTAGAATGAATGATATATAAAAATGTTATAATAATGAATATTTAAAACTCAGTATATTTTGTGCATTCAATACTGTCTAACAAATCTGAAATGCAGCATGTATGAAACAAAATTTTTTAAAATTATATAATAACATTAAAAAACAGAACTTTTTTATTTTAGATTTGTAAGAAATATTGCCATTTAAAATTTTATTTTCAAATGCAATTGTGTTTTTCCTTCCATTATAATAAACTCTTCTCTTGATGCTTACTGTCATTTAGATAGAAAGTTTCTTTTTAATGCTTTTTTTTTTTTTTTTTTTTTTTTTTTTTTACTTTTGTCTTATGCTAATATATATTCTGGAAAGATCATTTTCATTATCAAAGTTTTTTTTTTTTTTTTTTTTTTTTTTTTACAAAGATCAATGTTTGTTTTGCCTTGTCCTGTTTTATAAAGATATGTAATTCAATCAACTCAACATATGATCCTCATTTTTCATTTGGAAAATTTGTACAACTTTGAAAAATAACTATAGGAAAAGTATTTAGCTTTTGATACAAGCCGAGAACAACAAAGAATAGAAATTTCAACATATACACCGTATATTCAGCTGCCTGGATTATGACTAGTAAATTCTATGGAAATGAGTTTTATATATACAAACATATAGATGATATAGATATATATATATTTCTCTCTCTACATATATCTTTGAATAATATTATATATGTTAAATTTTTTATATATGCAATTTTTAAAGCCAATTTTAAAAAGAAGAAATTATTTTGTTTTTATAAGCATACCATGATTCCTTCCTAATGGGCACATCCAGTTAAATTTAATATAACTAGAAACATCTGAGAATTTTCAAGACCTTAGGACAATTAGATTGCCTGAAAGGGACATGACATTGTGATAATATTTTGAATGGAATCAAATGATAAAAATTACTATTTCTATATGGAAACTTTTGACCTTTGTTGTAGCAACAGTTTGGGTGAGGAAATGCAGATTAAGAACAAGAGAAGCTATTCAAAAGTAAATAGGCTTAATATTGACCCCAAATAATACTTATACCCCCAAGGTTAAAAACAGAGATGGAGTGCCCTTAGTGGTTGACCTTCACAGGCAAAAGTGTTGGTGGTGACCACTATTAGCATTATTCAGCACTTTAGAATTGCAATTATTGCAGGGTTGCATTTTATATGATTGCATTCATTCATTAGGTGTGACTATATTGAAAAATAACATTCTAAGTCTAGGTGGATTATTAGAAGCTGAGTAAGCCCTTTAGCACAAAGGCCACTACAGAATGTACTTTTCTTTCTATGTATTTACATTTGAATTCATTGAAACTCTGAACTTATATAATGGTTTTAGAACTTTACGGGGAAAATTGGTAGCTAAATCTGTAATTTCTTAGGAACATTCGAAATATTTTTTCCAGTTTTAGTAATTTATATTTATTAAAAGAAATAGAAAAAATGTACCTATTTTTCATGCTTTATTGTCTAATTTTATTTTTTGCAGAATGTTTCTCTCAAATGAAGACAACATTATTTTTTAGGAATGATGCTGTATTTTGGATGATATTGTGGATGAAGAATTGAAAATAAAATTTTTCTAATAAATATGTAGTAATTAACTAATAACTTTAATAAATAATGTTTCTCTGATATTCCTATATTGGATAACTTAGAATTATTTTTAAATGATTCTATAATAACTACATGATAATTATAATTGCAATCTAATTCATTTAGAAAACTTCTATGGGTAAATGCTTACTGCTAAAATTATTTATTAAAAAAGTGGTTTTTGAAAGTAATAGCATCAATTAAAATACAGAGAAAATTGATCTCTAGATTTAAAATATCTTAATTAATTCACAAAATAACTTGCATATTTGTATTCCTAATTTGCAACATCATTGGTGACTGATTATTTCAGTAGATGCATTTTTGAGGTTAGTTTTTGTCAATTTTATCTCCAGAATAAAAAAAATGCATATTCTAAAATTTACATAACTTTATATTTATTGTAGCAGAATTAACAATAAGAAACACACTGTTCAAAAAAATTATTTCTAAAGGAAAACATTATAAAATGCCATCCAGTAAAAGGCAAATTAATCATTGCGATATGAGAGAAATTTAGAAAAGGTAAATTAAGGTGTATTAAAGTTTCTTGAGGGTCTTTTTTTATCAGATTGCTCAACACCATGATGTATATTAAATGACACAATACACACACAAACATACATATACATACACAGATACCCTTTTTTAGTAAATTTATATATTTTATTTTCACCTTTTTATTGACAATCAAGTGAAGTTCAGAGAATTAAATAAACTGAACTCAGATATCACAACTAACCCTACTGTTTTAGTCAGCATTTTCACTGCTGTGACTAACAGACCTGACAAGAACAACATAGAAAAGCAAAAGTTTATTTGGTGTTCACAGTTTCAGAGGTCTCAGTCCATAGATGGCCATTGTTCTGGGCCTGAGGTGAGGTACAACATCATGGCAGAAGGGCATGGAAGAGTAAAACAGCTCAGGACATTACAATCAGGAAGCAGAAACTGACCTACCTGCTCACCAGCAGCAAAATATGTACCTCAAAGTCATGCCCTCAGTGACCTATCTCTTCCAGTCACAGACTACCTGACTAGTTACTACTGGGTTAATCCTTATCAATGGATTAATCCACTGACATTTACAACTCTATAAGTCTAATCATTTCACCTCTGAGTTTTCTTATATTGTTTTACACATGAGCTTTTAGGGAATACCTCTTATCTCAACCATAACACCTACCTATAATGACAGCTAAAGTCCTGTCATTTATATATGTCATTATGACTTCATGTTTCTACAAAGCACTTTTAATTCATATAAGCCTAAAATGAGCTTTTAGAAATTCTCTTTTTGCTTTGCTCTTATTCTTCCCCACTCTACCTTCCAATGCTTTTCTTTTTCTTTTCTTTCCCACTGCAAAACTTCAATGCCACCCTGGAAAGTCTGCAAATACTAAATAACTCTCTGTTTAATATTAAACCATTATTTATCTTAGAATATTATTTCACTTTGCTAAAGAAACTAAAAAAAAAAAGTTATGGAACTTGAATCCTGAAAATAATTTTTTATAATACATCTGTAATTCTGACATATGACTTATCCTATGGTACAAAACTACCTATTTCTATGGCAGCACCCTGGGAATCAGTAACTTCCCTGAGAAATATGTAAAAGCATCTAATTCAGGTTTAAACCTCTTTAGAACAATTACATTTGTAATGGTGGCATTCATTAACTTGGGCCCATACCTGTGTTTCATACCCCTCTGTGATTTATCCTGGCATTACTTAAATGCAGTAGTTGGTGAAGTGAGTCTTAGACACTCTTATATTTAAGATCATCAAATTATCTCAGGATTGGGACAGGATATAAACAAAGATCAAGTATCACAGGAACTCTTTGTTTTAAACCCTAATTTTTTCAGGTATTATAAGATGTGCATTATGTGCAACATGTTTATGGTGCCCTCTGTGGCTCAATGAAATACCAATCTCCTGTAATTACCTTTTTCTTTTCCTTGAAGTTTTCTAAACTTTGAGAATAGGAAGAGATTTCTTGATATTTTCAGTTTCTTTTGGTCATTTCTTCAGTCTTTTTAGGGGATGTTTTTAATGGTTTCAGCCTAAAAGAAAATGCTTTCCTTCATAAAGTTTCAGTATAGTATAATCCTGCTGTCAGTGTTTTGTGACTAAGGGGACATTGTATTCTGATTTAATAACATGGTCAATGGCAGCTTTATCTATAACAAAGTTCATAGATCCAGATAGAGCTACTAATCTTAAATTAAGATTTAGGATATATTACAAAGAAGCATTCTAATCAAGTTTAGATAAAGCCAAGATGAATTTGGACTTCTGACAATGGCAGTTAAAGTAGAAAAAAAATAAAAGCATGTATAGCAAATCTTTCAATTACACTGCATGTTTTTACATGTGAAGAATTATATTGGGCTATTGAAACAAGTAAATATCAGAATAAAAGTGTTGACTGATCTTCCTGTCAGTGAAAAAATGACAGTTTAGGAGCAAGCATGTGGAGAACTTTAAGATTTTGCTGTTCCAGGAAGGTCCTGCTATTAGAGGTAAAAGTAGGTGAAGAGCTGCTGGGAAACACGTTTCTCTTTCATATGGATATGACCATTATTGTCACATTTACAAATACAAGATTCACATCACTTCTCCCCTTTTGTCATCTCAAATGATACAATGTAGCTTATAAAACTAATTGCATTATTTAAAAATATATTAAAAGTTATAGTTCATAGATAATAAAGTCAATATTACCCTTAATTATTTTCCTTTTACTACATAGTCCTCTGGCATAAAACAAAAAACATTCTTAAACATTTTGTTGAAAAAGAAATAAACTTATTTGTTCAAAAATTTTATATAGAATTCCATCAGATAGAGATACTATAAATGGTTTAACAATTATTTAGGAGACATTTTAGGCTGCTTTTCATATTGTTTTTGTTTTGCTATTTCAAATAATGCTGCAATAAACCTCACTTAATGATAATCTCTCTAAAAATGGAAATTTCTTCATAATATTAGCACTATACATTATATCATCCAGGTCAGATACTACTCATATATATATATATATATATATAAAGATATATATCCAAGTTGGAAAGCCATAAATCATCAGTTTTGTTTAGAGTATACACACACACACACACACACACACACACACACACAGAGTTTTATCAATCCTAGTTAGTATCTGTCTTTTAAATTATATAAAATTAAGAAAATAATCTCTTTTAGTTATAATTTTCAATTCACTGCTTACTGCTAAGAAATTGTTTTCATATTTTATTGACTATGTAATTGTCTATTTCATTAGAAATAGCCATTGACATTGTATTTATGTTTAATACTATTTGTTTATATGGAAAAGTATATCTGCTAATTAAATATATTGATATTATTCCTTTTTTTCTTATACCATTAATACTTCTTTACTGACTTTTTTATTGCTATATATTCATAATTTCCTTAGCAGAATTAGTGCTGTCTTACAAATTGGGGATTTGTAGAGGTCAGAAACTGTGTTTGTTAACTGCTTAAAATCCAAATGCCGAATGTTTTATCTGATATTAAGAGGTTGATTCACAGTGGGGTTGGGACAGGGAGCATAGGAGGATTAGAGGAACATTAGAAAGGTCAATGGGGAGGGAGGGAAAGGGAGGGGCCAAGGACATTAAAAAAAGAAAGAAAAAAGATGGTAGAATGAGATGGATATCATTACCCTAAGTGCATGTATGAAGACATGAATGGTGTGAATATACTTTATATATAGCCAGAGATCTGTAAAAATGTGCTCTATATGTGTAATATGAATTGTAATGAATTCTGCTGTCATGTATAACAACTTTGAATAAAAACAAAAACAAAAAAACAATAAACAAAACACAGCACCAAGCACAAATAGATGCTTTGTAAGTGTGTGTGTGTGTGTGTGTGTGTGTGTGTGAGAGAGAGAGAGAGAGAGAGAGAGAGAGAGAGAGAGAGAGAGAAATAAAATGTTGATGAAGCCCTAATCTATATCTTAATAATACAAATATAATTTACAGGTAGAAAATTATATGATCATATTTATGTAAACAAAAGCAGAATTAAGCATGATTGAATGGTATGCAGGGTCCACAGTGAATGTTTTGTGAACCTTAGCACTCTAAATGGGTCATAAGGTCATGTACTTTCTGCTACACCTAGGTAGATCCGCATGATAATCAGCTCAATTGTGACATATATTAATCACTCATTATTAAACTCATAATGGACTGCTTAGAACAGAGTATAAGGTCAAGTAAAGAGTAGGAAATACTAAATAAAAGTGAGGATTTATGGCTTTCCAACTTGGATAATCCAGTTCTTTAAAACTATTTTCCTCAATTATTGGTCCAAATCATTCATTTTTCACAGACATACTAAATAATTGCAATTACATAAATCCAACCATATTTTAAATTTTGTTAGACAAATAAAAATGTTACACTTGCAAATGAAAACAGACATTTCTCAAATTTTAGCATGTGTGAAGTCATATGACTATGTGGGACATGTATGTTACCTGTTAAAATGGATTTGAAGATAATTAGGTCTATATATCTTTAAGATTTTAATAAAAATTGAAGCATAATAGAAGAGACTATATATCTAGAAAAACTCTGTGAAAGACTTATATAATGTCAATCATTCTAGAACAAAAATACATTCTTCACTTAAAAATAAATGTTCTAAGACATCAACAATATGGAAAAAAATATTTATTATTCTGACTGTGCTCATGGCTATCTATTACAGAAATATATGAAAAAAAATTTGTTAGATGATTGTTGCCATGACCAAAACAGAGGACTGACTTAAAAGCAAATTATTCTACCTTATCAATTATAGAGCATCTTAAAGATCAGCAACAAACCAGCATGATTATAGTCTCAGATGTGTTTGATTCAGCTCTGTCTGGAGATGGAAGCTTTTCATCAGGAAGCTAGGGTCATCCGAAATGATTAGTGCAGAACGACCAGCAGAAATGTCCTTCAGAAAGAACCATGCATCAAAAATCCCAATCACTAATGTGTAAAAGGTAGTATCAAATAAAACAACCTTGATACAGCTAGAAAAATTATTAATAAGTGTTATTGATAATATAATGTTCTATAAAGAAGGTAAACATTTAAGATGAGTGAATCATGAAAGATTTACTTTTTACATTTCAGATAAGGAAAACAAATAGAAAGAAAGTTAATACATACATTCCAGAACTACTTAATCTCAATACTATTGATATTTGAAGCCAAAAAATTCTGTTTTATTTCTTGTGGGAGTCCTCTTCTTCATTAAAGGATGTTTAGCAGAATCCTTGATGTTTATCCACTGGATATGAGAAACACTCTATTGTGACAACCAAATGTCTCCAGACATTGTAAACTACCTTCTCTAGAGGGAAAGATCATGTAATTGACAGTCATTCATATATACCCATTAATGTTATTACTGTGGAGGAAACTTCATGAAGAGGATTACCTGTAGGTATTACATTTTTACTGTACAATTAGGTATGCTTAACAATAATCTACTTGGTTATCTCTGTAGAAATATTTTGAAACTGTTTATAGATGGGATAAAACTTTGATAATCAGTGTACTGGATTGATCAAATAGTATTGTGTAATTATCACTTACAATGATCTCATACAAAATAATCTCAATTTTCAGTCTGATTTTCCTTTTAGACCCTTTGCATGTGAAAAAACTCAAACTTGAGTTTGAAACCTGTACTTTTAAAAGTTTACTTGGACCTCTTGAAAAAATAGACATTTTTGACAACTGTAATAACTGGACATTACTAGAACAATGCTAACATAGGGGGTTAACAGCTTGCACTTGTACAAAATACTTGAAGTCAGTCAGAAAGCCATTATTATGACCTTGTGCTGACCACATTCTATGAAGTGTTACATGATCAGGGACAGGGAAGTTGGTTAATGGAAGTTATATAGTAGCTAGATGTATCCTTGTCACACTTCATCTAAACTGATACATTGCAATGGTCCACACAGCTCAGACCTGGCAATTACTGTCCAATTCCAATCTATTCCACACTGCCACTATAATGAAAAATAATTAGGAGCCTGAAAATGAGTTTTCACATGAAATGGTTTCAGTGCTTGGACACAATCGCCTTTGGCAGATGGCTTTGGGTTTGCTTTAATATAATAAAGACAGTTAATCATCTCTAAAGAGTGCACTGAATGAATAAACTTTTAACACTATTTTCTACAATGAAACTCTTATATTGATCAAATGTTTAATGCTCAGGAGTGGAGGTTGCTTTGTTGGAAATAAGCACATAAATCACTGAAAAAAAAAATAAAACACATTAGAAAATAAGAAAATCAGTTGAAATTGATTATCTATTATTGATGGAGAAAAATTAAAAAGCCGAACACCAATTCAAGTAATTTTCCTAAACATTGTAGTTACAATAGCTAAATGGATTTTCATACATATGTCTGAATATACTGATTTTTGTAAGATTTAGACAAATCCCTTCATAACAAAAAAGGTGTATATATATATATATATATATATATATATATATATATATATATTCATATATACATAGGAATCTGTGTGCTAGGTAATGCATACTTACCTAAATATGTATATGTAAATAACATATGTACACCTAAATTATATATCTATAAAGTTTTAAAATGTATGTATTTAACAGAAAGAAAAGGAAGCCCTCTTTCAGAAAGACAACTCAGCTTTTTGCAAGTTTTTATGAAGTTTTTTTTTCTGAGAACAAGTAATAGATAAAGTTTTTATTTCTCAACTAGAAAAAAAATATTTCACTAAAAAAGTAGAAAAATTTCAATGCTTAATAATAAAGTTTATTTATTAATTTTGTTCTCATGTGGCTAATCAATATTGAATTTCACTTGAAGAGTCTATATTCTTGAAATGATTTGAGCGTTGTTTATAATTGAGGTGCCATCATCAACAGCTTGGTTTTATTAGAGATTCTATTTTATAAACTGATAGAAATTAAGGCTATTCAGCAATAGCAATTTTTCTTCTTTAAACAATGTGATTTTGTGAAATATAATTAGAATCCTAAGCGATTCCCAAATTAAGTAATTGTTTGCATATTTATATTTGGCAGCATTACTAATAAAATACTATGTGACTGAATTTTCTCTTAACTTTTCAGATATGCTTTTTAATTATACTTTCTGGTTATGTAAATACGCTGCATCATAATCAATGTTTGAATTTTTATTTGTTTCAATTAACTCTCACTGAAGAATATTTAATATGTTTTAAAGTATCTATGCTTTTTAAAATTGGCAAAATTAGTATAAAATTTAATAATTTTTTCCATCTTTATTCACTTAAAATGCTTTATTAAAATAAATTCTTTTTTTCCCATTTCTTTTTCTTAATTATTTATTTACTTATTCATAATGCACAAGTATAGTATCTTTTTACATACAACTGCTTGTATACAAAATATATAAGTACCATTCAGATCTTCAATCATGTATTTAGGATAATGATATCCATCTCATTCAACCACCAATTTTTTTTTCCTTCCCTCCCCTCCCCCCTTGCTCCCTCTCTTCCCCTCCCTTTCCGTTGACCATTCTCGTGTTCCTCTGATCCTATGTACCCACTTCCAACAACACTGTGAACTAGCCTCCTTATATCAGAGAAAACATTCGGTATTTGGATTTTTGAGATTGACTAATTTCACTTAGCATTGTATTCTCCAACTTGAATTTTACTCAGCAATAAGAGAGAATAAAATAATGGCATTTGCAGGTAAAATAAATTCTTATACATCTTGAAATTTGCGTTTATGAATCTGAAAAGAGTACTATATAAATAGATATCCAATTCTTTATTAATTATTGACTGTGCAGTTTTATATTCTGCATTGCAATTTTATTGGTAATTAATGCTGTCCTGATTTTCTAAAACACAATATATTGTGCTGTTGTAGGTACTGGGTTTTAGTTTGTTTCTTTGTTTAAGTCTTGATGTGCAAATATCCATGATTTATGACTCATTTATAAATTTTGAACACCATGACTTACTACTTTGATTAATAATTAAGATACTACTTTGAGCAATAGCTTTGGTTATAATTAAGATCCCTTGCTTTTATTTTCTTTGAACCTTATCATGAGATTATGCCCACAGAAATATGAATTTATTTGATATTGATAAACTCTCACTTTTGTAGAAAGATTCAAATATAAAACATTTTGTTTATTTTGTCAATTTAATTATTCAAGCACTATGACAAGAGCTGGTTCTTTGCTGTACAGGCATAGGGTCTAAGGTTGTCCTTATCTATAATCCCTGAGATTCTTTGGGATACATGTTTGGAGATTCACCTGACTCTTTGAAGTTTTATTGGTTTAATCTGGAAGGTTACCTTTTGGAAAAATAAAAAGTGTCTTTTCACTTGGCAACTGTATTCACCCATTCCTGATAGATCAACATCTGGAGTCAAGATAGAGCCTCACATGGAATGGGGAGGTAAGAGCAATAGAGCTTGTGTCATCATTGATAGATTCACCAGCTCTTCTTTGCACAAAATCTCTAATGGAATGTACAATTTTCTCTTATTGTAAAAGCAATATTGTCATCTCAAATTTTCTGTCAATTGCATAATAGTAAATAGATAATTTACCATAAACAATGGATGATGTGTATAAGAAATAGCATAAGGTTTGAAATTAGATGATCATGTAAATATAGAATGCACTATTAAGTAGCTATGTGGCCATTAAAAAGATGAAGAAAAAAATAACATATAGATGAAAAGGAGCACTGAATTACTAAATTTACCTTTTTTAAGAGTAAATTGGATATTATAAACAATATTATATAATTTACAAATAATGTTGCTGATTTTGATCTAAAATAAAAAATTGGAACATATAAGTAACATAAAACAAGAATAAAAAGGAGGCAAATAGATTTTCTTCTTCATATTTAAAGTACTTTAATTTTAGTCTTTTTCTTAGTTTAAAAAATACTTGTGGAATTTAGGGTTAAAATTTTGTGAAATCAGAATTAGTGATTCTGTGTTTATAAAGGTCAACTCTAGACAAGATCAAAAGGAATTTGTCTGGTTATATCAGTACCCTTTTTCTGTTCACTCAGTACACATGGGATCTACAAAAAATAAAACAAAATTTAAAAATTCAATCATAAACAAATAAATTATGGAGTACTTTTGTTTATAGCAAAGGGTTTTGTCATTAAATTGTTTAAATATAATTCCTCTTCTTTGCTCAGATATACTGCAATGATATAATAATGACTGTGATTTTTATATATTGCATTATATGTCTGCATTTTTACATTTATACTTAATTATAGTGTATTCCAATGATTAGCGAGTAAAATAGACTGTTCCAAACTATGTCAAAGTACTTAACAATCGAGAAACATGGGAAATTCATCTACATGCTATCCTCAACATTTGCACTTGTTTTCAACTTGAGTTTATTTTTGGTCTGAAGTAGCAGATTAAAGTTTTTTCCAGTTTTTGTGGGGCCAATATCTAAGAAAATATAATCTCTACATGAACAGAAAACTAACAACCCAAGTTGATTCTTATTAGATCCCTAATTAGTGTCTAGTCTTTTAAAATTTCTGTCATAATTGTGTTGTATTAATGTCTATGTATCTTGCTTTCTGGCACTCTTTCTTTTAACAAATATTTATTTTAAATTAATAATAACTTAGCTATGAAATTTTATAACATTCATCAAAATATTTATCCACTTTGAACTTTATTAAAGTGCTCTAATTTCATTGAAGAACTTTGTGCAGCTGATGGCTATAGTAGTCCAATGTGTACCTTTTTTTGTCCTGATCTGTTGCAATTTATCATTATCTGTACATAGCCAGCTCACTTTCCATGTGACTGTGTCCAGATCCAGATTGATTTCAAATTATTCTGCATTACTGTGTTTCTTTACTTCAGCAAGAAATTTTGTATTTTAGTCCCCTAAAGAAAATTTACATAATAAAAGGTGCTTTTTCACAGATTAAAAGCAAATAAAACTGTGAAAAATCAGATCCCCCCAAATAAAGCCTGTTTTAGATGTATTAATGTCAAATTTACTGAGTGCACTAAAGATGTGTGATTTAAAGAAATCTATTTGTTGAGCTATAAGAGCACAAAAGCCTTAATCAACCACTAATATTCCCAAAATAATTTTAATAATTTGTGTCTTTATTAAGAGCAGCTTAACTCTGAGGCATTCTCATATATACCAAAGCATTTTATCTCATTTCAGATGTTAAAAGCATTAAAAGTAACTTACGCAACTACCTATACAATGGTAAATAGTAATTATAGGATGTTTTTTCTTTTTGAATCATTTTTGCTATGTAATAAATTGCAATTACAGGTCAATATATTGTTACTGATAGATAGGATACACTGAACCATGAAGCATGGAAACTTCCTCTGAAAGAGAGATAAAATGTAAACAGTAGTTTGAGTACTTTTTTTTTTAGATGCTATGGATGGGAAAGAAAGAATATTCAAGATTCAAATATGCGGAAAATTTACTTTTCCAATCAATAAAATGTATATATATTAAAAAAAAAGCCAGGTGCAGGAATACACAACTATAATTGGACCTACTTGGGGAGTTGAGACAGGAGGTTTGCAAGTTCAAAGCCAGCCATCAACTTAGCAAGATCCTGTCTCAAAAACACTTAAAGTGTTTGTGGAGTTAGGGATGTACCTCTCGGGTAGAACATTTGCCTAGCATGTGCCAGGACCCAGGTTGGATCCCTAATACCACCAAAATGAAAAAAACATTTTTTTGAAGACTTGGGGTTACAACAAATGTGGTAAAGTGGGTTTAATATTCAGGATAAAAATAAATAAATACATACGTGAATAAAGAGAGAAAATTAAACCTTTTAGTAATTCTTAACTATTTCTATTATTTCCTTACTGGAGAAGTATTAAATGGACAGTAATAAAGTGTATTTTGAATTGAAGTTGTGTGTGTGTGTGTGTGTGTGTGTGTGTGTGAGTGAGAGAGAGAGAGAGAGAGAGAGAGAGAGAGAGAGAGAGAGAGAGAGTCTGTGTGTCAGTGTGTGTGTATATGTTTGTATGAGATTGTGGATTAAACCAGTTATTTCAAAAAAATTCTTCTAACAGGTAATTGTCATTTACTTCAAGTTGAGATCCTGATAAATACATCTCGATTTTATTGTTCTTTGGAATATCTTCTGAATTTTAGCTAATAATACGTAATAGTTTCAAAAACTTGGAAACATTGAATTGTTATAGAAAGATACAACATAGAAGTTTGAAACAACATATATGCATTTAATACTAAACACTTCACATTGTTGAAAAAGGCAGGGGAAAATACTATTGGCAGTTAGAAGTGTCCATCTTCAGAATGGACTTGCCTTAAATGCTAAAGCCTTTAAATTTTAACCTATAGGAAACAATTGTAGAATGAGAAAATGATCAGTACCATAATTCAGAATGTTGACTTCTTTAGTAGAGCAGGAGAGAAGTTTAGAGGGAGAAGAATTAAAGCAGATATACTACATAAGTGCTAGTATAACATTCCAAACAAGGGATGTGGAATGAAAGCCAAATTAAATACAAGGTGTATTTAATATTTAAAATCAAATAAATTAAACAAAAAAACTAGAAGGAAACTTAAACAATTATTTGACTTTTAAAAAATTAAACTTAAATATATACATATTTGATTCCCCCCCAGAGGCACTTAACCACTGAGCCACATCCCAGCCCTTTTTATATTTTTCTTTTGACTCAGGGTTTCCCTAAGTTCCTTAGAGCCTTGCTAAGTTGCTGAGGCTGGCTTTCACATTGCCATTCTCCGACTCAGCCTCTGAAGGTGCTGAGTTACAGGCACATACCACATTTCTGGGCCATCCTTAATTCTTAGAATCAATATAAACATTTTTAAAGATATGTATACATGTACATATATTCGCATGAATATATCTATAATACACTATTATCAAAGCCAAAGTTGAGGTAAATGTCTTCTATAAAAGTAAAAATAGAATTTAAAAAAAAATTAAATTTTAAGAGTGTAAAGAAAATAAACAAATGATACTTAATATTACCAAGAAACTTCTATAGGAATACTGGCAAAGATCACAAAAGCAATTCCAAAAAAAAAAAAAAAAAAAAAAAAAGAAAGAAAGAAAGAAGGAAGGAAAGAAACGAAGAAATCATAAATTGCTAACACAGAGAAAGTTTATCCACACTGCCGATCAAAGGCATGCAAATTAAATTCAAAATAACACTCCTTCTAAAACTCAGAGCAGAATGTTCTGTCACCAATTTGCTTAAGGCAATTCTAAATTGAGAGATCTTTTGATCTTCATCAATTTGTCAATCTTCCTAATCTTTGAGGTATGTATATATATTTTGTCATTTATTCAGTAAATACTTACCAAATGCTTGCTATAATCTAGGGACTGCTCCATGCAATGAGAATATAATGGTAAACAAGATAATCATGACCTCTACTATTCAGAAGTATATTGTTCTCCCTTGGATGAGTAAAAGCCTAGTTTCTAGATAATAAATGTCCTATAAATGTGTGAATTTATTTCTGAATCTGAATGTGCTGTTTCCTAATAAATATTTACTCCCATACCTGGGTGAATATTTTACTTAAGGAGTAGGCAGTATTAAGCCCTAGTATCTTCTCATGTGACAATTCCCACATTTTCCAAGACCTAATGTAGAAAGCCTTAAGGACATTGTAAAATATTTAGATATTTGATAAGCTTTCTGAGCCCAGCACTGTGGCCATGAATTGGTCATATATGTTAGTTCATTTCTAATCTGTGTCTGTTGATGGTTATAAAATAACCGAAGTTTAAATGGAAGCATTAGAGCTGAGTCTAGTAGGAATAGTTACATAAAACTGTCATAGGAATGTTTTTAGATTTTCAATTTTTTTCCAATTTAAGTTTTGTGTGACTGAAAAAAAAAAAATATCTAACAGCTATTAGGGAAATGGCAGAACAGGGAACACAGTGCCTTGAGTGCCTTGCATGAGTGACAACCCTCCCCACTCACCACACACACACACACACACACACACACACACACACACACATACAATTTAACAGCCTGATTTCATGCTGTTCTTGATGAATTTGGGGCTATCTTTTCTAATTTTAAAAAACAACATTATAGAAGTTCCTGTTTGTGATGACAATATAGCTTTATTGTAAGGTCCAAAGGCACAAGAAGTAAACTCAAATCCTTGCTGACTGGAATCAAGCCTAATTCATCAAAGAGCTGCAGAATTTTTTTCTGAGTGTGGGGTAGGGGCTAGTGCCTCTCCGAATTGCTTTTGTTGAATTGAACTCAGGCCGATTACTCTTAATCTGAAACTGTGTTTAATGCTAAGCTATTCTATTAATCCAACTATTCAGTTTCCTAGGAGAAAAATCTTACAGGGTTTAACAAAAGCCACACTGATTAAATGAAAAATACCATGGGTGCTAAACAGATTTTCCTATGGCTACTGTTATAATTTCAAAAACTTTCAGATTATATTTATGATGGGTTTTCTAAGGACATATAAATTTGGAGTTTCTTTTTCTTTTTTTCTTTAATCTTTTATGTTATTCTTGATCTAGAACAGATTTTCTAGAAGTTGTGTTACATGCATATTTTGTTTGCTCTGCCTCTTTGTTCAGGGTGGATTAATCACCCTATTAAGGCCATGCTATAGTTAAATATTGTGTCTTTTTTTTTTTTTTTTTCCAGCGCTTTATCCTTGCTCTTCATTTAACTCTTAGCCAGTAGCACAAACCACCTTCAGTTCCTACTGTAATAATCAGAATTCTCTGCAGTTTAATCATGTAGAAAGCTTGTTCATGATGTTCAAAGAGAACTGTATAAGGACATACTCTAGTCTGTCTTTCTCTTTAGATGATAGCAAAGCCAAACATAACTACAGACTTACTTCTTTTTATTCATGTTCCATGTGAAAGTATTCTTACTACATTAATAGAAACTCTAAGGAAAAAGCCTTCAATTTACTCTTGGGATTATTTTAGAAATAGTATTCTGGGACATCAGGCACTAGATTCCAGTGTCTCTATTTGAAAATTTGAATGATGATTTCACTTAAGACCCACTACCTAAAATAACTATGTATAGGTGGTTGTTTTCTCTACGTTCTTCTTAAGAAAACTGAATATTTATATTCTTCTGATTACCATTTTTCATCTGCACAGAGTCTTACAATCAAACTCCCTGGTAAACAGCGACAATATTTTAGAAACATACTACTGTCCTAATTGTATATCTTGGTCACATTCATAGTGTACAACCCAGCAATTCCATTTCCATGAAGCTATTCTAAAGAAATCAGAAATTCAGACAAATATCTGTGAAAATTGTTCATCATAAAATTATTCATGATCAAAAACTAGAACAAGCTTCACATACAGAAGATGAGATAATTTCCAAAATTGTAGTACATGTTCAAAATAAGATATAGCCCAGCTTTAAATAATGTTTAATAATGTCAGTGATTCTGAAAAGATTTTACCACAAATGTAGGATGATGAACCAGGATCTAAACTATTCCAAATCAAATATGTATGCATGTAACAAATAGTATCTTTGTGGGTAGAATTTTTATTGCTGTGAATTTCTGCATGGTCCAAGCCTTACTAATTACTATGTGTTAATTTTGTAGCATTTTGTAGAATAATATATATTTTTTCACCAAATTATGGAAATCTATATTCACTATAATGATAGTGCAGAAAAACACATGGATTCTCCTGATGAAGAAAAAAGCAAAGGGCATGACTGATGGTTATAGAGTGTAGCAGGAGAGTTGGGTAGAATTATATGGAGAAGAGAACATGTTGAAATCTCAATGTTACAATAGAAACACAATACATCAGGAGGAAAAGTAGATATCAGATGAAAGATAAAAATTCACTTTTTGACTCAATCAGTTGGAGACAGCATTGGGACAAACATGTGCATTTATATATTAATTTAAGTTCTGAAACTGAGGAGGGTTTGTAATATTTGCTAGATATTTTGGTTATCTTTTTAAAACTCTATTACTTGGTAATCAGAGTAAATCTGAGTTGCAGAATGAATGTGATATTGTTATAAAAGACATTTTTAAAAGCTATACTACTATAATTTATACCAGGAACTAGATTATAACATCAGTTTTAAGTAAAACATATATAATTAAAAATGTTTGCATTAAAATTGGTTACACCTACTTTCTTATACTGGGCTCCCATCAGAAGAATTACTTGGTATGTTTAAGGACATTCATCAGGAGTAAAAACTGTTACATGACAAGTTTTGCTCAGTTTTCCAGTGTCTCAATCAAGAAGGGTAGATACATTCAATGTTCAGTTGAGCCATGTTTTTTCTTTAGGAACATAACTACTAGAATTTTCATTAGATCCTTATTTTTCCTGTTTGTAAGTGGGAAAGCTTTAAGGGAATTAAAAATATTTCTTACTTGAGAAAATAATAATCTGTAGATCCTGTCTTAGGAAACATTGAAATAGTTTACCTAGAAGTTTAATCTTAGCTTTATTTTCCTTCAATAATAATTATATATCTATTTATATGATTTATGATTCATAAAAATTTAAAATATACCTTAATTGTGTATATACTATCCAATATTGTCAAGTTTATTCAGGAAAAAAAATAGAATATGGGTAATACTTATTTTCATGGATATGCAAATAAAGATTAAACATACCATTTTTCTTTCAATCTGTGTATCATATTTTATAGAACATAACAACATTCAGTGGAGTCATGTTTCCCTGTTGTCATTTCACTTACAGAATCCCTGCCTAACACCACCCAGCTGGTAATGCTATGTTTGGTTTGGGAGCAATATGATACTTTTCTTGAAGTATAAAAAGCAACATAATTTTACATTTTATACACTGAATTTTAATTCAAAAATAGGGTTTGAGTATGAAAAGGTTGAATATCAGATCTTGATTGTTTCTTGTCACTGGGCCAAAGCTTGGAAGCCATCTCAAGTAGACCTTTATTTTCACCTGCAGCACTGGAGCATAATTGAATTGCTTGCTCAGGATATCACACACCACTCAATAAGTGGGCAGAATGAACAATTGCCTTCATCATACACCAGGTGTGCACAACTTCTCTGTGATTATAGTAAATTAATGTATAAATAACCGTTCATGTCAGGCATTAGATCAGGATTTTATGTGTATAAATGAATTGTGCAAGGAAAAATAATATTTTTGTAAATTATCTCATTCTGATAAATAAGACATATTGAATAAATATTATTATAGGTAAAAAAAATCTTCAAATTAACACTATTTATATCATCTTTATTTATAAATACTGTCTGTTTTTGTTATTATTTGCTCAATGACCTCAGGATATTTATGAAAAGATGCTTATTTCATATTTTTTACATGTGCACAAAGATTTTTACAAAGGTTAATTTTATACTTTAAATACATGTATTTTTGCTTTAATACATAGCAAGAGGAACATTTCCCATAAATTAATGTTATTTCATAATGCTGTTTGCAATACGTATTAAACAATAGCTACTCGTGATACTATATGTTTTCCAGGGGACAGGGGAATAAATGAAATAAAACTCAGATATTATTTCAATAAACTTTCATGAATATTTATTCCTTGATTTCTACTACTATATGAAAAGTGTATTTTCTTCCATGCCCATTTGCAACTGTGTATATAATTCAAAAGTGTTTAAGGTAAGATTTATTGTCAATTCATATATTTTAATAGTTCTACATTTGAACTGGTGCAATAAGACAACTGTAGGTGTGGTTCAGGATTCACTTTGACAGCCTTGCATAGTTATGTATCTTCATACAAATGAATGCCACTACGTGTGCTGTGGTGTGTGTTTGTGTGTGTGTGTGTGTGTGTGTGTGTGTGTGTGTGTGATGGAAGCCCATTAGATGAAGTGGAATTTTGTTTTCATTCAGTCAATTCTTTGACCTGGATCTTTATTTGCCACCTAAATATACCATTTCTTAATTAAAGCCTGTTATTTATTATTAATTTTATAGTGAGCCTATCATTTCTACTGTTTGAAAATATGCACATTTTCTATTGAAAATAGTTTAACAAGGTTTTCACAATCAAAAATTAGCTATTTCTAGCCGGGCGCGGTGGCGCACGCCTGTAATCCCAGCACTTTGGGAGGCTGAGGCAGGAGGATCGCGAGTTCAAAGCCAGCCTCAGCAATGGTGAGGCACTTAGCAACTCAGTGAGACCCTGTCTCTAAATAAAATACAAAAAAGGTTTGGGGATGTGACCCAGTGGTCGAGTGCCCCTGAGTTCAATCCCCGGTATCACAAAAAAAAAAAAAAAAAAAAAAAAAAAAAAAAAAAGAGCTATTTCAAACTCTAAAGACTTCTGTAACAATGAGGCACAGATTAAACCTAAGAACAGGTGGTTACAGAACATTAATATCACCCCTCATTTTTCTGCTCTATGGCAGCAGACTCTTGTTCTATATTGTAAAGAATAATGTAGACACGTTTATGTCAGAATTCTGGTGGCTGGAAACTTTTCTTAAGATGTTTGTAGTGCCCAGAAAACTGTTCTAAAAAACCTGGTAACTTTTGGGGAGCACATGGAACTAAGAATGAAGCAGGTCTGGTTTCCAAATTAGTCATTAGAGTTGACTCAGCTTAATGAGGTGTTAACTGTGCAACCACATGAATTGCTCCAAGACACTGGGCATAAGAAATACCTTTTGTTCTGTTGTGTTTTCTAAATCAAATTAAATCTTTCTTAGGGTTTCCACTTGGAAGGGTCAGTGAGGAGTCTGGTATCAGTACCAATTGTTCCCCTTTTCCACTATGCTGCCCCTGCACATTCCCCAGCCCACCTCAACCATCTAAGAAGTCTGTGTGGGTCCCATTCCTTCTTTTCAATAGAGCAGCTGTTCCTACTGGTCCTTCCCTGTGCAGCAGGCACTACTGCTCCAGAGACTTGCTGCTGCCTACAGACTGCTGAGCAATTGTGGTGTCTCCTTTGATGCCCTGCCTTCCCACCAAGTGAGTTTGCTTTAGATTGGGATCCTGGCAACTGTCACCAGCAAATTCCTCAAATGCAGGTCAAAATCCATGCTGTGGAAGACCAGGGATTTGACAATTCCAAACAAAGAGCCCTAAATACCATTCCTGTGGGCTGGAGGGAAGATCTCTTCCTATCTTGCTGAGTCTATAGCAAAAAAAATGAAGACCATCTGGTATTAAAAAAAAAAAAAAAAAAAAAAAAAAAAAGCAGTGAATCTGGTTCTTTCAACCTTACCTTTTCCTTCATCATTTCCCTGAGCATGTTTAGGTGATGAAAAATAGTCCTTGACCTTTCTTGATTCTTAGACAGTTTCCACCTCCTGCATATTTTGATCTTGATAATTTCCTAAGTGTGTTAATTATAAATAGTGTTAAAGCAACTAATATAAAAAGATTATATTTAAATTAAAATGTATTGTTCTTTGTCTTAGTATTATCTATAAAAGAAATACTGTATACAAATCAGCTGGCTCTTTGCCCCTTCTGAAGCCCTTGAAGTTATTCTTACATCAAAAGGTTTTATACTGAATTCTTTAATGTTTTTATTTTTCTTTTACTACTACTTGCCAGAGGTATGGGAAAGGAAGAGCAACTATAACTGAATAGGTAATCAAAGGTTAAGATCATGTTAGATAATTAAACATTTCATAATTTCTCAATAAATTTTCATAAATTTCTCAGTTTCATATTTGAGAAACTTGGAGATAAAGGTTTTCTTTATTTTTAAATTGAATTTGTTTTAAAATTCAATTTTAACAAATACAAAAACATAGTGTAATGGGATAACATGACATTTTGATGTTATATTGTACAATATTAAAATCATACTAAATATTTTTAATATATATAATGAAAATTTTCAAAATTCTTCTTTTGTAATTGTGCAATAAATAATTGTTATCTATAGAAAATCTCTAACTACAACTTATTACCCATTGAACAACTTCTTCCCAGATCGCCCTTCCTCTAACATCCCCACTCTCTGATAACTGCCACTATATTCTCCTCATCTTCTGTGGGATCAACTTTTTCAAATTTGACATATGGGTCAGATAATATGGTACGTGATTTTCTGAGGCTGAATTATTTCTCTTTAACATAATGATCTCCATTTTTATCCTTGCTGTTGAAAATGTCAGAATTCATTTTTTTATATAATGATTAATATCCCATTCTGTATTTGTATCACATTTTCTTTATCCACTCTTGGATACTTAGTTGTTTCCATTTCTCGGCTATTTTGAATAGTGCTACAATGAACAAGGGAGTGCAGATGTCTTTGACATACTGTTGGTGCATTTTAAGTAACAGAAGAATTTTTAAAAATTCTCAGTACTCCAACTGAAAATTAAAGTTTTTACTACATGGTTGAAATGCATATTTAATTATCAGTTTTTACAAAGACAAGCTTATGTCAGGTGGCACATGCAATTTATCTTAAAATTGTTTATCTGCCATTGAGGATCAAAATAAATCATTAATGGTTTAGTTCTTATCAAGAGAACACATTTTAATTGGACATGGAGGTAGAAATTAATAAATTAAGACCTTACAAAATTATTGGAAAGTGTTACTAGAAGACACTTTAAATCTAAATCCAAACTCAATGCCAGCAGTAAAGCACATTTTTATTGCTTTGTAAAAGGCTAGTGCCAAATATACTTTATTTTGATAAGACAACTATTTTAAAATTAAATTGTGTATTATATTAAAAAATCAAAATCATAAGAGAAGCTACCTCTCTGTTTTTATATATTGCCTGTTTTAGTTAGATTTTTCATTGCTGTGACCAATATACCCAAGAAGAATAAATTAGAGAAAGTAAAGTTTACTTGGGCCTCACAGTTTCAGAGGTCTCAGTCTATAGATGATGGGTTACTGCTCTGAGCCCAAGATGAGGCAGGACACCATGGCAGAAGGGCCCATCAGAGATAAGCTACGTGGTAGCAATAAGCAGAGAAAGACATAAAGAGAGAGAAGAGAGAGGAAAGTGAAGAAAGAGAGAGAGAGAGAGCACATGAAAAGGGCCATAGAGAAGATGTATACTCAATAACCTACCTCCTCCAAACCCCACCTAATTACTTCTACCATCTTTTTTTTTTTTTTTCTTCTTCTTCACACCCTTTTTTCCCCCTTCCTTCCCCTCCGAGATGGATATCATTACCCTAAGTGCATGTATGAAGTCACAAATGGTGTGAATATACTTTGTATACAACCAGAGATATGTAAAAATGTGCTCTATTAGTATAATATGAAATGTAATACATTCTGCTGTCATTTCTAACAACTTAGAATAAAAAATAAATAAATTTAATTAAAAATACATAAATAAATAAATTCCTTTGTACCCAAAGAAAATTGATATGCTCACTAGACCACCTCTCAGAATAACCTCTATAAGCCCAGGCCCTTTCTTTGTTGGGGGGTGCTCATTTTCCACCAGGAAAGTAAGTCCCACCACAGCATCATTTTGTCTCTGCATCCCCTGCTCCTGTGTGAAACTTTGTTCCTGAATAAAGCACTGAGCTGATTTGTGAAAACAGCCACTTCAATGTTTATAGCAGCACAATTCATAATAGCTAGGTGGTGGGAACCAACCTAGATGTCCCTCAGTAGATGAGTGGATAAAGAAAATGTGGTATATATACAAAATGGAATTTTACTCAGCAATAAGAGAGAATAAAATAATGGCATTTGCAGGTAAATGGATGAAGTTGGAGAATATAATGCTAAGTGAAGTTAGTCAATCTCGAAAATCCAAACACCAAATGTTTTCTCTGATATAAGGAGGTTAGTTCACAGTGTGATTGGACGGGGGTACATAGGATTAGAGGAACACCAGAATGGTCAAAGGAAAGGGAGGGCAAGGGAGGGAGCAGGGGGGGAAAAGGGGGGAAAATGGTGGTTGAATGAGATGGATATCACTATCCTAAATGCATGATTAAAGATCTGAATGGTACTTATATACTTTGTATACAAGCAGTTGTATGTAAAAAGATGATATACTTGTGCACTATGAATAAGTAAATAAATAATATTAAAAAAAAGAAAAAAGAAAGAAAAAAACCCACTTACTTACAGCTACCCCCCAATCATTCAAATTAAGATTATATGATTAGGTTACAGCTCTCACAATCTCACATTTTACTCGGAACATTGCTGCATTAACACAGGAGGTTGAATAGGGGCAAGGCTGTGAGGCACCTCACACCCAAAGCACAACATTACCTTAATGTAAGTATCAGCTGGCTCACCTAAGATCAAATCCAATTTTTTCTCCATATTCACTTTAAATCTTGTATTGAGTTCATCTTTGAATTTTCAAGATTTGGCTATGGTAACAAACTAATACATAATTCCTCATTAAGTAATTGTACTTTGTTCTGTTGGAACAGAAAATGATGCGATGTTTTTGTATAAATATACCTTTTCTATTTCTGATATAATTGGGAAAGTAGCATGCAAGGTCAGAAACTATGGGAACATGTAAGCAACAAAAGCATGAAGTAGTGTGTCATTCTTGAACTTGGGTGTATATAAATAGATAGAGTCACAAAACCTTCAAGTATTGGTAATAAATAATAGATTTTAAGAAGGATTGAATATGGATTGCTCATGCTTTAATGAATAAAGGAAATATTGTCTCTCTCCCTCAGATAAAGCTTGGTTTAGTTTTGTCTCTGCATAATTCCTAAGTTTAAAAAAAATATTTTGACTAAAGCAGAGGTATAAACAAAATTGATTTATTATCAGATCAGAAGCCAAGAAAATAGTGCCAAAAGAGTGGTAAGATAGTAAAATACTGACCTTGGATGGAATTTGAATTGCTCAATTATGATTCAAAAGGAAACTGTTGATAAGTTAAAATAAACCTTAAAAGTTGGTCACTGGTGCCACTGTTGGGGGAAAAAAAAAAAAAAAAAAAAAAAAAAAAAAAGGATGGGAATCAGACCACTATAGGTTGGATTTAATCAAGTTTTCTATTTGCTTGCTTAAAGAGAATACCTCAAACAAGTATATGTAAATGGTCCCCATTCCTGTTGAATCCTTTCTTTCTTGTGAAGAATGTTTTAAATTCACATGTCAATTCACAGCCATAAGTGGCAAAGGACTATTAGACATCTTGCCTCTGAGCCAGGAAAGGCAGTACCAGTACTCAGAGACTGCCTTATTTCCTCAGAAGGAAATTCTTGCTTCCCAAGACTACATATTTCTGTATTCTATTTCTACTGCTTCATTGGGCACACAAAAAGTGAGGCTTTGGGCTCCCACAGCTGTTTCTCATAATAAAACATGATTCAAATACTTCCATATTTCCACTCTCCTCCCAAGAAGAGTGGCTGGATCTCAGAACACCCACTCCTGTCCCTTGAGGTTCAACTTCTTTTGGCACCTTTTAATGATTAATTCCATCCCATCATTGTTGGCTTCATGTCAACACAGTTCTGACCCAAGCACAGATTCTAGATTTTTTCTCTTCAAATCTTGTTTCACAGTTTAAATAAAACTGGAATATCTAAATTCAATTATGTAGAACAGGAAATAAATACAAAGAGAATAGGCAGCTTTATGATGTGCTTGTATAATGCTGGTTACTACCGTCAGTTTGGGATCTACTCCAAGGGTACTGTCACTTTGATCCCTGCATGTTCCATGTGGAGGTCTATGTGAAGCTTCAATCAGAACCTGCTCCATCTTTCTCCACTGCCAAGAATTCCCTCAAGCACATGGAGACCATTCAAAGTCTAGACTACAAAAGAGAAGCTGAGATAAATTATGGGGTTCACTAGATACATCCATTAATCCCTCTATGCTTCAATTGCTTCACCTGCAAAATGACATGGAATTAAATAATACATGCTTCAGAAAGAAATTGAAGCTTTCATGATTAAATTAAGGTTGTGGATAGTATAAGCAAATTCTCTCTAACGTCAGAGTCTTTGCCAGATTCATCAATGAAAATAATGTTAATTATTTCAGTATAGTCAAATTCAAAACATACTTGAACATCCTATGTTTGTTTTAAAATGCTAAGCAAATATAAACTCATAAATGCATAAAAGTCTTTTAAATGTATATTAAGTGCCCATCAGCTTATATAGTCAAAGGCAAAGACATCCATGGATAACCAATAGCTTGTACTTGTCAAGTGAAAGGCACTTCCAGCTGAACTTTGGGGGAAATATTCTTATGTATTCCATACATAGAAAAATATCCTTATGTATTTCATACATAGAAAAGAGAACATAGAAGATAGAAGATTAGATGACTTCAGGGTGATCAGTCAGTCTAAAATTGTCAGTATGTTCTCTGTGTGGTCTTGGGCAGTCAGGATAGTGGACACACATAGGATCTTTGGTCATAGGTGAAACCCTGCTTCTGTGGCCAGATTCTTTTGGGGATAGAGCTGGAGGTGTGGACCTTGGGATTTTTGACTTCCATTGGGATTTAGACTTATATCATCTCAGCCATGTCTTTCTTGCTCATTTATTTGGGAACCAAAATGACATATTCTGAGTCCTTAGAAGTAAATGTGGTTCTCTCTTCCCATCAGCTCTCCTTCACTTGTTCTGAGAAGTCTTCAAAGTTCAAGGTTTGCTGCAAGGGATGACTGTTAGCAATTTTGCCCACATCTACTCTCTAGTCCCTCTGTGATTATTCTCAGGAAGCTTTGGGCTGAGCATGTGCAATTAGGTAGTTTTGAATTAACAATTCATATGAGTGAATTTTGTCCCTGTTTGTCACTAACTGAATTTTATACCCAGAGCTTTCAACCTCTCTGATTCAAATTTCATTGTCTGGAAATAAGGTATAATAATACTAAGGGATAAATAAGGGATAATAATACTAATAAGGGATAATAATACTAAGGGATAAATAAGGGATAATAATACTAATCTAACAGTGTTGCACTGATGAACTGATGTCATGGTTATAAAATTCTTAATACTATGTCTAGCAGAGAATAAATTCTCTGTAAGTGGTAGCTCACATATTCTTGTAGGAAAATTAAAACTGTACCTTAGTGGTTCTGGATCTTACACTCCCTCTTTGATATCGTTCAGTCCAATGATCCAAGGACATATGGTTTTATGTGATAATTTGAGTTGGCAAACAATGATTACAGTCATTATCTAGCCTCCAGTTATCACATTGGGGATTTCCCTTAAAAATAATGCTAATTTTCATAAATGTCTTTCCAAAACAGAAACATTCCATTTTTTTTACACTATTAAGGGAAACATAAGCCAGAACCAGAGCCTGTCTGGAATTTTTTAATTGTATATGCATGTGTTTACTATTGTGTATAGCAATTGTAATTTGACTGTGGTTGACTAATTCTGATTATGTTTGGTTTATGTCTTTCAAGAGCAATCACAAATAATTTATTTACTTTTTATATGACTTTTAAATTGTTCCTCAAAAAGTCATTATGTGTGGAAATTCTCTCCTTCCTTTTACCTTCATTATTGTTTAGAACAGATATTATTTCACTTAAAGTTGTCATTGACTCTACAATCTACCAAATTCACAGGGATTATATCATGACATCTTTGGAATGTGACAAAATTTAGAAATAATGAAGTACTTTGAATTATCATTTTGTAGTTATTTTAGTGCATTTTATAAAAAAGTACTAATGTCTTAAATACTATAAATACAAAATGTGACAAGTATTATGTCAATATTAAAAGAAAGAAAAATTAAAGGGCTTAGTAAATCTGAATAAGTCACTGAACACTGGTAAGTAAAGAATATTTAAAGGCATCATTTTAGGGCTTTCTTGTACCCTAACAACTTTTCTATTTTTTCTTTTTTCACTTTGTTGGGTATTTTTATTCTTGTATCTTCTTACTTATATATTTCTTTTTTAAATCCTCATAGTTTGTTATAAAATTGGACAGTTCAAATTTTAATAAGAATTTGAGAACAACTGGAAGGTAATTGAATACAATATTATTCTGTTTACTTTTGTTTATTTTCTAATAGAGAACAATGATTATTTATAAAGAATGTATTTGTGTTAGTGTGGCTGCTGGTAACATAAGCAACAAAGAAAAGAGAACATTTCAGAGTACAAGCCACATTTTGGGGTGCAGAGAGAGAATCAGTAAAGGAAGAAACACCATACTGCATTCTACTCATGGTAGTAAGATTTTGGGATGGCTTTCAAATTAATATGTCATTCCAGATATTTTTGGCAGAATGATAACATATTTAATGTGTCAGAACAGGCTTTGATTATAACTAAATAAATGAAATAAGGTAACCTTTATCAGAGTTACTAATTTTTTTTGAGACATTTTGTCTAATACACTTCTAGAACAGGCATAAGTTGAATAGTAACAAAGCACACAAATCACAAGAGTAGCTGACTACATAATCCACACAAATAGAAATGTCTGTTCTTAAAACATTGTAATAGCCATTTTAAAAATAAAATAGAAGTCCAGTAAGAGAAATGGTCAAGGACTAGTTGGGGAAGAAAAGCACACTAGATAGAAGGTATAACATGAGAAACCAAGTAAAATTTCTTCAAAAGTAAGATATAAATTGTTGAGATAACATCTCATTCCAGAGATGTTATCAGATATCATCAATTAATGCCTTGTCCCCCTAGCAATAGTAATCAAGAATATTATTTTTCTTCAGTCAGTCCGTATGCTCATACACATTTTTACCCTATAAAACCACATATAGTTATGACTTATAGCTATATCACATAAACCATTACTTTTTTTCTTTATTGTTAGAGATAGATATCTTTGCTTTTATGAAATCTATGTTTTAAATAAATGTACTGTTTTATTTTGTAAATACTATATAAACATGCAATTAAAATGGACATTTATATGCCAAATTTTGAGTGATTTATTGAGTTTTGAGGACCATATTTAGGGCTCAGCCTTTCCAAATGGACTGTGTGCAATAAATATTATATTTAAACCCCTTTTAATGTGGATGAAAATGGTCCTGGAAAGATGTTTTAGTTAAAAATTATATATTGAAAACATCATATCTGCCTATCTTTGGACGTGATTTTGTGGATGATGTAGGAACATCTCTGGAATTAACCTCAACAATTTATATCTTACTTTTGAAGAAATTTTACTTGGTTTTTCATGTTATACCTTCTATCTAGTGTGCTTTTCTTCCCCAACTATTCCTTGACCATCTTTCTTCCATTTTCTAATCTTTTTCATTCTTTTAAGTAAATTTTTAGTCCCATTTGTTTCATAAAAATGCTTTTGAACTAACTTCGGATGTACTTATTTATTTAGTTATTCATAATAATTCTTCCATACCCATTCCTAGAGTACCTGTTAGACTCACAAGAGCAACTTGAGTGCTTACAAAATTATAGACTCTCACTAGACTACATTGTTGAGGAGGGTTTAATGATCTACTACTTTGCATATGGTAGGTATTCATAAATACATGTTCTATAGATATTGTCTTAAAACAGAATTATCTTACATGTAATAATAAATTAGTAACAAAACAAAGTATATGCATGCATTTCATTATATAATCAGTTATAGTAGTAACACATTTATGGTAGTCAGTCATTTAGTTTGGTCAATGTTATGATTTGGGTATGTGGTGTCCCCTGTGCTCTTTATATGAAATATGAAAGGAATTGTACTCTAAAAGCATGTATAACAAATTAAACTAATTAAATATAAAAAAATTTTCAGAGGTGAAATTATTGGGTTATTAGAGATGTGAGCTAATCAATGGCTTAATAAACCCATGTGGATTTACTAGGTCATACTGTACCAAGGTAGGGTGTTGCTGGAGGGGTAGGTTACTGGGATGTGCCCTTGGAGTTACTTTTTGTCCCTGGTGAGCAGAGCTCTCTCTCTCTGCTTCCTGTTGTCATGTTCTAAGCTGGTTTCCTCTGCCACATTCTTCCACTGTGATGTTCTGCCTCAGCGAGGGCCCAGAGCAATGGAATCAGCCATCTATGGCCTGAGACCTCTGAAACCGTAAGCCAAATATACTTTTCCTCCTCTAAAATTGTTCTTGCCACTTTTTTTTTTTCTTTTTGTCACAGTGATGAAAATACTGACTAAAACAGTCATGAAATGTAAAAGTACTACTTTGATACCATATTTGGTCATTTTCTTCACAAAAATACAGTTTTTTTTTTTTTTTTTTTTTTACTCAAAAAGGCAAAGAAAATCGGTATTAAATTCCATATTTGCACGTTACTACATTTGAATATGATACTGCAAAACAACTTATAAAAAATAAAATGCTCATGAAACATATTAATTTTGTTCATATGTCTATTATTCAAATTGGCTAAATCCCAAGTTTCCAATGGTTTAAAATAAATAAAAAAGAAAGAAAGAAAGTAAAAAACATAAATGTGAAATGCCAGAATTGTTTTTAATATTCGTACTAGCACATCATTATATTTATTAAAAGTTATTGATCTTCAAAGAAAGATAACCCACTTTTAACTTCCATAAAAGATCGGAAATTTCAAACGGGATTTTTGAAGAATTATGCTGAAATAGAATATTTAGATTCCTACTTTGGGCATAGTCTTCCATTGCTACAGCAATAATATAATCATATAATAAGCCAAAAGTTAGAATTTTATTTCTATAAACACATGACAACTTCTTTAATCCATCCTCCATCCTTTTCAAGTAGGAAAGAAAAGTGCAAGAGCCATACCAACAAAATGTTAGAGCAAGAACATCCTGCAAGAACACAGGCTGTTACCTCTACAGGATGCTCATCATCATTTGAAGTCACAGAGTGGTATGAATTTTGTCACTCACAGAAGCTGAAATGCCACTGGGAATGTTTCAAGTTACCAGTAAAAAAGAGGAAAATGGAAACCAGCATATGAACTTCCTTTATATCATCTGCACTCAATAAATACTAAGAGAAATTCTTGTTTTATTTTTTCCTCATGACAAATATACTTAAGTAATTGGATGTTTCCATCTGGTGGAACTGGGAATTTTACTCATATTGAAATTCACAATCATGGCTTTTCATATGGAAATTACTAATCCTTAAGTATTTGGGGATAAAAGGCTAGTTTTTATTACTTCAAACTTTGTAAGGAGGGAACAGGCCTTGCTGAAACTGATCCTGTTATTACAAAATGTATAGTGCAATCAATTATAAGTATTTTAGATTATGAGGAAAATTTATTTACCACAAATGTGGTGATGGTTTCTTTGAAAATAAGCACACTATTTAATAATTGAATTACAATGGATCTAAATATATATTAAATAAGCATAATATTATATTATACTACATATTACATTATTATCATTATTATATATCTTCCTGATCTTCTCTCTCACAAGTATATTTTAGCCTAGCCTCCTTTATTGAGGGTAGTGCATATGTCCTAATGCATCCAAACTCTATTCATTTTTATTATATCGCATTATGAAATGAAGAGTTGTTAATGAAGAAGGATGGAAAGTCAATCTTTTTTATTGTTTTCTTAACTTTGTGCTTTCACATTGCACATTGAATTATAGACTCTTAAAATAATGTCTTAGTATTATTGAAATGAAAGGGCATTTAAAAGTCATTTAGTCCAGTAATTATAACTTCATTTTATCAGCAAAACTGTTTTTCTTTCAAATGATATTGTATATAGCATTGCCTTCACCGGGAAAAAAAAAAAAAAAAAAAAAAAAAAAAAAAAAAAAAACAGATGGAAAGTGTAACATCTCTGGTTTAGTAGAAAGAAGAAAATGTGGCCTCACTCCCTACAACAGAACTCTAAATTTCCCCAGAAAGAATTTTGATGACCATTTATCTGCCCAATCTAATAGATCATCATACTCTCTCTTTGTAGCAGTTCCAGGAACAGAGGATAGGGTACCTTACCAAAGAGAACATTTTTGGGGGGAGGTAGAAATATATCAATTATTATAAAATAAAAATTGCCGGGGCTGCTGAGTTATGAATGGGGCCGAGTTCTAAGCTATCCCCCTTTCGGGCCCCAAAGGGGTTTTTCCTTCTGCCCGCAGAAAGAAAAACAACTTACCCGGCGAGGATGGACTTAAGGACAAAAATAGCTGAGTGTCTACCTCTGTCTGGTGAACTGAAAAACCACACCACACCCAGGGAGTTTTGTATAGCAAGCAAGATTCCAGAAACTCGGATTTATTGGCAAGGTGCTGACTTAAATAGGCCTAGAACTAGCCAATCAGCCAGCAGGGCGGTTGGGTCTTGGAGGTAGAAATATATCAATTATTATAAAATAAAAAATTATCTCCTAGATTGAACCCCCAAGAAACATATCCCCTTGGTTTTATTCATGTTCTGTGGTGATTAGTTTCTAGAATTATTATTCAGATATTTGAATGCAGTACAATGTATGTCACTCTGAGAAGAAATAAACTTCACAAAGAGTAGTCAAACTTACCTTTTGGAGGAGTGAAGTATATTCTGGCCCCTGCTCTGACCTCCATGGTTAATGCTGTGTTTGGGAGATAGAGTAGCTGTCTTATTTGGTTTTGACATTGGACCAAAAATGAACCATAAAGAATAACCTACATGAAATTTGACTTCTGGTTAAAGCTTCCCCAGGAATAGATAAAGCATCTAGTATTTTTAGGTGCTTGGAATTAGTGAGGGATTAAATAAAAACACAATAAATGTAAGGGAGACTGAAAAAAATAGACAAAACAAATAAAAATAGTATGAAAGGCAAAAACTATAAGAATTCAAAGTTAAAACCTTTACATAAAGGGAGGAACATTTTAATAGAGGGATTTATCGCACAAACAAGATATGTGATAATTAAGTTAAATAAGTTTGTGTTCCACCTACTCAAGGAAACATCAAATCAACCAAAAGAGTATAATGGAGTCTTCCAAATCTATATGGTTTTCCACAGACACATCTGCCACTCATTTTTTTTTTTTTAATTCGTAACTGTGAAAACTAAGTTATCAGCCCAGTATTTAATTTTTTTTTTTTTTTTTTTTTTTTTTTTTATCAATCTGATGTAGCACCTGCAAGCAACAAATTTCCCATCTATCCCCAGGCTTTCCCTTGCCTCAACGGTTAGATTTTGCTGCAGTTTGGTGGGACTGTGTTTTGTTCTACTTGCTTTTTATTATGCATCACTTTCTCAGAAAGAGAAGTTGGAGGTCACTGCAGACTGAGAAACAATTTAAAAGTGGTTATATTCTCTTCATTTAAGAATGAATAAACAAGAGGGACATGGTGGTACATTCCAGTGACTGAGAGGTTGAGGCAGGAGGATTCCAGGTTCAAAGCTGATCTCAGATACTTAGTGAGGCCCTAAGCTACTTAGTGAGACCCTGACTCAAAATAAAAAATAAAAAGGGCTGCATTCAATCCCCAGTTCCAAATAAAGAAAGAAAGAATAAAAAAAAAAAATAAAAACAAATCAGCAACAAAATCCAGGAGCAACTTAAGGCCTGTGGTAGACATTGGGACACAGGAATAAGAACAAAGCACAGAGGAGACTCTGTAGAACATTATTATCAGTGTTGCCACCAGCTTCATGAGAGCTAGCATGAAACACCTACTATCATCCTGTCTTAACTTCTCATTTTTGAGATGCAATATCTAGTTTAATTAGCCCTCTATTTATTTCATTTGAGAGCAAGAAGACACAAAATGGTTAAGAAACCCAGCATCATGCAAAAAATGGAAAAGCCAAGATTTGAAAATAGAGTCTGATTCCTGAAGCTCAAACTTTCAATTGTAATATTTCACTTTGAGATTTTAGTTGTAGAAAAACAAAGGAAAATAATACACATTTTAATTTTTTTGTCTGAAGAAGTGAAAGATTGGAATATAAAATAGGATTTAAAGATTTGATAAAACTTTCTAAGTGAGAACAAGGAAAGAGGTATACAAGAAAAATAAAATATAAGTTATGAAGACAAAAGAATCATCAACTCTCTTAGGGCTTGGTAAATTAGAACTGATAAATGCAAACTTAAGTACATTATAAGCAGAGCTGAAAGGATATTCCAGGATGGAAGAGATGGAAAAAATTTTATACAAAAATCAGAAATGTATTACTAAAAAGAAATGAGCTACTGAACAATGAAAAGTCAGGAAAGAATCTTGCATGCTTAGTTCTTAGCAAAAGAAGACATATAACAAGTGGTATTTGAAAAATAGTTGTTCCTTCCTCTAATCTTATGATGACAAAAATGCTCTACAAATAGTCTTTAATAAAAAAATTAAAAATCATAGATGAAGAAGACAGGAAACAGATCAATTGGCATAAATATACTTATTATACTTGACAAGAACAAAAAGAAGTAGTAATCAAAGATATTACAAGAGAAATGTCTGCTGAAGTAAACCAAATTGAACAATCACATGCAAATTCCAAACCACATATCATCAGGGAAAAAAAATTGATACACTAGCATTAATATTTTAATCAAATCTTCCAAAAAAGGAACAAAAATAATACTGACTTTACTTCATTTGGATAAAAATTTTGAGATCCAAGAGTTACAAAATAAACATTAATTATTTGTGTAGAAGAGCAGAGAAAGATAGTGATAGGTATACAAAGACAGAGAAAATAAACCAATCAGAAAGATTTTCTGAATCAAAAGTACTGGGTAAGAAAAAATAAAGACATCAGGCACAAGAGAGTAAGAGCACAACAGGATCCCTAATGAAGATTGAAATAATTTAATATGAGGTTGAGCCTAATTTATTATAAAATATGTAGAGAAATTTTGTCAAAATAATTATATTTATCACCTAAGTATACTAATATGATGAGAGTTATTTGGGAGTTTACTTTTGCAAACTTTAGCTACAAATTTCTGGATTCCAGAATATTTGTTAAATCCAAAGCACATTTATATTTTCAAATTTGTTAAAAGGATATCAGTAGATAAGGTTTATATTTTGAGGTTGGTATCAAGAGATATAAAAATGTAAATATAATTTGTTTTTCTGTAATTTGTTAAGGAAGCTTCTAGTTGAATCAAATAAGTTATATACCTTCCCAAATCACTAGGATAAGAAAGAGAATGAAGGAAAGAAGATTAAGAACTGTATTGACACATAAAAATGATAAGAATACAAAAAAGGAAAAAGTACACTGATGCATAAACATCAGAATATTTTAATGAAAACAAAACTGCACAAACTATATTCAAATTTAAAATCAGAGCCTCAGAGGTGGTTAGAAAAGATAAGATTGGGCCAGGCATGGTGGCACACATGTAAAATCACAACTTAGTGAAACCACCTCTCAAAAAAAAAAAAAAAAAAAAAAAAAGAAAAGAAAAGAAAAGAAAAATTGGCGGCTGTAGCTCAGTGGTAAAGTGCTCTTGATTTCAATCCCCAGTACCAAAAATAAATGAATAAATAAACAAATAAATAAATTTTATAAATTAGGAAAAACTAAGCTGAGGATCGATAGTACAAAACATGCCAGACAAATAAAGTGTGTACGTTCAATATTTTCAGGATATTTCAAAATGAATTATGTCCTTTGATGTTTGTGTGTAGCTTTTTTAAGTCTGTGTCATGAAAATAAAATCCCTGCTACATGTGAAGTATGCTTTCTGCTCTTCTACACTTGTCTGCTTCATTTTCAGTTGCAGGATAAAGGACTTTACCAGGGACATGTTCTTGTGCTAGAGGAAAAGACTGGTGGAGGAATGAAAATGACTCTTGAAGCTTTTGCTCAGTTTTTGACATTGATGTTTCATTGGCTAAAGCAACTTTATATGGACAAGTTTGAAGTCCATGAGTTAGAAAACATACTTCTCCCACTTAAAGAAGCACTGTACATAAAGAAATAGAAATTATACAAAATCTAACTACTCATGGGTAAATATAAAAGTCATGGTAACACCAAACACACAGATATACTCATCCGCTAGTCACTCTTAATCATGGAGATCATGGTGTATTACACTACATAGCACATAGTCATGAAAGGTGGGAAAGAATGAATGATTTTGGACTTTGAGAAAATTTCCCATGCTAGTTAAGAATAAAAATAAACTTCATAGTCTGTCATCAATATAAACCAAAGTTCTTATAATTGCTCAATCTCTTGACTTAATAATTATTTTTCTAGTATTTTATCCTGAAGAAAATAAAATACTGTTATTCATGTATGAAGCTTAAATTATATATTCAGTTAATGAATAATTAGGGATAAATTCAAATATTCATAGTGATCTAGTCTTTCAATATGTGATTCTATAACATTTAAGTTCATTTGAAGATGCAAAATACCTGTTATATCACATGTTAAAAAAAAAAGGACAATGTACAATGACATCAAAGTTTACTAATGAGTAGTTAAGTTTTAGATGATTCTTGTCTTCTCATTTGTGACCTTCCTAATAGGTAACTATTTGCTTTGCAAATTGAGATGAGAAATAATTGAATAAATTGAGGCATTAAAAATGAATAAAAAGTCTTTGGAATTGCATTGTATTTCAGAATCATCCAAACTGCATACATAACTGCATACATACAATGCAAAAATGTCTTACTACAATATATCATAAAGCAGAATGTAAATGCAGATATTAGTGGTCAAGAGACTACATTGAAATATATTAGGGTTTAAATAGGGTAATGTAACAAAAGTCATAGATATTTATGAAATACTTTCCATTTGTCAGGTATTGCACTAGAATCTTTAGAGATGATATTATATTTAAGCTTTGTAACAATTCTATATGTTAGATATTCCTACTATCACTCTCTTTCTAAAAAATTGAGCAAACTAAGTTCAGAAAGAAAATAACAATTAACAAAACTTTACTTTTAAACATTGCTGGAACAGTGATTACAGCCCAGGTGATTAGAAGCCCACTTTCTTTGACTCTAGAGTCTTTTTAATGCTATCCTACAATGTACTCATCTTCTCAAGAAAGATCCACAAATCGCTGGATTTTGATATTATTTAAAATAATACAAATTGTTCTCTCGTATCTTCCTAGAAGTGAATAGTCTCATTAATTGAATATAATTTTCCCTCAACTTTTAAAATTTTAAATCTGTGGGTTATCTTATGTCTGTGGTTAATACACAACAGAAGAATTGGGAATGAATTCACTAGGTCTTTTTCTTTTATTTTCCGTATTTTTATTGGTGCATTATAATTATACATAATGGTGAAATTTGCTGTTATGTATTTATATGTGCACAAAATATAGCAATATAATTTGGCCAGTATCATTGACCAGCATTAGGTCTCTTTATTGGAAAAACTTATGCAAGGTTTATCAAAACCTATTACTACTGGGAAGCTTGAGTGGCTATAGAAACACACCACTGTTTTCTTTTTTAATTTAGTTATGCCAGAGGGTATAGAAATGCCTTCATTTTTGTGCCCCATAAATTTTTTTTTTCAAAAGCTTTACTTTTACACAGGAAATAAAAAACAATGAGGTGAGTCAACCAATTAGACTGATAGCTTGGGGTCATGCAGAGCAGATGAAACAAGTAGTTCATTGAATATCATTTGTTTTCATCCAAAAATTAGGTATTGAAAAGTCACACCCTTGACTTTTCCAATGTGATATGTTTTTGTATGTTATGAGTGAAGGCTCTTTCAACAACAACAACAACAAAAAATAAAACGTAGTTGTGTTCTTCCACATATGGGTAACTGATATTATCACAGCTAGTGCTGAGCAGCATAGAATATTTAACTTCTTTTTGCAAAAAAAAAAAAAAATTTCAACATAGGGAAAAGCAGCATTTGGCAAAACATCAATTCCTCTGCTTTTGTTCATCGTTTGTTTGTACAAACGTAATTATGTTTACCACACATTAAGCATCAGATTTTTTCTTTGGTTCCTGGTAGAGTCTTTTATATTCAACTATCAGTGATATTAAATCTGTCTGGTTTAAAATACCATCATCAGCAAAGCAACATTTATTTATTTTAAATTAGATGTAGCATGCCCATCATTTTGTTTTATTAATGAATGTAATGAACATCATATCAAAAAGTCCACACAAATGCCTCAAAAACAAATTACTGAATACTCATGAATATTGATTTGCAGGTAACTTGTAAAGGAGTAAATCTGTAATGAATATTTTGTAAATTATAATCAAATACATTAAGTGAAGCAAGAATATTTCACAGGCATCTTATTTTAGCATTAAATCAAACCTAAAGTATTCTGAATAATCAATACTTTTTATGACACTTAGGTTCCCTAACAACTTTAATTGTTTTTCAGTTACAACATTTGACCAAATTCATGATTCAAGATATTAAACCTTTAATATTTATGTATTGTAAATGCATTTGTACAGACATTCTACTGTCAATTTAAGATAGATTACCAAATATTACTAAATTTTATATTGAGTAATAACTTGAAATTCAACACTAAAATATTAATATTATGCTTCTTACATCTATAATGACATTAAAAACAAAAATTCGGCATGATTTTCCTATTTGACTTAAAAAGCCTTAGTTTCATTTACTACAAAATTATAGGCATTTAAAAGAAAGGGAGGCAATTTTTCCATGCTTACTTAATTCTGTAGACCTGATGTCTACCAACACATCAGGTATCCTTTTGAAAACATGTCATGTAGTTTATCTATTTTGGCTCAGTTTTCTTAAGAATCAGATGGTTGTGATGAAAGAACCTCCTTTGTAGGCCTATTATGAGTGTTCTAAGATTAATACATGTTTGGTCCTTCAAACATTGATGGTAAGTGACCATTCAATAAATGATAGCTCTCTTTCAGTTTACTTTGTGTCTCTCCTTCTGCTTCTTATTTCCTCATCTTAATTTCTTTGGCTCTCACCTTTCTCTAAACCATATTAGTAGTTGCATATTTCTAATTCTATGCATTGCATTGTGTAAAAAGGTCTAGAAGTAGGTTTAAGCTTTAATAACTTTAAAATCAAATGCTTCAAATTTAAAAACATCACTGCTCCTCAGGTTAATTGTCCATACCTTTTACAGTGTTTATGTTTTCTTATTAACATTCAATATACTTACAATCTTATATACAAGTTACAATCAATTTCACACTATAAAACATCAACTACTCATTGGTGACTTAAAAGATTACATTTTAATCTGATCTTTTAAATTATTTTTAAAAGATAACTGTTTTGATGTGACCCCATTTGAAAGTCTGACGGAGATAAATCAGGCAACCAAAGGGTCCATGTCAAAGAATTTCCTTTTCCATCCACTGGCCTGAGAAAATTGTATCCAGAAACTGCTCTGCATGCTCACACACAAAATAAAAAATTAAAACTCTATTATGTAAAATTCACAAGAGTAAATGATTCTCAGGGATGTTTGATGAATTAAACTTTCAAATTATATTTTAGTGGCTTGTGTTTCCAAATTTCTGAAGATAGCAAAGCTTAAAAATGCACTAAGACATTTGGGATACACTATATTGTTTATTTCACAGAAAGCCTTTGATGAAATTAGCATTCATCAACTCAGAGTTAATGTAGTATATATTATGAAGCATGAAAAAAAGCTGAACATATTAATTCCTCTGAACATATTAATAAGAATTTTTTAAAATAGAAACTCAGAACAAAATCTTGAAATGGTGCAGTTCATCATGATGAAATTCCAGCACTTCTTACATTTTTTTTTTTAATTTTTGCTATCTATCTGTAATCTTCATAATATTTTAGGAAATAGAGTTACATTTGGCTGCTTTAAACATTTTACCTGCTTATACCATATGCTATTAGTAGAAAAGTAAAAATAATCAAAAAGGAGATAAACAAACTCTGAAATCAGAATGTATTTCAACTTAATAAAAATAGGCATACCTTTTTGCCCAGTGGTAGATCTCACTCAATGGCTGTCTTTAACTGCACAGTTGATTTTATACATTTGTTCAGTCAGCTAAAAAAGAAAAAAAAAGGTATATAGTTTGCCTTTGTAGTGATTGAAGTATTAATGAGCATAATTAAATTTGCTACTGAATTACATAATTATACAAAAATAATAAATAAGAATTAGTATTAACTGCATGCAAATCATATGCCTGGGACTTTTCCAAATGTTTTCCATTTTTAACTTCTATTTTATTTTGACTTAAACACTAGCAACATCTAAGTGTACAAATATCACAGAAAATATAGTGAAGCTACCAACACAACTTGGGAGATTCTGTACAACACTGTCTACCTCAGATATTACAGGCAAGTATCAAAATCAGATGTGTTATTTGTCACTTAGCACAATTCTTGATCTACAATAAGGATTCCTTCAGTAATTACTAGTGACCATGTGTTAACATTCTGGTAAAATTATAGAAATCCTGTTCATCTGTACAGAAATTTGTGTATATAATAAAATGGATACCATACTCTATATTGAATTTTGAAACCAATTAATGGTCAACTGATTTCTTTGCATATTTTGTACTATTTTTAAATGTTTATATTAGTGCATTATAAATACATAAAAGTTCATTTTGATATAAACCTACATGGGTGGAATAGAATTTGCTTCTTTTCAGTCCCCAGTATTTCCTCTTCCCCACAACTCCTCCACCCCCCAGTTAAAGTTTCTCCATTTTACTAATGTTCCTTCTATTTATCATTTTTAAAACTGATCCTTTATAGAAACACATCAAGGTACAATTCACTGTGGTACAATCACATATGTACTTAGCATACTTTGGTCACTTACATCCACAGTTTCTCTTTTTTCATGCTTGCTTTCCTTCCTCTACTCCAATGATTGCCCCTCTATTTCCATAGGATCCCCCAAATCCATATTTTTCCTTTAGTTTGCTCTAGCTTCCACATATGAGAGAAAACATTTGGCCCTTTTCGATCTTAGTCTGGCTTATTTCACTTAACATGATGTTTTCCAGTTCCTCCATTTATCAGCAAATGCCATAATTCCTGTCTTCTTTATGGTCAAGGAATTCTTTCCTTATTTTTTGTCCTAGTAACCAATTTCCTTCAGGTTTCAAGCTGTCAATATTGAGTTTTAGAATTATTAAACTTTCACCCTCCTTTCTGTTCAGTATTCTTTCACTGCTTCATTTCTGTATCATGGAGAAGTTGAGGGTTGCTGCCTAGATCAAATCCACTACCTTAAAAGTCTTGCATTATATCAGAATTTATGGAATACTTGTTGAATCAAAAAATAAAATTGTTATATCATAAACCCAGAAACAAAAAATCCCATGTGAATTAGTGTTGGGGAAAAATGTGAAAGCCACATCAATGAAACTGAACCAAAAAACAAACAAAAAATTTCAAAAAATCAAAAAACCAAAAAGTTGATTTAAAAAAAAAAAGGGAAAAAAATGATAACAATTAGCCATGCTAACCAAGAGAAAAAGGGGGAAAACTCAAATTTCTAAAATTCATGATGAAAAAGGAAATATCACCACAGACATCACTGAAATACAGAGGATAACCAAAAATTATTTTGAAAATTATACTCCAATAAAATAGAAAAGCTTGAAGTCATCAACAAATTCTTAGAGACATACAAACAACCCAAACTGAACCAGGAGGACATAGAAATTTAAACAGATCTATTTTAAGCAAAAAAAAAAAAAAAAAAAAAAAAAAAAAGAAAATGCATTTAAAACCTACCAACAAAGAAAAGACCAGGACAAGATGGATTCTCAACTGTATTCTACCATACTTTCAAAGAAGAACCACTACCAGTCCTCTTCAAATCATTACATAAAATATAAAATGAGGGAATGCTTCCAAACTCATTCTATGAAGCTAGTACCATTCTGATACCAAAACCAGACAAGGACACATCAAGGAAAGAAAACTTGAGAGCAATATCCTTGATGAACATAGATGAAAAAAGCCTTAATAAAACCTTGGCAAACTACATACAAAAACACATTCAAAAGATAATACACCATGATCCAGGAAGGTTTCATTCCAGGGATGCAAGATTGGTTCAACATATGGAAATCAAAAAATGTAATTCACCACATCATTAGATTTATGACAAGAATCACATGATTATCTCAATAGAAGTAGAAAAAGCATTTGATAAAACACCAAATCCATTCATCTTAAAACACTAGAAAACTTGGAATAGTAAGAACATACCTCAATATTGTAAAAGCTATCTATGTTAAACCCAAGGCTAATATCATTCTAAATGAAGAAAAATTGAAATCATTCCCTCTAAAATTAGAAAAGACAGAGATGCTATATTTCACTTTCTATTCAACGTAGTCCTTGAAACTATCCAGAGCAATTAGGCAAAAATAGAAAGTTATAGATACACATGGAAAAAGAAGAGTTCAAACTATCCCTATTTGCTGACAACATGATCCTATATTTAGTAGACCCAAAATACTCTACCAGAAAACTTATAGAACTCATATATAAATTCAACAAAGTAGCAACATATAAAATTAACACTCTTAAATCAATTGTGTTCCTATACACCAATGACAATTCAGCTGAAAGAGAAATCAGAAAAAAACTATCTGATTCACAATAGCCTCAATAAAATAAAATACCTGGGCATCAATCTAACAAAGAGGTAAAAGACCTCTACAATGAGAGCGACAGAATGTCAAGAAAAAAATTGAAGAAAACTTTAAAAGATCTCCCATGGTCTTGCATAGGCAGAATTAATATTGTCAAAATGGTCATACTACCAAAAGTGCTATATACACTTAATGCAATTCCTATTAAAATTCCAATGTCATTCTTCATAGAAATAGAAAAGGCAATCATTCAATTTATTTGGAAAATTAAAAGGCCCAGAATAGCTAAAAAAATCTTTAGTGAGAAAAGTGGTACAGGAGGCATCATAATACCAGACCTTAAATTATCCTACAAAGCTATAGTAACAAAAACAGCATGGTATTGTAACTAAAGCAGACATGAAGACAAATGGAACAGAAAAGAATATACAGAGACAAACCCACATGAATACAGTTATCTCATACTAGACAAAGGTGCCATAAATATGCATTGGAGAAAAGATAGCCTCTTCAATAAATGGTACTGGGAAAACTGAAAATCCACTTGTAGAAGAATGAAATTTAACCACTAACTCTTACCCTGAACAAAACTCAACTCCCTGTGGATCACAGACCTAGGGATTAAACCAGAAACCCTGCATTTTTTTAGAGAAGAAAACGTAGGTCCAACTCTCCGCATGTTGGTTTGGGAACTGACTTCCTCAACAAGATCCCTAAAGTGCAAGAAATAAAATCAAGAATAAATAAATGGGATGGTATCAAACTTAGAAAGTCTCATTAAAGCAAATTAAGCAATCAAGAGTATGAAGAAAGAGCCCAAAAACATGGGAGAAATTTTTTACCACCTGCATAGCAGATATAACATTGATTTCCAGAATATGTAAAGAATTTATAAAACTTAACACACACAAAATAAAAACCAATTACTAAATGGCAAAAATAATTATACAGATATTTCACAAAAGAAGAAATATGAATGCTCAACAAATATATGAAAAAATCTTTAACATCTCTAGCAATTAAAAAAATGCAAATCAAACTACACTGAGATTTCATTCACTCTAGTCAGAATGGCAATTATCAAGAGTACAAGTAAGAATAAATATTGTGAGGGTGTGGGGGAAAATGTTTCGCTCATACATTTTTGGTATGTGTGGTTGGAAATTGGTGCAACCACTCTAGAAATCAGTATGGAGATTCCTTAGAAAACTTGGAATTGGAACTAACATTTGACAGTTATTCCACTCCTCAGCTAATGCCCAAAGGCTTTAATATCAGCATACTATGGTAATGCAGAGATATCAATGTTTATAGCAGCTCAATTAACAATAATTAAGATATGGAACCAATCTAGGTGCCCTTCAATAGATGAATTGATAAAGAAAATGTCACACACACACACTAGAATATTACTCAGCCATAAAAATGACTTTATGACTTTGCCAGTAAATAGATGGATTTGGAGACTACTATTCTTGGTGAAATATGCCAATACCAAAAAAACTAAAGGTTGAATGTTCTTTCTGATATATGGATGCTAGCACACAACAAGGCTGAAGGGGAAGGATAGAAGTTCAGTAGATTAGACAAAGAGGGAGGAGGGATAGAAGGGGGGCAGAAATAAGAAAGACAGTGGAATGATTCTGACATAACTTTCCCATGTACATATATGAATACACCACAGTGAATCTCCACATTATGTGCAACCACAAAAGTGGGAACCTAATTAGAATAAGATGTACTTTTTGTTTGTATAAATATGTCAAAATGTACTCTTCTGTCATGTATAACTAAAACTAACAAATAATAATTTAAAAATGAAGTACTTAATAATAGTATAACATGGATGAACCTTGAAACATGTGCTAAGTGAAAGAAGTCAGACACACAATATCACATATTGTATGATTTCATCCAGAATAGGCAAATGCATAGAAATAGAAAGTAGATCAGTGACTGACAGGGAGTGACTGATAGTTGGTATTTTTTGTTTGTTTGTTTCTCTTGAGCTGATGAAAATATTCTGAAATTGTGACATTTGCATAACCTTGTGAATATACTAAATCCCATTTTTTGTATGCTGCAAAAAATGGTCTTTCTTATATGTGAATTATGTGACAATAAAATAAGAACAAATAAAATTATAGAATAACCCAACACAGTAACAACAACAAAAAAAGAGTTTCTTGTGTGTTTGAAATACTGTTCTTTATCATGTAATTTTTTTGCAAATATTTTCTACAAGTGTATTTTGGCTAGCCTTCTAGTATTTATAGGTTTTTTATTTTCATTTTGTATTTGTACATATGATCTACAATAAGTTAATTTCAATAAATTTATTTATTTATTTTAAATAGGTATATATGATGATAGAATGCATTTTGGTTCATTGCACACAATAACAGAACAACTTTTCATTTCTCTGGTTGTACATGATGTATCATCACATGTAGTCATACATGTATTAAGGTAATAATACCCATCATGTTCCACCATGTTTCCTGTCCTCATACCCCTTCCCTCCTCTCCCTTCCCTTTACCCAATCAAAGTGACTCAATTTTTTCCATGCCCCTCCCTTATGGATCAGCATGCACTTATCAGAGAGAACATTCAGACTTTGTTTTTTGGGTATTAGCTTACTTTGTTTAGTTGATATTCTCCAACTCTATCTATTTACCTGCAAATGCTATGATTTTATTCTTTTTTAATGCTTAGTAATATTCCTTTTTGTATTTATACCATAGTATCTTTATCAATTCACATATTAAAGGGCATCTAGATTGCTTCCACAGTTTAGCTATTGTGAATTGAGCTGCTATGAACATCGATGTGGCTGCATTACTAGAGTATGCTGATTTTAATTCCTTTGGGTATAGACTGAGGAGTGGGAGAGCTGGGTCAAATGGTGGTTCCATTCCAAGTTTTCTAAGGCATCTCCATACTGCTTTCCAAAGTGGTTGCACCAATTTGCAGTCCCATCAGCAATGTATGAGTGTTCTTTCCCCCCCACATCCTTGCCAACACTTATTGTTGTTTGTATTTTTGATAACTGCCATTCTGACAGGCATGAGATAAAATCTTAGAGCAGTTTTGATTTGCATTTCTCTAATTACTAGAGATGTTAAACATTTCGGTGGGAAAAAAACATACCACTCACATGGACCACGTAAACAAGCAAGGATTTCCATCCTCACATCAGATAAAGTGGACAATAATGAGTGAATTTTTGTGCAAGGTGTAAAGTCTGCCTAGTTTGTTTTTTTGTTTGTTTGTTTTGTTTTGTTTTGTTTTGTATGTGGATGCTCAGCTATTCTATAACCCTTTGTTAAAAAGACTATTTTTCTCTGATTATTTCCTTTGCTTTTGCCAAGATCTGTTGTCTATTTTTATGTATCTATCTCTGGGCTTCTTTGTTCTATTGATCTCCTTGTTTTTTCTTTTACAAATACTACAGGATCTCGATTCATGTAGATTTGTAATAAGATGAAGTTGGGTAGTGTGAATCCTTCAATTACATTCATATCCTTCACTGTTTAGTTGATTATTTCAAAATTGTTTTTTACCCTGTAAATTTGAGAATCAGCTTATCAATGTCCACAAAGCAATCTGGTGAGAATTTTATCTAAAAAGGCTTATTCCGCTTTCTATCTATGTACATGGACTGTCTCTCCTTTTATGTGTTTTGTCTTTAATGTCTTTCATTTGAAGTTTGTACTTTTCCTCATATAGCTCTTTATAGAATTTGTGAATATAATTAACTATTTAACTTTGGTGAATGCTAATGTGTTCATAATTCTGAATTCTACCTGTTCCTTGCTGTTGTATATGAAGCTCATTGTTGATTATTTCTTTATTCAAAGTTGTTGTGTATGTGACAGTAGTATGCATTAAAATTCATAATACATATATAGAGCAACTTTTTACATAACACTGTTTGTATACAAAGTATATTCATACTTTTCACATCTTCAATCATGCATTTAGGATGATGATATCCATCTTCTTCTACCACATTCTTTTTTTCCCCCTTATACCCCCTTTTCCCCTCCCTTTCCCTCCCTCCCCATTGACCTTTCTAGTGTTCCTCTAATTCTCCTATGTTCCCTGTCCCAACCCCACTGTGAATCAGCCTCCTTATATCAGAGAAAACATTCGGCATTTGGATTTTTGAGATTGACTAACTTCACTTAGCATTATATTCTCCAACTTCATCCATTTACCTGTGAATGTCGTTATTTTATTCACTTTTATTGCTGAGAAATATTTCACTGTGAATATATACCACATTTTCTTTATCCACTCATCTACTGAGAAGCATCTAGGTTGGATCCACAACATAGCTATTGTGAATTGTGCTGCTATAAACATTGATGTGGCTGTGTCCCTGTAATATGCTGCTTTTAAGTCCTTTGGGAATAGACCCAGGAATGGGATGGCTGGGTCATAAGGTAGTTCCATTCCCAGTTTTCCAAGGAATCTCCATACTGCTTTCCATAACATATGTACCATTTTGCAGTCCCACCAGCAATGTGTGAGTGTGGCTTTTTCCCCACATCCTCTCCAACATTTATTGTTGTTTGTGTTCTTAGTAGCTGCCATTCTGACTAGAGTGAAATGAAATCTTAGAGTAGATTTGATTTGCATTTCTCTAATTGCCAGAGATGTTGACCATTTTTTCATGTATTTGTTGATTGATTGTGTATCTTCTTCTGAGAAGTGTCTTTTCAGTTCCTTGGCCCATTTATTGATTGGGTTATTTGTTTTTATGGTGTTAAGATTTTTGAGTTCTTTATATATTCTAGAGATTAGTGCTCTATCTGATGTGCATGTGGTAAAAATTTGTTTCCAATTAGTTGGTGCTCTATTCACCTCACTGATTGTTTCTTTTGCTGAGAAGAAGCTTTTTAGTTTGAATCTATCCCATTTCTTAATTCTTGTTATTAATTCTTGTGCTACAGGATTCTTATTAAGGAACTTGGGGCCTAATCTGACATTTTGAAGATTAGACTTACTTTTTCTTCTATTAGGCTGATTGTCTCTGGTCTAATTCTTAGGTCCTTGATCCACTCTGAGTTGAGTTTTGTGCATGGTGAGAGATAAGGGTTTAATTTCATTCTGTTGCATATGGATTTCCAGTTTTCCCAGCACCATTTGTTGAAAATGCTATCCTTTCTCCAGTGTACATTTTTGGCACCTTTGTCCAATATAAGATAACTGAAATTATGTTATATTTTGAAGCTTTACTATAATGATGTATTAGTCCCAATAATATTTTGTGAATTCTTTCAATTTTCTACACAAATCATTATAGCTCGAAACAAAATGTTTTATTTTTGTTTCCCAATTTTATGCATTTTTTATTACATTTGCTTAGATTTCCAGTGTAATATTAAAAAGAAGTGAAAAGGATGGAAATATTTGCCTTTTTCCAGTCTTACAGGGAATTTTCCAGATTCTTATCATTACATGCAAGCTGTAGGTTTTTGTAGATGTTATTTATCAAGTTGTGTAAGTTGACTTTTATTCCTAGCTTATGGAGGTTTTTATTTTTTTTAAAGCATAAATGGATGTTGAATTTTGTCAAGTGTTTTTTCTTCACCTATTGATATGATTGTGTTGCTGTTCTTCATTACTCTGTTGAAGTTATATATTGCAGCAATTGTTTTCAAAAATTGAAATAGCTCTCCATACCTGGGATAAATACCAACATGGTTCTTTTTTTATACATGGTTGAATTCAATTTGATGTTGGGGGGGGGTGGGGGGGGGGGGGGGGGGGGGGGGGGTATATGTTTTTTTTTTTTTTAGGAATCTTTTTCATCAGTGCACATGAAAGATGTCAATTTGTAGTTTTCTTATAAATTTTATAGCTGACTTTGATATTAGAGTAATGCTGGGTTTATAGAATGATTTAGGAAGAATACTCTCTGCTTCTATCTTCTGGAAGGAAATATAAAGATTTATAGGTTTCCTTTATCAAATATTTGGTATAATTCACCAGTGAACCTACTTGGGACTGTTGTCTTCTTTTATATGGGTTATAAACTATGAATTAGATTAATTAGATAGGTACACTCACTCCAATTACCTGTTTATTTTTGTATGAGTTTTTTCAGAAGGAGTCATTCGGAGAATTGTTCCACGTCTAGTTTATGAAAATTGTGAACAAAGAAGTGTTAATAATATTGTTTTATTATCCTCTTAATATTTTTAATATTAAAATGTTTTTGAAAATGAACCATTGTATGACTGCGACAAAACCAAAAGCTAAACAACAAAGATGACTTCCTTAAAATATTAGGGGAAAATTTGAAAGAAAACTCCTTTCCTCTAGATTCCTATAACTTGCAATTATTCTTCAAAACTGAAGGAAATAAGAATATATGTTCAGATCTACATAATTTGCAATAATACTTTCCCGGCAGACTTGTAGTACAATAAATACCAAAGCTAGTTCTCCAAATTGAAGGAAATTTATACTAAATAAAAGTCAAGAGTCAATGGAAAGAATTAAGAGCAATAAGAAGGATAAAGATGCGGACCAAATAAATGAGTATCGATGGTTAAAAATCAATAAGAATGTACAGAGTTTGTAATATATAAGAAATAAAGTATAAGACAAAAGCACAACGGTACAAAAAGCTAATGTATATTTAAATACTTGTAAGGTGCTTAGATTTTGAGGAAGTATTTAAAGAACTAATTTAAAGTAGGCTGAATTAGTCAAGGAATGAATTATAATCTCTAGGGTAACCATTAAAGAATAATGAAAATGATAACCAAACAGCTGATAGAGGAAAAAATGGAATAATTTTTCATACTTGATAGTTTTTCAATTTAAATAGATGACCAATGGAAATACTTCATTGATTTAATTGAGTAATACATAAAATATAGTTTGTTCTTTTCTCTAATAAGAGAACAAAAAGGTTCAGTATAATTTTATCCAAAACTTTTAATCCAGGCTATTTAAATCTTTTTAAAGAATTTATTTGAAATACTTTGTTTTATATTAAAGCAAAAGAGTTCATACTAATAGTTGCAATTTTTTATAGTTAAATCGTACATTAAATACACCTATTAAATTGTATATGTCTAAAAAATAATGCAATTGGGAGATCTGGGAAATATTGTCTACTTCTAGGAGTAAATGGAAAATATTGGTATTGACTCTGTTTTTTGGTAGATGGAAGTTGTACTTGGATAAAATAAAAGGAAATTAAAAATTAAAGTTACCCATGAAAATAAGGAAACCAATAAATCTATTAATTACAAATTATCTGTTTCACCCCAACAGGTGGTAGCAAGGAGTCCATTGCCAATTAATTTTTTTTTTTAATTTTAACAACAGTAAGAAGATTTTTAAGTTCTTTGTATATTCTAGAGATCAGTGCTCTATCTGATGTGCATGTAGTAAAGATTAATTTCTGATTAGTAGGTTCTCTATTTACCTCACTGATTGTTTCTTTTGCTAGGAAGCCTTTTACTTTGAAAGCATCCCATTCGTTAATTCTAGATTTTAATTCTTTAATTCTTGTGCAATAGAAGTTTTATTAAGGATGTAGGAATCTAAACCGATATGATTGAGGTTTGGGTCTATTTTTCTTCTAATAGCGGCATGGTTTCTGTCTTAATTCCTAGGTTTTGATCCACTTTGAGTTGAGTATTGTGCATGGTGAGAGATAGAGGTTCAGTTTCATTTTGTTGCATATGAATTTCCAGTTATCCCAGCACCATTTGTTGAAGAGGCTATCTTTTCTCCAATGTATGTTTTTGGCACTTTTATCTAATATAAGATAGCTGTAGTTGTGAGCTTAAGTCTCTGTGTCCTCTTAATGGCATTCTCAGGCAAACAAATGAACTTGGAGAATATAATGCTAAGTGAAGTTAGCCAATCTCAAAAATCCAAATGCCAAATGTTTTCTCTGATATCAGGAGGCTGATTCGCAGTGGGATTGGGATGGGAAGCATAGAAGGATTATAAGAACACTAGAAAGGTCAATGGGGAGGGAGTGGAAATAAGGGGGTATGGGGGTATAAAGGGAAAAAAAAAGATGGTAGAATGAGATGGATATCATTACCATAAATGCATGTTTGAAGACATTAATAGTATGAATATACTTTGTATACAAACAGTAATATAGATAAAAATGTGCTGTATATGTGTACTATGAATTGTAATGCATTCTACTGTTATATATACAACAACTTCAATTTAAAAAAGAATATTAAGAAGAGAGCATGGAAACTATGAAAAATAAAATCAAATGTAACTTCAGGTCTGATTTCAATGAAGTAGACCAATTAATTTAACATTTCACAGCTTATTATCTTAACTCCAACATTTAATATTCACTATATTTTTTAAATATCCAAAGTATATTATGCTGATGTAAGTATTTTCACCTAAGGTTAATGCTAGAAAAGAGCTTACCTTTGGTGCTGATATTTAGGACTTTGAATTGTAAGTCCAAACAACTCAATTCACTTTTTTAAATAAATTTTTAAAAGATTCCACAAGAAATTATCTCCAATACCAAGAGCAGGGTAATTTTAAAATTCTGCAAACAATAGAGGATGGTATATTACAGTTGTGTTGTATTTTTTTCCTCCAATTTTTACTATTTTAACATTTTTAATTTTTCTTAATATATATGTGTGTGTTTGTTTTATGTACTGTACTGTTTCCCACTTACTTGTCCACCCAAAATTACTTCCACTCTATTCTCCTGCTATTAACCTTCTTCTTTAGATTTCTCTTCCATACTTCTTGAGATATAATAACTCCATATTCTCACCTCCTACCTCCTCAGCTTATCATCCTACACTTCAGCCCCAGTTCTTTGTCCACCATCAGAAACTGTAAACTCTTTTAAAAAAAACCTACTGATTATATTATATATAATAATTGAATTCACCATTTCTTACATTGTGTGACTGAACTTTTAACATCTTAATAGCAACTAATTGTTTTGAAGGTTGTATATTGTTTATATTGGGATCTGTTAACATTGTCCTTCCCCTCAATGGAGAGGTATTGGAATCCTGCAGGGACACTATAAGCCTATAGGGTAAAAACAGTAAAACCTCGAATCCATAGCCTAGAGGGGAAGACACACAAGCAACATGAAAAGACAAGGGAGGAAATTGCTCCGAACAAATCAAGATACCACATTATTTGAATCACTTGCCATGACAACTGAAGAAATGACAGAGAAGGAGTTCAGTATGTACATAATTAAAATGTTCTGTGAATTAAAGGATGATATAAGAGAGCAAATACAGGCAGGAAAATATCATTTTGACAAACAGCTACATAAACAAATACAGGAAGCAGAAGATTACTTCAGTAGGGAGATAGAGGTTAAAAAAAAAAAAAAAAAAACAGAAATCCTTGAAATGAAAGAATCAATAAACCAAATTAAAAATTCAATTGAAATCATCATAAACAGATTAGACAACTTAGAAGACAGAACCTCAGACAATCAAGACAAAATATATAAGATGAGTATCCTGGAGTCAGCATATTGTCTGGTCTATTTTTTAATCCAATCTACTAGCTGTCTTTTGATTGATGTGCTTAGGCCATTAACATTCGGGATTACTATTGAGACATGATTTGTATTCCTAGCCATTTTTGTTTATTTTTTGTTATTTTCTCTCATGGCTTTTAATATTCTCTTTTTATTCTGTATGTTACACATTTTCATTACAATGTGACTTGGTGTTGATCTGTTGTGATTTTGTACATTTGGCATCCTGTAAGCCTGTTCAAGTTGGTTTTCCAATTCATTCTTCATGTTTGGAAATTTTTTCTGCTATTATTTCATTGAATAGATCATTCATTCCTTTTGTTTGGAACTCTATGCCTTCCTCTTTCCCAATAACTCTTTAATTTGGTCTTTTTATGCTATCCCATATTTCTTGAATGTTCTGCTCACGGTTTCTACAAACCAAGAATCTTATATCCAGTAAAATTAAGCTTTAAATTTAATGATTAAAAAAAAAAACTTCCATGATAAACAAAAGTTAAAAGAATTTATAGCTAGAATGCCTGCACTAGAGAACATCCTTGTCAAAATATTCAATGAAGAGAAAATGAGAAACAACAATGGAAATCAGCAGAGGGAGGTATTACACTAAAGGAAAAACTAATCAAAGGAGAAACCAAGTCAAGTTAAATAACAAAAATGGCTTAGAATACAAATCATGTCTCAATAATAATCCTGAATGTTAATGGCCTAAACACACGAATCAAAAGACATAGGCTAACAGATTGGATTAAAAAAATAGACCCAACAATATGCTGACTCCAGGATACTCACCTCATAGAAAAAGACATATACAGACTGAAAGTGAAAGGTTGGGTAAAAGCATTCCACTCACTGTGGAAGCAAGCAGGGATTTCCATGCTTGTATCAAATAAAGTAGACTTCAAGCTAAAGTTAATCAAAAGGGATAAAGAAGGACATTTTATACTGCTCAAGGGAACCATACACCAACAAGAAATAGCAATCATAAACATATATTCCCCAAACAATGGAGTATCTATGTTCATCAAACAAACTCTTCTCAAGTTCAATAGTCAAACTGACCAAAACACAATAATTTTAGGTGACTTTAACACAACTCTTTCACCACTGGATAGATCTTTCAAACAAAAGCTGACCAAAGAAACTATACAACTAAATAATACAATGGATAACTTAGACTTAACTGACACATATAGAATATTTCACCCTTCAATGAGCAAATACACTTTATTCTTAGCAGCCCATGGATATTTCTCTAAAATAGACCATATATTATGCCACAAAGCAACTCTTAACAAATACAAAAAAGCATAGATACTACCCTGCATTCTATCTGATCATAATGGAATGAAATTAGAAATCAATGATAAAATAAAAAATAAAAACTACTCCAACACCTAGAGACTAAATAATATGCTATTGAATGAATAATGGGTTGCAAAAGACATCAAGGAGGAGAGTTAAAAATTGTTTGAGGTAAATGAGAACATGATAAAACATATCAAAATCTCTGGCACACTGTGAAGGCAGTACTAAGAGGAAAGTTCATTGCATGGAGATCATTCCTTAAAGAAGAAAATGCCAGTAAATAAATGACTTAACATTACATCTCAAATCCCTAGAAAAAGAAGAACAAATCAACATGAAAAGCAGCAGAAGACACGAAATAATTAAAATCAGAGCTGAAATCAGTGAAATCAAAACAAAAGAAACAATTGAAAATTTTGAAAAAAGAAAAAGTTATTTCTTTGAAAAAAATAAATAAAATTGACAAATCCTAAGCTACGCTAATGAACAGAATGAGAAACTAAAATTACTAACATGCTGATGAAAAAGGTAATATCATGACAGACATTACAGAAATACACAAGATAATTAGAAATTATTTTGAAAACTTGTACTCCAATAAAATAGAAAATATAGACAGTATCAACAAATTTCTAGAGTCACATGATTTGCCCAAATTGAATCAGGATGGTATACACAATTTAAACAAATAAATTTCAAACAATGAAATAGAAGAAACCATCAGAAGCCTACTAACCAAGAAAATCCCAGGACTGGATGGATACATAACCTAGTTCTACAAGACCTTTAAAAAAGAACTAATACTAATACTCTTCAATTTATTTCAGGAAATAGAAAAAGAGGGAGCACTTCCAGACTCATTTTATAAGGCCAATATCACCCTGATTCCTAAACCAGGCAAAGACACATCAAAGAAAGAAAACTTCAGACTAATATCACTAAGGAACATAGATGCAAAAATTCTCAATAAAATTCTGGCAAAACAAATACAAAAACATATCAAAAAGGTAGTGCACCAAGATCAAGTGGGGTTCTTCCCAGAGAAACAAGTTTGGTTCAACATATAGAAATCTATAAATGTAGTTTATCACATCAGTAGACTTAATGATAAGAATCATGATCATCTCAATAGATGCAGAAAAAGCGTTTGACAAAATAAAGCACCATTTCGTGTTCAAAACACTAGAAAAACCAGGGATAACTATAGTATATCTCAACATCATAAAAGCCATCTATGCTAAACCCCCTCATTCTAAATGGAAAAAAAATTGAAATCATTCCCTCTAAAACTGGAACAAGACAGGGATGTCCTCTTTCGCCACTTCTATTAAACATAGTTCTTGAAACACTGGCCAGAGCAAGAACACCGATGAAAGAAATTAAAGGGATACAGAGAGAAAAAGAAAAGTCAAATTAACACTATTTGCTGGTGATATGAGTCTAGAAGACCCCAAAAAAAGTCCACTGAAAAACTTTTACAACTAGTAAATGAATTCAGCAAAGTAGCAAGATATATAATCAACACTGCAAAATCATAGGCATTTCTGAATATCTGTGATAAATCCTCTGAAAGAAAAATCAGGAAAACTTCCCCACTTACAATAGCCTCAAAAAAAGAAAAATACTTGGGGATAAACCTAATTAAAGAGGTGAAAGACCTCTACAAGGAAAACTACAGAACACTACCAAATGAAATCAAAGAAGACCTTAGAAGGTGGAAAGATCTATCTTGTTCTTCGATAGGCAGAAATAATATTGTCAAAATGACCATACTACCAAAAGCACTAAACAGATTCAATGCAATTCCAATCAAAATCCCAATGAAATTCATCATAGAAATAGAAAAAGCTGTCATGAAATTCATCTGGAAAAATAAGAGACCTAGAACAGCTAAAGCAATCCTTAGCAAGAAGAGTGAGGCAGGTGGCATCACTATACCAAACCTTAGACTATACTACAGAGCAATAGTAACAAAAACAACATGGTATTGGGACCAAAATAGACTGGTAGACCAATGCTACAGAATAAAGGACACAGAGACTAACCTACATAATTACAGTTAACTAATATTAGGAAAAGGCACCAAAAACATACTGAAAGAAAAATCAGGAGAAAAGACAGCCTCTTCAACAAATGATACTGGGAAAACTGGAAATCCATATGCAATGAAATGAGATTAAACCCCTATCCTTCACCATGCACAAAACTCAACTCAAAGTGGATCAAGGTCCTAGGAATTAAACCAGACACCCTGTGTCTAATAGAAGAAAAAGAAGGCCCAAATCTCCATCATATTGGATTATGCCCTCATTTCCTTAATAAGACTCCTATAGCACAAGAATTAAAATAAAAAATCAATATATGGGATGGATTCAAACTAAAAAGCTTCTTCTCAGCAGAAGAAACAATCAGTAAGGAGAATAGAGAGCCTACATCTTGGGAGCAAATTTTTACCACATACACATTAGATAGAGAACTAATCTCCAGGATATATAAAGAACTCAAAACGCTAAACACCAAAAAAGGAAAAAAAAATCAATACATGGGCCAAGGAACTGAACAGACACTTCTCAGAAAAAGATATACAATCAATCAACAAATATATGAAAAAATGTTCAACATCTCTAGCAATTAGAGAAATACAAATCAAAACTACTCTAAAATTTCATCTCAATCCAGTCAGAATGACAGCCATTAAGAACACAAAAAACAGTAAGTGTTGGCAAGAATGTGGGGAAAAAGGCACAGTCATATATTGCTAGTGGGACTGCAAATTGGTGTAGCCAATATGGAAAATAGTATGGAGATTCCTTGGAAAACTGGGAATGGAACCACCATTTGACCCAGCTATCCCACTCTTCTGTCTACACCCAAAGGACTTAAAAACAGCATACTACAGGGACACAGCCACATTAATGTTTATAGCAGCACAATTCACAATAGCTAAACTGTGGAACCAAACTAGATGCTCTTCAATAGATGAATGGATAAAGAAAATGTGGTATATATACACAATGGTATATATACACAATGGTAAAAATGTGGTATATATACACAATGCACTATTACTCAGCAATAAAAAAAAATAATAAAACCATGGGATTTTCAGGTAAATGGATGGAATTGGAGAATATAATGCTAATTGAAGTTTTCCAATCCAAAAATCCAAATGCCAAATGTTGTCTCTGATATGAGGAGGCTGATTCATAATGGGGTTGGGAGTAGGAGAATGAGAGGATTAGACAAACTCTAGATAGGGCAAAAGGGTGAGAGGTACAGGGAGGGAGCATGGGGGTAAAAAAGATGGTGGAATGAGATGGACATTGTTACCCTAAGTACATGTATGAAGACACGAATGTTGTGAATCTATTTTGTATACAACCAGAGATATAAAAAATTGTGCAGTATATGGGTAATATGAATTGTAATGGATTCTGCTGTAATTTACAACAAATTAGAATAAAAAATAAATAAATACTTGGGTATGCAATGTTTATTTGGGATAAACTACACAGAAAAGTTTAAGGAACAAGCTAATTTTATAACATTCACAACAATATTATAAGAGAAGTATTTTTATGCTGCCTTTTTATTTTTTTATTTTTTAAAATTTATTTATTTTTTATTCTAAGATGTTATAAATGACAGCAGAATGCATTACATTTCATATTACACATATAGAACTTTTTTACAAATCTCTGGTTGTATGCAAAGTATATTCACACCATTTGTGACTTCATACATGCACTTAGGGTAATGATATACATCTCATTCTATCATCCTTTTTTTTTCACCCTTTTGCCCCCTCCCTTCCCTTCCCTCTCCATTGGCCATTCTAGTGTTCCTCTAATCCTCCTATGCTCCCCATCCCAACCCGACTGTGAATTGGCCTCCTTATATCAGAGAAAACATTTGGCATTTGGCTTTTTGTGATTGGCTAAATTCACTTAGCATTATATTCTCTAACTCCATCCATTTTCCTGCAAATACCATGATTTTTTTCTCTCTTATTGCTGAGTAATATTCCATTGTGTGTATATACAACATTTTTTTTTTTATCCATTCATCTACTGAAGGGCATCTAGGTTGGTTCCACAGTTAAGCTATTGTGAATTGTGCTGCTATAAACATTGATGTGGCTGTGTCCCTGTAGTATGCTGTTTTCATGTCTTTTGGGTAAAGACCAAGGAGTGGTCTTTAAGGTGGGTCATAAGGTGGTTCCATTCCAAGTTTTCCAAGGTATCTCCATACTGCTTTCCATATTGGCTGCACCATTTTGCAGTCCCATCAACAATGTATGAGTGTGCCTTTTTTCTCCACATCCTCTCCAACATTTATTGTTATTTGTGTTCTTAATAGCTGCCATTCTGACGGGTGTGAGATGAAATCTTAGAGTGGTTTTGATTTGCATTTCTCTAATTGCCAGAGAGGTTGAGCATTTTTTTCATATATTTGTTGATTGATTGTATATCTTCTTCTGAGAAGTGTCTGTTCAGTTCCTTGGCCCATTTATTGATTGGGTTATTTCTTTTTTTGGTGTTAAGATTTTTTAGTTCTTTATATATTCTAGAGATTAGTGCTCTATCTGACGTGCATGTGGTAAAAATTTGTTCCCAATTAGTAGGCTCTCTGTTCACCTCACTGATTGTTTCTTTTGCTGAGAAGAAGCTTTGTAATTTGAGTCTATCCCATTAATTGATTCTAGGTATTAATTCTTGTGCTACATGATTCTTATTAAGGAACTTGGGGCCTAATCCAACATGTTGGAGATTAGAGCTTACTATTTCTTCTATTCGGTGTAGTGTCTCTGGTCTAATTCCTAGATCCTTGATCCACTTTGAGTTGAATTTTGTGCATGGTGAGAGATAGAGGTTTAATTTCATATGTATTTCCAGTTTTCCCAGCACCATTTGTTGAAGAGGCTATCTTTTCTCCAATGTACATTTTTGGCGCCTTTGTATAATATAAGATAACTGAAATTATATGTGTTAGTCTCTGTGTCCTCTATTCTGTACCATTGTTCTACCGGCCTATTTTGGTGCCAATACCATGCTTTTTTTGTTACTATTGCTCTGTAGTATAATTTAAGGTCTGGTATAGTGATGCAACCTGCTTCACTCCTCTTACTAAGGATTGCTTTAGTTATTCTGGGTCTCTTATTTTTCCAGATGAATTTCATGACTGCTTTTTCTATTTCTATGAGGAATGTCATTGGGATTTTGATTGGCATTGCATTAAATTTGTGTAGTGCTTTTGGTAGTATGGCCATTTTGACAATATTAGTTCTGCCTATCTAAGAACAGGGTAGATCTTTCCATCTTCTAAGGTCTTCCATAATTTCTTTCTTTAGTGTTCTGTAGTTTTCATTATAGAGGTCTTTCACGTCTTTAGTTAAGTTGATTCCCAAGTATTTTATTTATTTTTTTTTTTTTTTTTGATGCTATTGTAAATGGGGTAGTTTTCCTCATTTCCCTTTCAGAGGATTTGTCACTGATATATAGAAATGCCTTAGATTTATGGGTGTTGATTTTTTATCCTGCTACTTTGCTGAATTTATTTATGAGTTCTAGAAGTTTTCTGGTGGAATTTTTTGGGTCTTCTAGGTATAAAATCATATCATTAGCAAATAATGATAATTTGAGTTCTACTTTACATATCTGTATCCCTTTAATTTCTTTCGTCTAATTGCTCTGGCCAGCATTTCAATTACTATGTTGAATAGAAGTGGTGAAAGAGGGCATCCCTGTCTTGTTCCAGTTTTTAAAGGGAATGCTTTCAATTTTTCTCTATTTAGAATAATGTTGGCCTGGGGGTTAGCATATATAGCTTTTACGATGTTGAGATATGTTCCAGTTATCCCTAGTTTTTCTAGTGTTTTGAGCATGAAGGGGTGCTGTATTTTGTCAAATGCTTTTTCTGCATCTATTGAGATAATCATATGGTTCTTATCTTTGAGTCTATTGACGTTGTGAATTACATTTATTGTTTTCTGTATGTTGAACCATCCTTGCATCCCTGGAATGAACCCCACTTGATCGTGGTGTATTATATTTTTGATATGTTTCTGTATCTGTTTTGCTAGAATTTTATTGAGAATTTTTGCATCTATGTTCATTAAAGATATGGGTCTGAAGTTTTCTTCTTTGGATGTGTCTTTGCCTGGTTTGGGGATCAGGGTGATGTTGGCCTCATAGAATGAGTTTGGAAGTACTCCCACCTTTTCTATTTCCAGAAATAAATTTAAGAGTATTGGTATCAGTTCTTCTTTGAAGGTCTTGTAGAACTCAGCTGTGTATCCATCTGGTCCTGGGCTTTTCTTGGTTAGTAGGCTTCTGATGGCATCTTCTATTTTGTTGCTTGAAATTGGTCTGTTCAAATTATGTATATCATCCTGCTTAAGTTTGGACTCATCATACAACTCTAGAAATTTGTCGATGCCTTTGGTGTTCTGTATTTTGTTGGAGTACAAGTTTTCAAAATAATTTCGAATCATTTCCTGTATTTCCATAGTGTTTGTTGTGATATTTCCTTTTTCATCACATATATTAGTAATTTGAGTTTTCTCTTTCATTCTCTTTGTTAGCCTGGATAAGGGTCTGTCAATTTTATTTATTTTTTTCAAAGAACCAACTTTTTGTTTTGTCAATATTTTCAATTGTTTCTTTGGTTTCAGTTTCATTTATTTTAGCTCTGATTTTAATTATTTCCTGTCTTCTACCACTTTTGGTGTTGAATTGTTCTTCTTTTTCTAGAGCTTTGAGATGTAATTTTAAGTCATTTATTTGTTAACTTTTTCTTCTTTTGAGGAATGAACTCAATGCAAGGAACTTTCCTCTTAGAACTGCCTTCATAGTGTCCCAGAAATTTCGATATGTTGTGTCTGTGTTCTCATTCACCTCTAAGAATTTTTTAATCTCCTCTTTGCTGTCATCTGCAACCCATTGTTCATTCAGTAGCATATTATTTAGTCCCCAGGTGTTGGAGTAGCTTTTATTTCTTATTTTATCATTGATTTCTAATTTCATTCCATTATGGTCGGATAGAATGCAGGGTAGAATCTCAACTTTTTTGTATTTGCTCAGAGTTGTTTTGTGGCCTAGTATATGGTCTATTTTAGAGAAGGTTCCATGTGCTGCTGAGAAGAAAGTGTATTCACTTGTTGAAGGATGAAATATTCTATATAAGTCAGTTAAGTCTAAGTTGTTTATTGTATTTTTGAGTTCTATAGTTTCTTTGTTCCGCTTTTGTTTGGAAGATCTATCCAGTTGTGAAAGGGGTGTGTTAAAGTCACCCAGAATTATTGTGTTGTGGTCAATTTGACTCTTAAACTTGAGGAGAGTTTGATGAACATGGATGCTCCATTGTTTGGGGCATATATATTTATAATTGTTAAGTCTTGTTGGTGTATGGTTCCCTTGAGCAGTATATAGTGCCCTTCTTTATCATCCCTTTTGATTGACTTTAGCTTGAAGTCTACTTTATTTGATATGAGGATGGAAACCCCTGCTTGTTTCCTCTGTCCATATGAGTGGTAGGATTTTTCCCAACCTTTTAACCTCAGCCTATGGATGTCTTTTCCTATGAGATGAGTCTCTTGGAGGCAGCATATTGTTGGGTCTGTTTTTTTGATCCAATCTGCTAATCTATGTCTTTTGATTGGTGAGTTTAGGCCATTAACATTCAGAGTTATTATTGAGATGTGTTTTTTGTATTCCCAGCCATTTTTATTTCTGGTATTTACCTTGACATGGTTTCTCTTCTGATTGTTTTTTTTTCCTTTAGTTTAATAGCTCCCTCTGTTGATTTTCATCATTGTTTTTCTTTTCCTCTTCATGGAATATTTTGCTGAGGATGCTCTGTTGTGCCGGCTTTCTACTTTTAAATTCTCTTAACTTTTGTTTATCATTGAAGGTTTTTATTTCGTCCTCAAATCTAAAGCTTAATTTTGCTGGGTATAAGATTCTTGGTTTGCATCCCTTTTCCTTCAGAGCTTGGAATATGTTGTTCCATGATCCCCTAGCTTTGAGTGTCTGAATTGAAAAATCTGCTGTGATACAAATTGGTCTCCCCCTATATGTGATCTGATTCCTCTCTTTTGCAGCCTTTAAAATTCTATCCTTGTTCTGTATGCTAGGCATTTTCAATATAATGTGTCTTGATGTAGATCTGTTGTAATTTTGTACATTTGGTGTCCTATAAGCCTCTTGTATTTGGTTTTCCAATTCATTTTTCATGCTTGGGAAATTTTCTGATATTATCTGATTAAAAAGGTTGTGCATTCCTTTGGTTTGAAACTCTGTGCCTTCTTTTATCCCAATTATTCTTATATTTGGTCTTTTGATGCTGTCCCATACTTCTTGGATGTTCTGTTCATAGTTTCTTACTATCTTCATTGTGTGGTCAACATTATTTTCAGTATTATATACATTGTCTTCATTGTCTGAAGTTCTTTCTTCCAGTTGATCTAGTCTGTTGGTGATGCCTTCAATTGTGTTTTTTATTTGGTTAATTGTTTCTTTCATTTCAAGGATTTCTGACTGGTTTTTTTTCAGAGTTTCGATCTCTTTTTTGAAGTAATCTTTTGCTACCTGTATTTGCTCTCTTATATCTTTGTTGTAGTGGTCAATTTTTGCCTGTATTTGCTCATTTAGGTCATTCTTTGATTCACAGATCATTTTAATTATGAACCTTCTGAACTCCTTCTCTGACATTTCTTCAACTTCGCTGAGCATGGGTTCTATTATTGTAGAATCCTGGTTTGTTTGGGGTATTTTTCTCCCGTTTTTTCATGATGTCTATTTGCTTTACTTTTTTGCAGTGTAGATCTGAATTATTACAGATTCTTCCCTATATTTTTTAATACCCTTGCAGGTTGTCTGTGCCTCCCCTTAGCGCTGGACTATGAGAACCTGCCACTGACCCTCAAAGTATGCTACCTGAAGCTGGGTTCACACTGGTTGGCGCGGGCCGAACTGGTTGAGTCTGAGTCCCTGTGGTCGTCAGGGGCTAACCGCACTGGGGTGAAGGTCAGTGGGACTGCCCTGGGCTGGCCTGGGCTCAGGCAGAGTTGGCAGGTCTGTCCTTGCTGTCTCCTGCTCTGGGGCGGAGGTAGGCAGGACTGGATGGAGCCTGGGTCTGGCAGCACTCTGATGTAGGACCCTGGGACTGCCCTGGGCCCACCTGCACTCTAAGCAGAGTTGGTGGGTCTGTCCTTGCTGTCTTCTGCTCTGGGGCAGAGGTTGGTGGGGCTGGCTGGAGGCTGGTCACACACCAGCGGGCATCGACGGGACTGACCTGAGGCTGGCCATGCTCGGGTGAAGGTCCGTGGGACTACCCTGGGCAGGCCTGGGCTCAGGCAGAGTTGACAGGTCTGTCCTTGTTGTCTCCTGCTCTGGGGCAGAGGTCGGTGGGCCTCTGCCTTTTTTAAATGAGAAAATTGAGCCTTAGATTCAATTATTTGTTTTAGCTTCCATAATAAGTGAGAACATAGGATTTCTTGAGGTCTTTCTACTTGAGGTAATTATACCCCATGTGGGAAATATTTACTTGGCAGATCTGCTTTTTTTTTTTTTTTTTTCCCCTCATTTTTTCCTCCAAATATTCTGCTGAAAAAAAAAAAAAAATCTATCCAGTATCTGATGGAGAAGAAAATTCACTAAATGCTCATATCCTTACAACATAAGACAAAAGCACAAAGATGTAGAAAGCTAATATATATTTAAATACTTGTAAGGTGCATTGATTTTGAGGAATGGTTTAAAGAACTAATTTAAAGTAGGCTGAATTAGTCGATGAACTAATTATAATCTCTGAAGTAGGCTGAATTAGTCAAGGGATGAATTATAATTGTATATGGTTATCATAAAGATCACCAAACAGCTGATAGTCACCTAAATTTCTGACTCAACCAGCTATGTTTCCTGCTTCTGAACATTGCATTCAGTTTTTGTTATTCAACACCAATTGGATTGTTTCTTCCTTTGTTCTCTGAAGTGACTTGCTTGGCTTTCAATAGGGGCTACTGAGGGAAGTAACTAAGAGAGTGAAGTTTAGAACACTTTGCTTTCCTTAATGTAGTGCCTACATTCTTATTTCTGCTGTTTATTTAAAAGAATCATTTATTTTTTTCTGATTATAAACATTTGGTGTATTTATTTTGATTTTCATAGGATAGTGTTTGGGTTTATCAGAAGAAACACCTTTCACTCATCAGCAAAAAGTATATCAAAATAAAAATATTTCAATTTCTGTTTGATAGTGGTTCCATCCTCTAAAAGTTTTTTTTGATAAATCTTTAGCCTGGAACTACTTATACTAGAACTACACTATTTCTCAAACCCCATTTTCTTCTTCTGCCAGTGAAATTCATAAGCTCAGTCAAGTTCCTGTGTATTTTCAGGATAATAAATGCTTTGAGAAAAGCATGATAATTCCAGTATGGTGTGCAATTCTGCATAAATATTCTTGCATGAACCTCTGTGGAACTTATAATGGTCATATTTGGCATTCTTCATTGCATAGCCAAGAAAATGAGATTGCTGTTAATAGAAATATAACTGTGATTCACAATTACACCATACATTGGAAAGCATTCTAACTAATTTTTATGTTATTTATTTGTTTACTTAATTCATTTTATGATACTATAAACATAGTACGTTATATTTATTCACATTGGCAATGCAGGACATTATAGGAAAGGAGCTGTCAAAATCTTGGACTTCTGATCCAAGTCCCACTATGTCTCATAAGTCAAAATACTAGCTAACCTGTAGGCTTAGTAAAATTTAATAACAAAAAAATGCACTATTTTAAGATAAAGTATAATAGAAAAAATTGATAAAGTAGTAATTGGATAGTAATAATTTTGTAGTTAAGTGAAATTCAATGATAATAATAATAATTAAAATATTTTATTTATTTTATTGAAAATGATTCAGTTGTTAATGTCATTTAAAATTTGAAATTAATTGAATTAACACATGACAAAATTTTTGCTTTCTTATAGAAGCCAAAGAAATATTAGAAAATATACATAAAATTAATAACTACATAGGGGCTGGGGTTGTGGCTCAGCGGCAGAGCACTCACATAGTATGTGTGTAGCCCAGGTTCGATCCTCAGCACCATGTAAAAACAAACACGTTGTGTACAACTAAAACAAATAAATAAATCTTTAAAAAAATTAATAACTATATAGTAATGTCTGAAAAAACATGTAAAAGCATAAGATATCTTTAAAGAAAATAAAAATTACCTACAAAAATATCAGGGGAAAATTTTTATAAAAAATAAACACACCATCAAAATTTATTTGAAAATAAAATTACATAAAATGTTTCAACATTAACAAAAGGAAAAATTAAATGCCATTAAAATGTCAATAGAAAAATAATAAAAATAATCAAAGTCTCTTATTTTTTTAAAAAAGGACAAATAGCAAGATAATTTTGTTAGAAATACTGAGGAAAAAAGAACTATTTGAATAAAATATTATATCAGACCTGTTCTAATAGAAGGAATTAAATCCAAAATGACCCTATTGAAAAACTGTTTATCAAACTGGACACAGAACTGGACACAGAATTACTTTTAAGACTTCAAGTTTTAGAGCAGCTTTTGGTTCATATCAAAATTGAGAGGAAAGTAAATATTTTTCATATACTTCCTGTCCCCATACATACATAGCCTTCCTTTTGATCAACATCCTATATTTCAGTGGTGTAATTTTTATCAATGATGAAACTTCATTAAGACATTTTTATCATCAAAAGTTATGTTGTGCATTAGGATTCTCTCTTGGTGTTATATATTCTATGTATCTAGACATATGCATAATGACATGTTATGTATTTGTCATAATTATTTTGTCACACACAGTAGTTTCACATCCCTAAATATCCTCAGTGCTCTGTCTAGTCATCACTTCCTGTATGTGACCCCTGACAACCACTGATATTTTTATTTATTTATTTTATTAGTTATTGATATACCTTTATTTTTTTTATTTACTTACGTATGGTGCTGAGAATTAACCCACTGCCTCACACATGCTAGGCAAGCACTCTACCATTGGGCTACAAATCCAGCCCACCACTGATATTTTTACTGTCTCCATAATATTACTTTTCCCAGATTAGCATGGAATTTAAATTTTAAAAAAAGTACCCTTGGCATATTGTCTTGTTCCATTTAGTATACTCATTTAATTTCTATCCACGTCTTTTTATAGCTTTACAGATCATTTTATTTTAATACTAATATTCCATTGACTGGATGTACCAGATTTGATATATCTATTTGACGTCTGAAGGGTATCTTAGTTACTTCCAAGTTATAGGTAAAGTTGCTATTACCATCTTTGTGAAGGGTTTTGTCTAGACAACAGCTTTAAACTTATTTGGATAAATACTAAGAAACATTATTAAAATATTATGTGATGCTGTGCATGGTGGCTCTCACCTGTAACCTCAGTAGCTGAGGAGGCTGAGGCAGGAGAATTGCAAGTTCAAAGGCAGCCTCAGTAAAAGTAAGGCACTGAGAAACTGAGTGAGACCCTGTGTATAAATAAAATACAAAATAAGGCTGGGAATATGGCTCAGTAGTTGAGTGCTCCTGAGTTCAGCCCCCAGTACCCCCCAAAAAACCATGTGATAAGAGTATGTTTAATTTTGTAACAAATTAGCAAAATGTGCCCCCCAAATGGCTGTACTATTTTGCATTCTTACCAGCAATAATTGAAAGATTTTATTATTCCACATCCTCACCATCATTTGGTGTTGTGTTTTAGATTTGGGTACACAACGGTAATTTATTGTTTTAATTTTCATTTTCCAGCTGACATATGATGTTAAGCATCTCACATGCTTAATTTTCATCTATATATCACCCTTAGGTGAGATGTCCGTTTAAGTTCTTGCCCATTTTTAAATCATTTTGTTTTTGTTATTGTTCTTTGAGGAGTTCTTTCTATATTTTAAATACAGTCCTTTATCAGAAATGTCTGTTCTGATGTTTTCTTCCAATCTATGGTTTACATTTTTTTATCCTATTAATTTTATTTGTCTAAAGGGGAAATTTAATTTTAATAGTTTGGCTTATTAATTTTTCTCTTCTCGATTTTTTCTTTGATATTTTATCTAAAAAAATAATTGCCTGATCCAAGGTCATATACATTTTCTTCTACATTATCTCATGGGAATTTTATACTCTCATGATTTATATTTTTAAATTGATGATATATTTCAAAGTTTTTTTGGTGGGTATATGAAATGTTTAAGGTCCTAGTATGGATTCATATTTTTGCATATGAATGTCTAGTTGTTCCAATACCATCTGTTGAAAAGCCTATCATTTTTCCATAATATAACCTCTGTTTTTTGTCAAAGATCTGTTGACTGAATTCTGGAGAGTCTATTTTTGGTCTCTATAATTTGTCCCATTGATTGATTTGTCATTCTTTCACCAATACCACACAGTGTAATTACTGTAGTTTTATAGTTAAGTCATGAATTAATATATTGTCACTCTTTGACTATTATTCACTTTACTACTCAGTTTCTATTCTGGGTCTTTTGCTCTACGATATAAACTAAAAAGTCAAACTGGATACACAAAATAACTTGCTGAAAGTTTGATTACGATTCCATTTAATCTATAGATCAGTTGGGAAGAAACAACATCCTGGCAATAGTCAACTTCCTATTCAAGAACATGCGATACCTCCCATTTATTTTGTTCTTTCATCAGTTTGTTAGTTTTCCTCATATAGCTCATGTTCATAATTTGTTAGATTCATAACTAAGCATTTGGTATCCCCTCATTTCTCATTCTTCCTACTTTTGGAATTAAATGTTTTCTTTATACATGCAAAGTTTCTGTAACATTCATAGATACTTCTTATCTTGAAAAGAGATACCAATGGTGAATAAAATGATGCAGACTTTTACTCTCAATCTTTCTATCTATATATCTTTATCCAGGATAATATTCTATGAGTATAGTCAGTACTTGTTCTCTTTGAAGTTTTATGCTTTTGTTGGATAAACAGGACAAGAGCTCATAAAATCTATTTCCCAAAATAAGCTTGTCATAAGAGAAGGAAATCTATTCAGGTCCTCCACATATAGTTCTAGGGTATAGGCTCCTGTATATGAGAGCTCATTGCGAAGACTTGTTTACTTTGGAACTTGTTCCAATCGAGTTATCCTATATGAGTCTTGGGGTAAATGATTGGTGTATGTTTAGTGAACATTGCAGGGAACGCCTATGTGTACCTTGCTGTGTGACATGACTGTGTTTCACACAGATGAATGGACTTAGAAAAACAAGCTTCACACCATTTTTCCAGCCAGTCTTCAATCTAACACTAAAACATTTATTTCATTTCCTATGTACATGTTTTAGGGTCTGTAAGGCTAAAGAATGGTAAGACCCAAATTTTGTGAGTGTGTGTGTGTGTGAGTGTGTGTGTGTGTGTGTGTGTGTGTTGCTGAAAATTGAACCCAGGGCATTGTGCATGTGAAGCAAGCATTCTACCAACTGAGCTATTTCCCCAGTCCAAGATCCATATTTTTTTCAATTTATAATCAATAAGTAAGCAAAAGTAAGGAACTTCTGCAAAAAGAATGTGGGGGAAAGTTGTTTGAAATTTGAATATATGCAATGAAGATAAATTATGAAGAGCATAAAAAAAAAGAAGAGAAAGATTTCTGTTGAGGAAGAAGGGAACTGAAGGCAGCAGCACTTGATATGTGTAAGACACCATTAAGTTATATTTATAGATCTACTGTTATATTTTGTGAAGATACTAAGAGTCTATAGAAGGGAGGATAAATGACTTAATTTCTGTAGACCTTAATGTTCTCATTTGTAAAATGGGGTGAATGATAATATCTCCTATTTATAAGATTTTAGTGAGGATTAATTAATATGCAATAAAGGGAAAGTATTCAATAACATTATCATTACCACCCACAACCATTCTCACCATGATCATTGTTTTCTTCTCTTTCCAACAAACTCCATGTTTAAAAAAAAAAAGATGCATAGTAAATAGGAAATAATCCAGGTTTATCTTTTTCAAACTGTTTCACAGATGATGGTGCCAACTACTCTATCAAAACAGGAGCAGGAGGTTTTAGGAGAGCATGGTGATATGAGCTGTGATGTCCTTTGAAACAGATGACTTTCAGTCAAACCCTTGTTCAAATATGCATCTCAAAATCTCTGGCAATGTCCTGAAGACTTTTTTTTTTCCCCATCAAAATGTAGAGATTTTTGAAAACAGATTATTTAAACTACTCATTAATACATCATTTTAGTACCTATTTTCTCCCGTAATTGTTGCATTCAAATCATATAATTATCCCATAATTGAAAAAAAGACAAAAAACTAAAAGGAAACCTTTTAAAATTGAAGGAAAAATGAATGTACATGGAATTTTATTTGTGCTAAATCCAAACAACATGATTATGTATGTGTATCACTCTTTTGTTTTCAAAAGTTAAAACACAATTGTTACATAAAATAGTTCATATTTTTTAAAAACTAAGAAAAAGTTTATTCTACGCTAATTGTTTTCATAACAGAACTTTTGAGGAGTTTCACCATTCCTCTAAATGTCCATTTACTTAAATTAATAAAATGATTCTCCTTCCATTTTTTCCCAATTCTTTACAGAAAAATAATAATGTTTTGCTTTTAAAAATACTTAACAGAATTTTTCTTAAAAAAATAGCACATTTCCTAATTCTTCCTATTTGTTAACTTCACAGTGTAAATAACCAAAATAATGGGTCTTCAGGGCAGATAATTTACCCCAACAGCAAATACCATTTTTTAGTGCAGCTCAACACAACTTATTACCTAGATTTGCCTCTGTACCTTAAGGCAGATAAAACATGTGAGCACATGACTGGAAAGAAAAAAATAATATCTCTATTAAGAAAAAAATTGAGATTTTTAGATTCAACTGCCTGTCCATTAGTAACATAAAGTGCTGACAAGCAGAACAAGTAGTGAGAAATATAATGTCAAGGCCGCTAGTGAAATGAAGTTTCATAACTTCACTAGGGTTGATGGATGGGTAATAATGACATTTTCAAGTGTAGGAATACACTCTATTAAGAACATCATAGAATTTTTTCTGCACAGAGTAGTTGTTACAGCATGGTTGCACAGGGAAGATGGCTCTATAGAGTAAGAAAACACTCCTGTGTTTGTAAATGTTTAATCAGGTTGATATTCTGTTGCTCTTTACCATGCCAGAGAACATAGCTTATTTAGAGTGCAATAGTTTGAATAGAATTCTCTTAAGCAGTGAAAGAACAGTGGATTATACATCAAATATTCAAATAATTGACATTAACAACATTGTAAATCTGACATGAACAATTTTTCCATTTGCAGGGAAATATTGTAAAAATGCATTGCTGAGTATGTTATTTGAATAGTAAATAATCCTTTTGGCCTTTGAAAAAACGTGATCTACTATATTCTTTATAGATTTAATCACAAATACAACTATCGTCTTTCAACCTGTCAACTGAGAAGGAATGGTGTCACTAATTTATGTCTTATCTTCAAAAAAACTCATTGCAGTAACATGAAGGATAGAATTTCATGATTTTAGTAGATACATGTTAAGATTTATACCAATTTGGCTTCTAAAATAAACCAGGGAATCTTGTTATCCCAGAGAAAAGAAGTCTTTCTATATCAAAACTCACATCAGGATATATAAAATCATAATTTTTAAAAACCATTTCTAAAAAGCATAGAATGTTTGAGTTCCTGTGTTTTTTGTCTATTAAGAACTTCCTAGAATTATAATCTCCAAGAGCCATGAGAGACATTTTCAACATCTGAATGATAAAAATCACTTAACATTCAGCAGATGATAATATGCAAATCATTGTATATTTAAAAAATAGAAAACTCAGTGACCATTTATTAGCACAAGATAACATTGTCTAATTTATGAACTTTTGTTTTCTAAATGTTTTAAATTTAAAATTACAATTTGAATGTTTTCTTAAATTAAAATTGTTCAACTATTTCTCCAAGTATTAAACTAAATATAAATAAATAATTAAATTTCATATGAGAATTTTTAAACTATATGTCTACTTATTTTTTTCTTTCCTTTCTTCTTTCATCTTTAATTCTCCCTTCCTATCATGAGTACAATGTTTATTAGACAATGCTGCTAATGAACTCATTACATTTGTAATGAGAATTAAAAAAACGATCAATGATACCTCTGAGTTTTACATGCATCATTCTATTCAGGAGTTATGAAAGGTAGCTTCATATTGAGCTTAAAGTTGGGGGTCTTTTGCAATTTAAATATATATTATGTATTGATTTAATGATTTTGTATGACTCTCATATCTATTTTTGTTTATTATAGAATATGCCGACAATGCAGCATTTCTCAGCGTGAACAATACTCTCAGGAGGAATTCAGGGCTGGAATTGCCTGGAGTATTGTAGGCAAAGCTTTCATTGAGAGGGAAATGAAGCAAAAACAGCTCCATTGCCTAAATAAATTAATTGATTTAAGACATGTGAAGGGAAAAAAAAAAAAAAAAAAAAAAGAAAAAGAATTCTGTTTCTACCCACTACTTAACTCTTTAATCTTGAAGAGTGGGTTTGAGGCTGCAAGTGTTTGAGAGTTTTCTTCACAGGTGTCCTTCTTGTTCTTACCTCTGCATGGAGCCATTAGTGTTAATTGCTCTGAGGTATGCAGCTGTTTTCTCCCTTCTCAGGAAACCATATATTTTTTCAACATTTATTGTTGAAACTTCAAACTCCATTTCCTTAGAAGCTTCCCTGGACTAGCTTCTTAGTGATATCTGCAGAGGCATTTCTATAGAAATAGCAATTTGGATCTAGTGTTAGCTTTTGATATGACATGAAAATCACAAGTTACACCTTGGGGAAATCTATCTTCTAAAAATCCACTGGTATTGACCACATGTCTGCAGATGTTTCTTACACTATCAGCTGCTTTTATATGTCAACTAGGAAATAACTTCTGATGCTTTAGGAGCATTTCAAAGATATAAATTGAAATTTTAGGGCATTGAATAATGCTTGTGAAATTCTTTCATTGTGAAAAGCTGGGCACAATGTACAATGTTCCAGAACTTCTTGCTATGTATGTGTGCATGTATGTGTGTGTGTGTGTGTGTGTGTGTACACACACACATACACATACATAAGTTCTTTGGGAGTTCTCATTCAAACATTTAGTTCAGTATGAAAATAAATTATCATGATAATAATCTTCTCAAATGTAAACATGATATATAAAGATGACATGTAGATACAAATCTATATTTATCAAAATAACCCACAATCTGATATGTGGTGTTATTTACATTTAAAGAGGAGAAATTTAAGGGTAAAATGGAAAACAACAGTTCACAAAATAGAAGTGTCCAGGAGTATATATATCTAGCTTCAAGCTCAGGTGGTTCCAAGTACTTCTGTTAAGTATCTCTCCTGTTCTCTGCCTCACTGGAATTTCTCACAGGACTCATAGGGTTTTGTTTGCTCATGTTTCAGAGTCAGTCATAATTGTTTACTGTTAAATATACTAGGATGCTCATGTCTTCTCATGTGAAACATTCTCAGAGTTCAAAAACAAAAAGCAACATACAATCTACACAAAGACCTTTAACCTGCACCATGTATTCACTTGTATTCTAGGTCCATTTCCAAACTCTCCTTTCCTTTTGTCACCATCTTTAATAATTGTGTCCATTTTCTTCAGTTTTAAAAAATGATTTGTAAAAAAAAATATATATTTGACTTTTGTGATTTTTTAGTTGCTCTTTTGAAACATTATGTCCTTTATTATTGCTCCTATTTATTCATTTATTCTTGATTAGTGTAACTATTATCTAGTCTTATTTTGCTGATTTTTTTCAAAGAATCCGCTTTTGAATTTTTGTATTAGTTTTGTTGTTTCTATGTTTATGAATCTATGACACAAAATTTTAACGCTGACTTCTGTTTGTTTGCTTTATACTTGTATAATTTCTGGAATTGCACATTCTGTTTATTTTAGGCATCTTTAGTAAGATCAATATCTAACCTTTTATATTTTTCTAGGACTGTTTTTGTCACTGTGTCATGAATTTTTTCATATATAAATAAAAATGCATAATAATTACCTTCTAAAATATTTAAGCGTGGCTTCCCCCCCTCTTTTTCAATTGATGTACAGAGTCCTTTCACTTTCATTTTGTTATTAATTTATTGTTTTTTTTACATTACATTAGAATGTTTCTTGTAAAACTGCTGTATTATAAATTTTCTTGAAGTTTTCTTCATGCCCTGATAGGTATATAGAAAATTAAATATAAGTGATTTTCATAAATATTGCAGGAACACATAACAGAAGGTATATTACCTATCTACTATTTTGAAACAACATATTTGTAAATTTTTTTTTTTTTTTTTACTGTTAAGTCTTTCACTATCTGTTTTGAATTCTTTTTTTTTTTTTTTTTTTTTTTTTTAATGCACTTCCTTTTGTCTCAAATGTCTTGGTAACGAGGGTAATTAATATATTTTGTTCAGGAAGTGGTCACCTATATATTGAATTCTGGTAGAGTTTTTGTAGATCCTTTCCTTACTTAGATTTCCACATTATCTCAATTTTAAAGTATATATTTTAAGAACTTTATTATATTTTATTATAGAGTAAACCAAAGATGCAACAAAGTATTGTAATTTCAATATGAGTTCAGCAGAAAATATTATCATGATATTGTACATTCTGTTTTCTGTGCTAAATCTTGGAAATCTATTATGTTTGAGTTAAAATTTCTTGTGTGTATGCCTTCCCCAATTTGCCCCATGCTTTAGAGTTGCACTATCACTAAACTGACAAAGCATAATGTCATTATATTATGAGGTCTCCCTTAAATGATTAATTCTCATTTAATCTTACACCAGTAATTGTATAATTAATTGTCATCCTTAGTCTCTATTTTGAGGTTTCTATAGTCGTCTTGGTTATCTGAAGTTGTTCTTTAGAAGATTCCTCAGGGAGAACTCCTGGGAACAAATTATTTCCATTTTTAATGCCCCAAATAATCAAATACAACTAATTCTATTTTTCCCTTTTCTCTCTTCTCTTATTTTTTGTACATCAGTAATTCTATTTCATTATTCCAAGTAACAAATCTCTTATTAATCTCTCACTCTTATGCTCACATTGGTCCTAGTGTTGGACTTTGGATAAATCACTATTTAATGTGTACCACAGTTTCTTTTGTTGAAATTCTCTCAACCATATGTTGCTTGGATGAAGATCTACCTCCACCATCCTGTTAGCCAGTATATTTTTAGCTCAAGTTTCCATTCAGGAGCAAGTCTTTCCTTGGAGGGTAAACCCAGCTGAATGTTATTTATGGTCTACCATCACTCAACTTTTGCTTGCAACCTCTTGTATTCTGGCATTCTCCATGGAGGAAGTTTATTTTAAACAACCATCTTTTCATTCTCTGAAATTTAAGGCTGCTCTAACCTATAAAACTCCCAACCTTAATAAGAAAGCAATCTGTTACAAAGACCTCCTTCTACCATAATGAATTTTAGAAGGATTTTAATTAATACAAGAAGAAAATGGGAATCACTAAAATCATAATCATTTAAATTCAAAAATATATAAACTTGGTTATTTTACAATATAAAATTTGATACATTTTACCATAATTCATTTGCTAATTACTCTATTTCCAGCACCATCTGTTTACCTCAGGGAAGAAAAGTCCACAATTTTTTACTATGCGGAGTACACTAATTTAAAATCTGTATTACAAAGATAACACTGCAATCTCCCAGTTTATATTTACAGATACTTTCCCCTAAAATGTTTTTTAAATGAGTGTGAAAGGGGAAAAGACAAAATTCAACAAAACCTCTTAGTGTGTCTTAACGCAGGCGTGAATCAGAATCAGGTTAATTCCTAAATCTTTAAAGGTTTTGCTTGGTTTTCTCTGATACTATTTCTTTAAAGTACTTAAACTTTTTCATCTTGACTAGGAAAATGTTATATTTAAAAGTGTAAAGCAAAAATATTTGTGAAGTCAGAGTATTTTGTGAAATGATTTTTTATTTCTTTAAAGTAAGGAAAATTCATTTTTGTTACTGTAGGCAGGTAGGAACTACTACTTGCCTTTTGCAGTTCACATTTCATTCCCTAACAGACACATAAGGAGAAAAACATTATAGAGATCTGTTCTCATTTTGTTTGGAAGCATGAAGTGGGGAAGAACACAACTTATCTCAGATTACCCTGGTATTAGAGAAGACAAATGAGTACAAAAGTCTCTATGTTATATACATAATAGTGAATAATATGAATCATAAAAGTAATGCTGAAAGAGGAATGATGATTTTAGTAGAATATGTCTTATATTTGAAAAGTAGTATTATCGCCAGCTAACTGGGCTGGTGACCTATGTTGGGTTCACAAAATCTGGCTACATCAACAACTGAGGAAACACTGAAGAAAGCATGCAAGCACACAGAAATACCTTTTCAAAATCCGGGACGGCTCTCCACCTTAGGGGTTCATTGGAAAGAGAGAGCTTGCACCTGCATTCTTTGTTTTTATGGGGGGGAGTGGGCATACAAAGGGTGGTTTGTTGGAATGTTCTTTCCAAATAAGGCAAGGGGTCAAGTTTCAGGAGTTTGAGTCTAGCTTCATTATGTTTTCTGGTCAGTAGATTGATTGACATCTTGGCAAGTCACACCCATCTCAGGTGATATGCGGGAACACAGGAGGAGAAAGAGGAAAGTGCACAAGTATGTTGCATGGCCCAAAGAGCACGGAAACACCAGGCCAGTACTCCCATACGTTCAATGAGCATAGCTCAGAGACACAACCCATGGATGGGCCCTTTACATAGTGTCATAATCTGAATTAAATACATAAAATTTCCTTCAGGAAAATTTTTCTGAAAATTGTAGTTATTGTTTAGAAAATAGAGTGGACTTTCTATAACATAAACATTAGGATGTTATCCTAATAGATCATAAGACAAAATTGTTTCAGCTGTATCTAATTAAAATAGCTATTATCTGAAATATATTGCCTTAATTTCTTTTGCAAGATGATTTTCTAGGATCAGGACCCCATAGAACCAAAGTATTTACAAAGATGGCTTGACGTCATTGCCCCTCTCTGCTCTTCCTTTGCTCTAAACTTAAAACCTAGAAACACAAGAGCTGCAGTAAATGTGCATAAGCCTAATTTTTGTTTTATTTTTTTTAAAAGTAATTTCTTGCTGACAGAGTCCTAATAATCAAATTAATGATAACTTGCCTTTCGTAGAACATGTCATATATAGGGGTATGTCTGATGAACAGAAGCACTTCACCTAGATCCCAAATCAGCCCCTGCTGTGCTGCATGATGATTGGCCAATCACCATTCCCACCAATCACCATTTCAGTTTCATCACCGATTTTTCATATAATAGTAAACCCCCCACATATTTCTACACATTCTGGAAAAATTCAAATAGAATGACTGTTGTGAAACCAATTTGAACATTTAAAGCACTGTCCAGATTCACAAATGTGATTTGGGACTACTTGGTTTTCTTCTGTAGTAGAAACTCCTGTAAAACACTGTCTAGCCCTAGGACCTATTTTATGTTTTGTTCTCTCAGTTTTAGATATAGAGAGATTCTCTGAAGACCGTTCACCTAAAAGTTATAATAATTATCTCCGGTGGTGGGAATTGTGGGTTAGTTGGTTTTGTTGTTCTTGTTTTTTCCTTTATATTCTCCTGTCTAATTGAGTAGTCTTATATTAAGGATAAATCATTTTACCTATAATTTTTTTTCTTAAGCAAAATTGAAACAGGATTAAAAGACAAGTGAAAAATGTTTTAATAAAAATTGTAATAACTATAATAAACTTTTATCATCATGAAATCTTTAAAAAGTTAAGTATAACCAATAAACAATTCATATAAAGGCTATGAACTATCAAAAATACGTTAAAATGTTGCTTTTCTAATGATAAAATAAGTGTGAATTTGAAAAATTAGGATTGTCATTATAAATCCTTTGAAAATCAAAGTTAAAATGAAGACCTTGAGGATGATGCACACATTAACTCCAATCAGTAGTGGGTAGGAATGACAGATGGCTCCTCAAAACAAATGATAAAAGCCATATATTAACAGGCTGATGCTAAAAATTATATGGAAAGGGAAAAAGAAAAATTTACCTGTGCAAACTTTTTAATTTTTTTTTTTTTTTTTAGTTACAGATGAACACAATACCTTTATTTTATTTATTTTTTATGTGGTGCTGAAAATTGAACTCAGTGCCTCACATGTGGTAGGCAAGCATTCTACCACTGAGCCCAACAACCCCAGCCCTATCAGTGCAATCTAAAAGAAAAAGAACAAAGCTTGACAATTTACACTCACTGGAATTAAGACTAAATTATTATTATTATTATTGTGGTTTTTTTTTGTATTGGAAATTGAACCCAGTGGCATGTCATCATTGAGTGACACCCCCACATCCTCATTTTTTTTTTTTTTTTTTAAAGAGAGGACAGAATTTCGCTAAGTTCTTAAGGCCCACCTCAAACTTGTGATTCTCCTGCCTTAGTCTCTCATGTTGCTGGGATTAGAGGCATGCATCAATGAGCCTTGAAAGACTAATTTTAAGGACATGTTAGGTAAGACAATGTGGTACTAGTGCAGGGAAATAAAAATAAACTCTTAAATGAAATTTATTAGAGGTCATTGTTCTGGATTGAGTTTCTACATGAGGCCCTAATAGAAAAGACCGAATTAACATGCAATCAGACATGCAAAAATTCTACATCACAAAACTGAAAACAAGTTGTTCACCTAACTTTACAAAAAATCAGGAGAGACAAATAGCAAAATCCTCATATAGGCCAGCTTTGGTTAGCATAATTAAGAAGCCTCCACTGCCACAATCCTCAAAAGGAAAATAATCTAAGTAATCTGATATTAACTCCATTTTGCATTATGATTTTTTTCTTGTTTCTGCTCCATCTACCTCTTAGAAATTGAGTGTTCTGCAAGGTCCACCAGAGAACCTCTCTAAATTTTTAAATGGGATATCACCCAATAAAAGCCAATTATATCTTTGAATACAATTTGTTGGTGGTTGTTTTTGTTTGTTTGTTTTTGTACAAGGGATTTTTTTTTATTGTGAACATTTTTTTTTTTTTTTTTTTTTTTTTTTGATACCAGGGATTGAACTCAGGGGCACTTGACCCCTGGACCACATCCCCAGCCCTTTTTTGTATTTTATTAGAGACAGGGTCTCACTGAGTTGCTAAGTGCCTCGCCACTGCTGAGGCTGGCTTTGAACTCGCGATCCTCCCTGCCTCAGCCTCCCAAGTGCTGGGATTACAGGCTTGCACCACGCCCGGCTGTACAAGGGATTTAGCCCAGGGGTGTTTTCACAAGTCACTGGCCTGTGCCATCACACCCAATGTTCAAATTTTGTTTTTTTAGCAATGCTAATGAAAGATAAAAAAGTAAAAAGATTTATTCTGTACACAATCACTTGATCTTTCTTTTTTTGTCAGGCTGTAGTGCATTTAGTAGAGGATAAAAAAATTCTACAAATGGTGAATTGATTTTATTCACTGGAATATGTCGACATACACTCCCCTTTTGATAAAAAGAAGGAATTGGCCTCTTCTGAGTGACTTGACTAGAACTAAATCTAAGCTTCTTTCTCTATCCTTCACGTTTCCAGTTGGAAGAAGAATCCTGCTCAATCACTTCTGCAAATGTTCCCATCATGGGTGTTTCAAGATTCTCTATCCTATCACCATTGTTTGCTGTAAGCAAGAATTTTGTGGAGTTGGTCTAGCAAAAATCCCCTCTAACCCTCATGTATCTTCTTAGTAAATTTCCATCTACTTGTCTTCCATCCTGCTTTTTGGCAATAAATCTCCACTCCTCTGTGTTGGAGCTGAAGTTGAATTCAGTACTTCCCTACTGCAAGACACCATTGCAGTGACCCCTATTCCTGTCACTATTTCAACCTCCTTGAAAAGACTCTTTTTTGCTACCATTAACAAGTATAATGAATATTTTTCCTCTAGCAATACACCAAAAATATAATTTATCCCACCAAATATACAAAAATACATTTCATACTGATTAAATTTAATGTGAACAGTGTAACAATGACAAAAAACATTAAGTATTTTTTTTTTTTTTTATGTACCAGAAGTAAGTGAAGATTTGGTAAGAAAGATACAACAGAGCTAACAACAAAGAACAAAATAAGAATGGCTTGGAACTTTTCTAAAGTAAGTGCTTCTTACTGTTCATTAAATTATATAAATAAGAAAATGAAAAAACAGTAAAGTGAAACAAAATATTTACAACATGCATGTCTAACACAGGAATCCTATCCAGGCTACTTTACAAAAAAGAAAAACACAACCAACAAACTATAAATGAAATTTAAAAGAGACAATTCACCACTTGGCTTTAATCAAGACCTAGAAAGAAGACAAACTTCAATGGAGCTGGAAAGGACCTTCTCAAGTGCTCCTAATCACCAGCACAACTATACAAACTGCTAAAAAAAAAGGGGGGGAAACTCATTACCATGGGCAATTATCATGTCAAAAAGTTAATATGTCTAGGATGGATGGCAGTACCAAAAGGTACAAGAACAAAATGAAAGTGAGAGTGAAGGTATAAAAAGAAAAAGCAAGGACTTGTGAGAAATAGAAAGTTCAGTCATCCATTAAAGCTAAATATAGACAGGCAATCCAATAAAGAAATAGGCAAAAGAATATAGTATTTAGCTTTAATTTGGATATAAGATCCAGCTGTAACCATTTTAACTATTGTCCTTCTCTTCGCCTGCCCCAATTTTAAAATTAGCCAATTGTGTAGATCGCAACTCCACGTTCTTCTTATCAGAGCAAACTGTGTTAGGGATGAAAACAGGTGGACTGCCCACCCAAGTGGGCTTGCTTTCCAGACTGTTCAGTAGTACACCCTTCTGCAGAAATAAAATTTGCCTTGCAGAACTAAAACAACAAAAACAACAACAAAAAAAAGGACAGGCATTCCAATAGAGAAATAGGCAAAAGAACTGAAAAATTCCTTAGCAGCATATCCACATTAAAACTGTGATGGAATATTTCAAGACATGCTATCCTTAAATATGGCACCATGATATTATAAAAAAAAAAAATACAGTAGAAGTTGGACAATCATTTTCACCTTCAGTTATAACATTTTCATTCCAGAGATACCCTGCATAAATCGTTGGGAAAAGAACATCCTATTTAAAAGATCCAGAGACCAAGAAGACTTTTAGAAACATTACTTGCCAACCATCCCCCTCCAGTTTACGATCATTAGATCATAACATTTGTTTTGTTCACACATTTCCTTACAACTATCCATTTCAATATCAGATTTAGCAGAAAATTTCATGGTTTTTCTGCTTAGAGATTTCATTTCTGTAGACTCCACAGTCTCAAATACACACACACACACACACACACACACACACACATACACAGAGTAAATTTTTGTGCTTTTCTCTTGATAAGCTGTCTTTTGCTAAAGCCAATTTAGCCATGGGGCTAGAAATAGATGAGGATAAGAAATTTTACTTTTCCTACATTACCAAATTGTCCATGTGAAAGCAATAGGCAATACTAAGTGGTGACAAGGATATGGACCAAATGAAATTCTCAAATGCTGCTAATAGGTCTTTGGAAAATGTTGGTAGGCATTGCCTATTTGATCTGTACATACATGTGCCCCATCACCTAGCAATTCTACTCTCAGGTACATACCAGCAGAAATGTACATATATTTACCAACAACATATATGAGATGATATATAGTATCATTTTTCTTTATAGACTAAATCTAGAAATAAAACAATGTTTACTAATAGTAGTTACTAGATTATTAACAGATAAATTATTAACAATAAGATAATTGTATTATTTTCATGCAACACAATTCTATAGAGTACAGAGAATGGGCACACTAGCAGCATATGTAACCACTTATATGAATCCCATCCTGTAAACATAATAATGAAGAGAACACACTCTTTTATTCAATTGTTGTCTGATTTTAGATTCATGAGCAATTAACTAGACGTTATAATAGCTATTAATTTTGGAAGAACGGAATGCTAGATCTGTTCTTTTTTTTTTTTTTTTTTTTTTTTTTTTCCAGTCAGGATGGTAGTTACTCAGGTACATTCACCATTTGAAAACTCATGGATCTATAGCCATGTGATTTGTCATATTTCAATTAAATAAAAGAAAAACAACGAATGGGATACAATTTTGCAGCTTCATCTTCAAAATTGTATCTTCATCTTCATAACGTCTGCAGTTAGTAATAAAGCAGGAAATATTTTACAAGTCAGTGAAATGGAAATGAATGTAGATCTTCTGGAAACAATTGGAAGATACATGGTAAAATCTCAAAAATAGATATGCTTTTATAATATAACTCAATTTCCATGACACTTTCCTATAGAAATAATCATAAATATGAACATAACTGAAAATAATTTAACAGTATAATATCTAAATGTTGATAGCAACAATCTAATTATTTAGGAATTAAATAAATATATTTTACCTTACTTTTTGCTGGAGTACTCAAAAGTCATTTAAATTTCGACATCCATACAGCATTTTCTGAACTATAATGCCCAAATTAAAATAGTAAATGATAAGATTTTTACAAATCAGTAACATTATTCAAATTATAACTTGTATAGGAATATATTTATCATCATTTTTTATTTTATTAGTGATTTTTGTATTTTGATCCATTTATAAATATGCCATTTAAACACAAGAACATTATTTTATATATTACTTCTTAGTTTTTGTTGTTTTTTTTTACTTTTAACAACAATGCCTTCCTTCAGACTTTCAATCTGTTTTCATACAGGTAAACCATAATTTACCAAGCTCTTTAAAAATATTGTTTGATAGTCAAATTATTTCCAATTCATGTTGTAAATTTATATAATACCGTAATGAACATCTTTCATATATAGTTTTTGGCACTGTAAAAATAGTTTCTTAATACAAATTCTCTAAAATAGAAATCCTTGGTCAAAAAGCATAAATCAAATGTTCATCAAACCAAAATATATTGAACAATTTTTACTTAAGACTTAGAAATTGCTCAAATATCTTCTAGGCATTCAGAGAATATAAAAACCTGGGTGTTATAATAGCTCAGATAACAGTGAGAGCTGTGATTACAGCTGAACATAAATAGACTAAACATAGTTGGCAAAACAGAATCCCATGGTTTCAAAAGAAAAAAATGAAAGCAAACTCTCAGTTCATTCCCTATGATTCAAGTCCATCACCTCAGCCACTTTGCTCATTGCTAGATGAAGCCTAAATCACTTATTGCTCTACCTCTGTGAATTTCAAACATTTATTAGATATTTGTCTCCAAGTGTTGACTGAGACTTAATTCAGTCCAGCACTCCAGACGCTGTGTAAATAAAGCTGTTATCTCTAAATCTTCATGGGATGTGCCTGCCTTTTGTTGTTCCAAATTGCACTGCCTTTATTGTCACCATGTATCTTTTGTATCAAATTTGCCAACTACAATTTTCACTGCTTCACCTCTATCATTATAATCTCACAGCTTCAACCCCCAGTTGAGCTCTTTCCTATAGATCAGTTTTCCCCAAGTGTATTACCTTGTGTTTTCCAGACTGTGTCTAATTTGGTTATGGTCTTATATATCGTATGCTAGCTGATCGCTCAATAAGTGAAACATAATTGTTTGAAATCTGCAGCTATACTTTGTTTTGAAATAGTTCCCAGAACTCTAAATACCTGAGCACAAAGATAATTAAGGTGACGTATTGAATACATTGATTTTCTTGTACAAAATATTCAATGTCCTGTTTAGATTTAGGGCACTAAAAAGGCTTCCTCTGGATGATATTAAAACTTGTTTTGTTGCTTGTGCACATTCCATAAATTCCATTGCTTACACACTTATTTTCATTAACAATAGCACAAATTTATTCTACTCATATTGTCCAAGGCTCTTTTAAGTTATAACTAAGATGGAATTGTCTTGCAACTGAATTTTAAGAATCATTCTTAGAAAACTGGAGGAAGAACAATGATATTTAAAGTATCTATGTCATTGTAGAAGAGATCAGTGCTTTTAAGAGTTCAATCACGCTTCTCTAACAAGGAGACAATTGTACCTCAACCAATTTGAAGAAAATAATGATCTTGGACAAAATTTCCCATATTACACAAGGATAAGAAGAGACTGATAACTTCTGTGAGTAAATTGAGGAACTCAAACACAACAGTCCATATCAAGCATGATAACTACAATTGGCATATTTCATATAACTCAAACTCATATTCAGTGCTTATAAAGTATCCCATCCTTAAAGATATAGTCTTGGTTAAGCCTAACCAGACATTTTAATAGATGAAGACAAAGTGGGGCATTCTAACAATAGAAATTGATAAAAAACACTTTTCACCCTCCCCATCTAGAAAAGTTTATGCCCTCTGTGTCCAAGCTATATATGCTCAAAGTTGTCTCATATTTTCCCCATACAAAGCAACCTCTTATGAGATAAAAGGAAAAGGCAATTCTTGGGAAGAGGGATTCTTGACCAAAATAGTATATATTTTGGCAAAACAGAATCCCATGGTTTCAAAAGAAAAACATTATATATATATATATATATATATATATATATAGAGAGAGAGAGAGAGAGAGAGAGAGAGAGAGACCCAATATTTTTTCTTTTTGAGCTATCAACCTACAAATGTGTGAGGTTTGTAAAGGATCATGTGTACCTTCAGGTTTGTAGTCTTTATTTCCATTGCACTGCAATCTTTTTACAGCATAGCTATGTTTCCATATCAAGAGATTTTTATAATAATGGAAAGAAAAACAATAATAAGATAATTTTACTCATAGTTTCAAGTCAAGGAATATTTGGAAAAATATTTCAGCATTTCTAATTCAGTGGAGTGAACTGCAAAAGAATCTATGATAATTATTTATTTAAGCTTAAAAATTAATTATTCACCCTGTGAAAATGGGGATACCAGAACACTTACTCTGAACAAGCAGTTTAGAAAGGTTTATAACTTGCCCAAGATCACATATTTAGTAAGTCACTAAACCAGAATGGAATAGAGCTTCACAGCTTACCTGTTTCTAAATCTTATGGACAGGTACTAATTCTTAAAAATGTTGTAGCCACAATAGGACATGAACCATGATAAATCAATGTTTGTGGAATTGAAACAATTTTTCTCTACTGCCTTATATCCCCTTCCATACAATTTCTTCTTAAGATTATCTTCATAGAGATAGTGTTCTAGCTAAGAGTGTTTTATTTTTTAAGGACTGGATATTGTTATACATTTATGAATCAAGTCCTCAGTGAGAATATATAGATATAATCCATATAAATCAACATGGAACATGACCAAAAGTTTGGACAAACTAAAATACAAATATGTTGTACCATATGGAGAAATTATTCTTTTTCTTTTCATCATAGTTTTGTCTTTGGAATATAAGTTTTACCCAAATTCGGTAAATAAATTTGAATTATACAGGTAAGAAATACATTGTATGTATATTTACAATAATAATGTCTAGTAATGTCTCACTATCTTAGGAATTATAATTTTCAAATAAATAAATTGTTCTTTATTTAAAAAAAATAATTATTATCAGAATGGATGTAACTTGGAGTATCTGATGCTTCCATAAAGAACTGGCATAACAGCTGGGCACGGTGGTGCATGCCTGTAATCCCAGCACTTTGGGAGGCTGAGGCAGGAGGATCCCGAGTTCAAAGCCAGCCTCAGCAATGGCAAGGCACTTAGCAACTCAGTGAGACCCTGTCTCTAATAAAATACAAAAAAGGGCTGGGGATGTGGCCCAGTGGTCTAGTGCCGTGGAGTTCAATCCCCGGTACCAAAAAAAAAAAAAAAAAAAAAAAAAAAAACTGGCATACTTAACTATAAATGCAGCCAAGGGAAACCTTATATTGCAAGTATGTTAACAACACCTGGAATTGAAAATGAACAACATTAATTTAGAAGGAGTGCTTTGATCTAAATGAAAAGTCATGCTTTACAGAGTAAAATATATCATACTTTCTTAGCAGTTTATAATTGATTGTCATTTTGAGACATGGCCTTTAAATAATTACTAACTTTTAAAATAATGGGGCTGCTGCTTTATCACATTGTGATTTTTTTTTTTTTTTAATGTGCTCAGTGATGTCAGTATGCTTCTGCTGGAAGCCCACCCAGCCTGTATTTCACAAATACCTCAAGCTACTGATTTCCCACTGGCCCTGTTTGCGTGTTTCTTATGTCTTTTCAGCATGGCATGGGTCATGGTGCTATCGGTTGGTAGAGTGTGGCTGGCAGGGACTGTAGTGCATAATATATCTTTCACCATCAACTGAGATCAGTGTTGACTCCCTTTAGCCATCTGTGTTCAAGGGCAATTTGCTTTATCAGTAAACACCTTACAGTGGTGTCCTTGAAGGGACAAGTTAAATAAATTGTATCTGGAAAGTACTGGAGAAAAGAAAGGCAGGTTAATGCTGGTTGTCTTTCTGATTTAATCATTTGTTAAAGTAAGCACTCTGCTCTCAGTGCATGGTTGTACATGATAAAAAAGAAACCATGAAAAAAAAATAATAAGTACCACAAATTTTTTTTATATTTTCAATAAAACTCTTAATAATTTTTAAAATAAAAAATGTAGACATGCTAAGAACACAAAAAATGTAATAATGAGTTTTGTTTTATAAAAGTTATACATATGTTCATTTTACCCAATATCCATGAAGTATCCAGCTTAGTAACTAATGATCTTCCTCTAAAATATGTGCAGCTAATCCTATTTTGCCTCCCAACCTGCTTTCCTGGTTACCATCTTCACTAGTCCCTGAAAACTATTCCCTTCATTTTCTCTGAATGTATATCCCTAAATGCAAGTCAATATTTCATACTTCAGAATTCTCCCACATTACTGCCCTGTGCTCTCTGTGCTCTTCGAAATTTGCAGGTAATCTTTAAATTCTTTTCTGTTTATTTCACGTTTCTCTCATCGCATAAACTGGGTTGTCTCCCAGGGAGTCTATTTCCCTTGGATTCTCCTGGATTAATGACTTTTTTGCCCTTCATACTTCCTGTCAAATACTCAAGACTTGCAGTTCAGATAGGTGTCTTTGCTCTTTGAAACCATTTTTTCTGGCAATTGCCCTTAAAAACTGAAAATTTTCAATGAGTATGATATTAGACTATACTAGGTACCATCCTTTTATGTTGTGATTTTAGATGTACCTCATTCACCATTGACTTGCTATTCAATAAGCAAATTTCTAAGAACCCTGAAGGAACCATATACATATGTATATATATGTATATGTATATATATATTTCTGTCAAGGAGAACTTGGCCCAGGCATTCCAAACCACTTTGACTAAAAACAAGATAATAAAAATTGGAATAAAGTACTTGGAAGTTAATTTGTTTGAATTTTAGCTCATAAGAGTACGTGATTACAGACTTTAATTTCTTTGACTTTAATGCTTTTAGATTTTTAACTCAAAATGAAATTTAGTTCTTGAATTTTAATTTATTCCTGGAAGTAATTTAAATTTGATGTTATCTACATTGTTGACATTTTGTTATTGAAAAATCTATGCAGTTGGAGTACCCTAACACTGTCATTTAATTTCACTTTTATTTCTCTGAAGGGTTCTATTTGATAACATGGCTTGATATAATTGGTAATGTAACATATAATAAAGAATGAATTTTCAACTTTGGATAATTTTATTAACACCATATTTTCATGAAACACCAGATCCTTCTAGGGTCAAAATCTGTGTTTCCTGAATATTATTGAACAAGAGGCAGTTGTGGTTATTGGGGAGGCACTGCGTGAAGGTAAAAGAAGGACTCTCCTTACTTTTCACTGGGGACACATCTGTAGTTATATTGAAACTTAATGCTGCAATCCTCTTGGCAAGATAATACACAGCTGGGAATATTTCAAACACTTATTACTCTCACTCATAGATTCCTTCTATGGATGAGAATAGTCATAGCTCCTGCCCCTACACTTTTACTTCATTAACCTTTAGTGAGTGCTATATGCCAGAGACTATTCCATAAGGCACAAGGAGGCTAAATAACTTGATCAAGACCACTAGCGAAAGCTATGTTACCAAATAAAATATCCAATTCTTAGTATTCACTAATTTCAACGTCTCTAGAGCTTTCAAAAACAATTTTATTGTTCACTTTGTATACAAAAGAATTGACTTAGAATAAATCAAATAAATCTACAGGTGTTTTTTTTTTTTTTTCTTCCTTGTAAGATCTGTAATACATTGTAGGGCTTAATTTTGGATATATGTTGTTAATTTTCTGCTTTGTGCAAGATTAGAAATAGACAGTTATATTTTAATACTTACAGAGAAGTTGACCATTCCTGAAAATAAAGTACAAATCTGGTTCCCTGAGATCTTTGTTAAAGTTCAAAGGAAAGGCAATTGTTGACTGCAAAAAGAAACATTAAGACAAACATTATTTCATACATTTTAATCTTAGAAAATTTTAGTAATATTTGCTAAAAAAGTATGGTATTATAAAAGCCCTAGGAAATATGTTGTTGTATAAGAAAATTAAGAAAAATACCAAAATATTTACTGTAACTTAGAATATAATGTATTTTCTTTCAAATTTAAAATTTTGCTAAAATATGCATCCTGCCTTTGGGAGTTATCAGAGTTCCATGATATTGAACCTCAGGACATCTTTTCTCATTTGCGATACAGTGACCCAGTTTCTATCACTACAAAAGTTGTTTATTTTCTCTACCTGTTGCACTTAGTTTCTCCATGATCCCCTTTTTTTCTAGATTTAACTAAGAAAATCAGTGTTGTAGTCATACACTTAGAGTGAGTTTTATCAGCTTACTTTCTCTTATGTATCAATATAACTTTTGAGCTTGCCATTACCAACCCTCCCCACACTCTTCCCATTGATTCTGTGATTTTGCAATTCTCATCTTCCTCTGTCATACCTTCATCATCAGATGTTGTGGTATGTCACCTCCTCTCCACCACTGGAACTATTTTTCAGGGATACCCTGTTGGTTTTCACATAAGCTTCCCTTTACTGTAAAATGTGAGCAGCGTTGTGATACATTTTAAATGTGTTTAAGGAATGTCAAGGAAAATGTCAGATTGAACACTTAAGTTTGTTCATAGGACATCCTCATAATATGATGTAGGGGGATAATTTCTGACAGTGGAAGGAACAGGCCTGGCCATGAGAGATTTCAGCATATATTTTGAAGATGAATATAAAGACAATGACACATGATACAGAATGAAGGAAAGAGGCACTAAGGATGGGTGACCCAGCTCCTGAAATGGTGGGCAACGTATTTTTTTCTTGAAGGACTCTGATTCAAATGCAAAAAGTAGGAACAGTAGCAAAGATCTGTGGAGGCTATAGCCTTATAAGGCAGCCAGGCCCCATGCTCTTGCTCTATACAAGCATGCAGGGCGATTGAAGTCCAAATATTTCTCCCCTAGGGAAAATGGTGCTTTCTTCTCTAAAATATTTATCAAATTGACAAGAAAGAAATAGAGCTTTCAGTAGACATTTATTAATTCAGCAAATATTTATAGCATACTTTCTCTGTGCCAATCACTTCTTTGGTTGCCAGAAACGCAGGGTTGAACAAGCCAGAAAAAATTCCTTTCATGAAGCTCACATTCTAGTGGAAAAAGAAAAGCAAAATAAAATTATGTATGTACATATACACACATATGAACTAATTTCAACTGATGCTAAGTACTATGAAGAAATCTAAGGACATTAAGGTGATATGAGTTTTGTGTATGTGTTTGTGAATGTGTTGTGTGCATGTATGCAATTAAAGTAGTGTGGTAAGGGTATGTAAACATAAAAAGAGAAATGTGAACATTAAACCATAGATGTGAAAGGAATAATTCAGTGCACAAAAGCCATTTTTTTAAATAAGCATAATATGTTCAGCAAAAAAGAATCAATTAGTAAAAGTAACTGCAAAATAAAATGATTAGACAATCAGGGGGAGCAATATCCAATAATGTAATGTCAGAATGCATAAGAATTCAGACATTAGATAAAGAGGCCTACATCAAGAGCAATGTATAGTTCAACTTGACTCCAAAGCCTAGGCTCTTTGCATCTGTAATATGCTGATCCAAAGCCTATGTTTGCTTATCCTTAAAATAAGCATGCTGATAACTTGCTTTGTGTTTCTGATTTCAGAGAGACAATACATTTAAAATATCTAAGATGATAACTTGCACATGTTGGCTATTTCATAAATGATAGATAGTATTATTACAATATTCACTCTTTTAGAGCACTCATGAATTTTTGTGCAAATTGCACCTTCTCTGAGCCCCCCAAAAATATTTTCATTTCTGTTTTCTCCTGAGTTCTGGTTCTATATTTTGTTATGACTCCTTCATAGTTCCACTTAAATTTCTGCTCTTAGCCTATTCTCACTATTGGGAAATGTAGCATAATTAAATGACCCTAAAATAAGAATTTTGTTTAAAAAATTGCACTAACAAATTAAGACTGTTCAAATCCATTTTTAGTGTAAATTTTATGTCCCTGGAACATTATTCGATTTCTTCCTTTTTAGTTATTTAAAATGAAAAATTAGAAGTTTAACTCATTCAAGTATAAATTGTCTACTAATCTAATTTTGCAAGCAGATTACAGATTTATGAACCATCTATGGCCCTTTCCAATCAATACCCTTTTCCTTCAAATAAGAAAGGAAAAGAAGAAAAAAGAAAAAAAAAAGAATAGTATATTGAGCTCTTCTCACATGATCATTTTCTTATTATTTTCTGTATTCTTGCTTGTTTTTATCTTCATTCTCTCTGATTTTTTTTAATACTGGGACAATTAAAATATTACCCTGGAAGACTTCTGACTCGTCTCTACACCATTAAATTAATATCATGCAATGACACAGGATTAGTTGCCCTAAAATATCTCTTTTTAATATTTCATTTTCTTTCTCAAAATCTTTTGTGACTCACAAGGTTTTCAAGAAGAGTAGAACGTTTGTATTTGATGAATATTCAAGGACAAATATGGCAGGCTTATTTTTTAGCTTTTTCTCTGACAGTTCACTAATCCAGAAAAACTATTTATTTGCTAACATCGAAAGTGGCTTGTGCTTTTTTACTTCCCTGATTTTCCTCACAATTTTTCGTTAAAATAAAACTATACACCCCTAATACTCAATGTAAATTGTAAACATCCTTAAATTTCTACCAAAGTGCTTCCTCCTGTCTGAAACCTTAACAGATTTTTTTCTTAAAGCTACTTTAGGACTAATAATAGACTACCAAATACATAATTTTTCAAGGTTTCTCTGGTTTATAACTATTTGTGTATGTGTCATAAAATCCTTATTTGATTTCAAGATTTAGGTGAAATAAATCATTACCACAGTACCTAGCATGACACCTGGCATGTTGAATGTCTTATAAATATATATGAAATAAATTAATGCTTTTCTTACCTTGGACAAATAAATTGGGCTTTCCATTTTTCACTTGACTGTTATCAAAAAGTGTATGATGAGGTCATTGAAATTTTATTGTATAGATTTGCCATTACAGTAAATTTTGTGGAAAAACAGCAATAATGTTGAGATATATTTACAATTTATAAAATCTCAAGGTACATGATAGACTGAAAACACTGTCATCCAAAGATGCTTCCTGAAAGAAAAAAACATTAAATATGCATTAGTCAATTATTTCAGATGATAAATTTTTTCATAAGTGCCTGTAAATTAAATAATTACACAAACCTTGAATTTGTCTGCAAGCTTAAACAGCACCAGGTAACTGAATTCCCTTTAGGATTGGGTCCAATAAAAAAAAAAAAAAAGAAGAAGCATAAATATATTAGAATAAACTTTTTGCCTCAAGTTTTAACACTGCACAAAATACTAGTATGGCTCATAAAAGTATATCTAAACATAATAGCCTTCATATAAAAGATAAATTATTCATGATCATTATAATAGTAGTTAATATTAATCATATTCCTTGAGTGAATAATGACATTCATGAATGAAATAATTGTTTGGCTTCAGATAATAAATATTAGTCAAAAACTGTTTCTAATAGAGACATCTGGCAATAAGATGCATTTACTGGCATTTTACGTGTATTTTTACTTGCATTTACATGTATTTTACTTTTTGGAGCATATATATACGTATATACGTATATATATGCATATATATATATATATATGGACATGGACATACTGAGATATCTTTTCTCTTCACCAAAAACATTTAGCTAGGTATTTTTTTAATCAACTAACCTAGAATTTAATACTTATTACCCACTTTACAATGTTTACAATGTTAACTTTTCTCACCATTTTCTTCTACACATTTACAAATATTCTTGGTTGATATATATTCTTATAAAGAATTCCCATGCTGTTAGAATATACTAATTGCTCAGTAACAAAACTGCTCGCCTTAAGGATGACCATCCTAGGAAGAACTAGTAAGATGTAATTTTTTTATGAAATAAAAAATAGTTAAAACATTTTAGAATGTTGTAAGATATATTAGAGAATTGTGTATGTAATATTTTAACCAAAAATAGTATAGAATTAAGAACACTTCATATAAACAGCAGAGAAAGGAAATAGTATTGGATCCTACTTATATCTAAAATGTGGTATTTTCAAATTCTTAGACATTGCTGTAATTATGCTGGCATGCAGGTCCACAAACAATGAATATTTTATTGACAAATGAGTTTATTGAAGACAGAGAAATGATTTCTTGGTATCAACCAAGCTGACTTTTATACATATCCCATGCCACTTATACACTAATAATACATAAATATTCATAAATGTGAAGCATGATCTTATATTCTAGTAAATTTCAGAAAGCAACAAAAGCATATTTTAAAAATTTGTATCAGAATCAGTTCTAATGGAGGCACATAATTAGAAGTATACTGCTTTTATAATAAAGTCATTTTTTTCACATCCAGACTAAATACAGATTTCAGATAGGGAAAAGAATCTTCATAAAACTGCATCCAAAATATGTAGTGTGTATATGGATCATGGACACTCAAGAAAACATTTTCTTCTTATTCAGAGTTCATTTTTACCTGAACGTAGAATCGAACAGTTTTAGTCATAGAGTCTAAAGATTAAATCAAGATACAAAAAGAGCAAGAGACTTTTTGAGATTAATTTGAGTGTTTTTTGGTAGGAAACTATAACCATTGTATGAGTAAGACCTTAAACACTTTTCCCCTCTTTCATAGCAATATGACCCAAGGTGACTCTTCAGATGTCATGGAGAAGTGGGTCAATCTCTTTAGACATGGACATACTGGCTGATATAAGGATGATAAGAAAGAAGATATCTTTTCTCTCACAGTACCTGTGTCATTCCCAAACAAACCTGGACAGATAAAAGAGACGGAAGGTCATCTCACCTCAGCGGGGGAAAAAAGCATTATCCTCTGAAATGTCTACTACTAACAAAGTTTGTAATTCATCCTGTGTGAGTTGCAGTCAGTCCTGAAACTGCTGACTACTGTGCCACAGGTGAATCTGAATTTATTTGAAGTTTCATATTATTTGCATATGAGAGCAATGAAATTAGTTGTTCTTTTTTCTGATCACTGACAGTACAAAACTACCGTTACATGTGGTATACTGTAGATAAAAAAATTGAATCCTGCATGAAATTTCAAAAGCTACAGATAACATAAAAATGTACCTATCATAAATGCCTTGTCTTTCATTTCATGTAGCAATAACTATATCTATCAATTGATCAATTGATCAATCTATCTCTTGCTCATCTTTTCATCACTCCATTAAACAGATTATGAAGATATATGTAACATTCAGAATTCCATTACTGACTCAGCCTGTTACTAAAGAAACCATGTCCTCACAATGAGCATAAAATGATGATTAGAATTATGCTCAGATAGATTTTCTTTTTGACATTCTGCTGCAAGATTTCTATCCATTTCTCCAATCTATATTAATATTAATATAATAACCCTACCTGACCCATAGCTGCAGGCATTCTAACTGAATCCACGTCTTCTATGCACAATACTACCAATTTTAGAGATGTGAAATTAGGTGCAGTGGCAGTGAAATGGAGCACCACCATACCTCACTCTACTCTCTAAGTTATTCTCACTGAAGCAAGAAAAGGGGTCAGGAGAACAAGAAAATCATAGGCTCTGAGAGCCAAGGCTCAAAAATGTGAATGTGAAAGAGAGGGAAGTAACAAATGTAGTTCCCAGGAGATAAGCTAAGATAACATGACATAAGCTCTAAAGTTAAGCAAGGGATTGTATATAATAAGAACTGAACATTAATTTTTCCCTTGCACTTGAAAATAATTATGGCTAACCACAAAGAACAAAATATATTCAACTATGAAGTGATTGCTTATCTATTTTTCTGTATCTAGAGAGTAGAAAGTTTTCACATATATATGTATATATATATGTATATGTATGTATATATATGAATATGTATTATATACCTAAAATCTATGAATATATATTTATATATATATAAAAAATCTGTGAATGCTTGCTGGTTGTTTGGTTGGCTTTTCTTTTGACTATGCACTATTTCTCTGGGTCCACCACATTCCCCCGCTCACATTTTTTCTTCATTCCTCTAGGACACTCAACACTACAAAACGATATGAGCAAAATACTAATATCTGTTTCTTGTGTGGAAACTTTGGAGAACAAACACCTTTCTGCTGGTTAGTACAGATGTCATAAAACTCAAGGGAGACACTCTCCCTTACTTTGCGGAAATGACTTCTGTGCTTGCTACACACAAATAAGGTTATAGGAAAAGTAAACATATTAAAATCTAACTTACTCCCAGAAGGCTCAATAGCAATTTTAAAGTCAAGAATATCACAGGAAAGTTACAAGTGTTACATAAATATACAAAAGTTTTAAAAGAAAAAAAAAACTCATAAGAAGCTTTATATATGCAGTGTATTATGAATCAAATGCAAATACTAAACAGAAATGTAAGTGGTATACAAATATTCAGATTTTAAAGGTCATTAAAATGTGGATATTTTAGAAATACATTTCCTTTCCTATTCCCATCTATGCAAATGGGTAAAAAATCCAACATCATAAGAAATTTTAAAATGGCAGGAAAGAAAGAATCTCTGTCCTCAGCCAACATACTTTCCCCACCACGTCACATTGTGCTTTTTCTGGTTTTATCTGCCAAACCCTTTCAGTCGTCTACCACAGGGAAGCTTTCTTCCCAGTGCATTCCACTCAGCTGAACATTTGGACTGCCAGCTATCTTGGCTACAGATCTGGGGCTGCCTGTTTTGTCTTGAACCATATATACTCTATCTTGCATGCTGATTTCTGAAAGCTTCCAGAGATCTCTATTTGCAATAAACTCACATTTGCATGTGTAATTCCTTATTGTTTGTCAAACAAGGAAGGGAATATATATACTGGCTGATAGAATTTTTTCTAAAGGAGGAAACAAAGCTCTTGAATAAGGAAAATATATGGCTAGAGCTGACATTCAATGTTTAAAAAAAATGTCTCTCTTCACTTCAGGTCGTTATGCTTTAACTATAATATTTCATGTAATGTTCTAAAAGTATTAAAAAATATATGGCCTTCCAGGAAATCTACAAGAATATTTTCTAGTTTCATGAACCAGGAGTGGGGCAGACATAGCAGCCTTTAGCAGCATTTTTACAGACTCTTCACTTGGGGACTATACTGTAGTTCATCTGTGTGCTTATTCTTTTACTTTCCCTTTGATGTGATGAGGAAGGCTGTATGGACAGCGCCATTATGTGATTTACTAAGTGGCTCTTCAATTCTCAGCTCTGACAACAGTATAACTTACTTGATAAACTAAGCTCCACTCTCAGAGATTCTATTTTAACTTAAATGAGATTTTTTTAAAACTAGGTTTCAGCTGACTTAGTCAAATCTTAAACTAAAAAATGGGAGAGTTTTTCAATGATCTCAATAAAATAAACATATCCAAAGTTAACTAAATATCCCCCCAAAAAGAAAGTCGTCCAAGAGAGCTAATTTCTCATGGCTTGTTATATAGCTTGCACTCTATATTATTCACTAATATTTCACTAGTAAGGGTTTTCTCTATGGCCTCTATGGCTGTTCAGGTGGGCAGAATAGTCCACCCTCAAAGATGGTCATGTCTTAATGCTTAGAACCTGTGATTATGTTAGGTTACAAGGCAAAAGAGATAAGGTTGCTGATGGAAGTAATGTTGCTAATAAACATTTTTTTGTTGTTGTTTTTTTGTACCAGGGATTGAATTCAAGGGCACTCAAACACTGAGCCACATCCCCAGCCCTATTTTGTATTTTATTTGGAGACAGGATCTCACTGGTTTGCTTAGCATGCCTCACCATTGCTGAGGCTGGCTTTGAACTCAAAATCCTCCTGCCTCAGCTTCCCAAGCAACTGGGATTACAGGTGTGTGCCACCACACTCGGCCTAATAAACTCTTTTTTAAATATGAAAATTATCCTAGATAATCCCTGTGAGTGGGCCAATATAATCTTCCAAACAAGTAGAAGAAAGAGGGTTAGAAGAAAAGCGCCAGAGAAAGAAAGTTAGGAGGAAAAAAAAGAAAAATCAGAGCTATTCAACACTACTGGCTTTGGAGAGGGAGAAAAGGGGCTAAGAGTCAAGGAATGTATGTAAATGACCTCTAAAGGATGAAGGAAGAAATTTGTTTCTAGAGCCTCCAGAAAGGAATGCACCCTTAATGACACCTTGAACTAAGTGTAGTAAGACCAACATTGGATTTATACCCTGTGGAAATACAAAATAACACTTGCATTGTTTTAAGCCCCCTAAATTTTTAGTAATTTGTTATAGAAACATTAGGAACCTAATATAGCTATTTCATCATAGACTTTTAAAATTTCTTGGCTGCCATTAAAATCACAGTGTAATATAATTATGGTAAACAATTTACAGCAAGTAGTCATTAACCAGAGATTAATATATTTCTACCAATGGCAATCTAATCAGCAGATTCAATTTTGCACAGTAAAAAAATGTAAATCTTTATTTAATCTAAATAAAATTTTGTATTTATAAATAAATCAAATAAGAATGAAAAACTGAATACTTTATTTTTATCAAAATAAAAACATAAAAACTAGAAGCAGATGGCATATAAACCATAAACCTGAGTTTCCACATAAAGCAGATTAAGCCCTAGGACTTAAGTGATAAAGAGCTATATACCAATTTTGTTAAAACTAAGGAGAGATATAATTTTCTATTATATTGAAGACATAAAAGTACTTATCAGGGAGCAGAATGATTTATGATCATAAAGGCAGAATAATATTTTAGGAAATAAATTAAAATAAAATTAGCTTAATATCCAAAAAGCATGTCAACACAGTAAAAAGTTGGTAGGATCTTTATTACCTGAAAACTTTGTGTTATAATGACTTTTAAAATGAAATACTCTTCAAATTATTATCAAAGAATTTAAAAAATATTACTTTGTACCTGAAACCACACATATCCCATTTTCAGTATGGAAATATAATAGCTACACCAGAATACAAACACAGACATATATTTACAATACAGTTGTTTTGTGGTTTTGTTTTTGTTTTTTTTAATCTTATGCCACTAAAATTGAAACTTCTGGAAATCACAAGTTGGTGCATTCCATTGTATACATGTTCTTATAAATATACTTTGTTCTGCTTGTTTCAATTCAAGTGCAAAAAAAAAAAAAAATGAAAATAGAAAATTTACCTGCATGTTGACTTTGCAAATAAATTTTCACTACCACAAAATAGTATCCATATTCTTATGGAACAATGAATGTCATATAAATCTAAATCACCACACATGTTCACAAATCTGTGTAGATCAACAAAGGCACAGAATAGTGCACATTCCTTGCAAACAAGATTGGTACTCTTCTGAAGTTTCTTTGAGTAGTGTGGAATAATTAGCTGATGATTAAACACAGCTCCAGTTCTGATAATTAAAAATTAAAATAAATCCCCAAATGATCACTATTTCAAAATAACTTATGGAATCCCAGAAAAAAATTGAAGAATATTTTTGAGCACATAAAAATATCACCATCCAACAAAGTAAGATTCACAATGTCTCCCATCTAATGAAAGCTTACCAACATTGGAAGGTTCAGGATTATGTAACCCATAACAAGGAGGATAAAAAAAGAAAAACTTAACAGAATGTAACCAACACATGTTTAAGATAGATGAAAAGGATTATTATAAACTGTATGTCATAGTCAAAAAGGTGATAGAGATGTGAAAGATATTTTGAAAGACCCATATCAAGCTTATATTTGTGAAAGCTACAGTGTGTTCATTGAAAAATACGGTAGGTAAGAATAACCACATATTTGTATTTCAGAAGAAAAGATTAGTGAATTTAAAGAGATAGCTATAAAAATTACCAAAAATAAATCACAAAGAGAATATAGAATAAAAATAAAGAATTCTACTTCTGGAATGATGGAATAGATATACATTTCTCTATTTTGAGCTGTATATTGCTGAGTGTGGTGGCACATTCCTGTAATCCCAGCAGTTTGCGAGGCTGAGATTGAAGGATCACAAGTTTAAAGCCTACCTCAGCAAATTTTGAGATCCTGAGCAACTTAGCAACAGGCTGTCTCAAAAAAATTAGAAAAAGACCGGGGATGTGGCTGGGTGGTTGAATGATTCTGGGTTCAATCTTTGGTTTAAAAATACCTGTATGTTACATACAAAACAAACACAAGAATACTTCAAAAGAGGGGAGAAGGCTGTCTGTCTACGGACCTCAGCATCAGAAGAAAGGCATTGTTGGTGAGTGTTCTGGGATTTCTGTTACTTCATACATGTCAGGTTGAGTACAGAAATATCCAATATCCACCAATCCAGAAACATCTATTGTATCACATTAAAAAAAAAAAAAAAAGAAAAGAAAAGAAACAGGAAAATTCTTGCTCTAGCAAAACAACCAGATGAGAGGCAGCCATTGAAAAAGGTTTTGAGGGGTACTGAGTTATGCCTCGCCATTGCTTCTCTCGCTCCTCACTCCAAAGACACTAGAAATAGAAAAAAGACAACAACAACAACAACAAAAATTATGACAGTTTCTTCCATCTTTTCAGCAAAGGATGATAACATGATACTCCAAACAACCTCTAACCAGGTGTCCAACCATCTTTCCAGGGTGCTATTAGAGAAGTCTGAATAGAGGATGAACAGACTCCCTACCTCCTATCTGTGAGAAGGTCTCCTTTCACTGTGTGGTGTCATTGGAAACCATGTGAGGAACCTGGACTTCCATATTCATCTGTTGGTAACAAGGGACTCTTCTTCATCCCCACTAGGGTGGTGTCCCATGAAGCCCAGTAAGAAGTTAGAGCTTGCGCCACTGTTGAACAGTAAGGCAATATCCACTTTGTCAGTGGAGGTCACATGGGAGTGCTAACCAACCACCCTGGCCCTGACAGAGTAGTAGGCATTCACAGAATCCTGTGGGGAACAGAGACAACTGACCTTGCCCAGCAATGATATGGAAGACACAAATTGCAAATATCAGGGAATCATAGCAAATAATAAACCCTGTGAACATCAACAAGACAATGAAAGAATGCCATGAACAAAGCTTCCCATGTAAGTGGACCAAATCCTTGAAAAGAAGAAACTAAAACTTAGTATAAAATAATTGTGTGAATAGAAATCTAACTATTTCAGGATGTTGGGGTAAATTTTAAATAATGTTCTCAATTTCTTTAGGCTCAGATGAATTGATTCAAGAAATCTACCAAATGTTTAAAAAATTGATGTAATTTTTACAAAAACCTCTTCTAGAAAACAGAAATGGAGATAATGCTTACAAAACATTTTATGAAATCAGCATTACCCTGCTACTAAAACCAGAAAGAATTGAATTTTAAAAATACTGACAATGCCAGATGCCAACAAGGGATTCAGAAAAGCTGAATCCTATGTATTGTTGGTGAGAGTGTAAAATGGTCCAGTGACTTTGAAAGGTAGTTTGGCAATTTCATTTTTTTAGAATCTTTATTTATTTATTTATTTATTTATTTATTTATTTATTTATTTTTGGTACCAGGGATTGAAAACAGGGGCCCATAAGCATTGAGCCAAATCCCAAGGCCTTTTTATTTTTTAATTTGAAACATGATCTCACTAAGTTGCTGAGGCTGGCAACTTGCAATCCTCCTGCCTCAGCCTCCTAAGCCATTGGAATTGTGGACATGGACCAACATACCCAGCTCAATTTGACAATTATTATTTATATATTATTATTTTATATATATATATATATATATATACATATATATATATATGACAGTAGGGTGTATTTTGACATATTATTCATACATGCAGTGTGAACCATTCCAGTTAGGATCCTATTCTTTTGGTTATACATGAGTGGAGTTACATTGGTCATGTATTCCTACATCAGCATAGGAGAGTTAAGTCCAATTCATTCTGTTGTTTTTCCTAATCCTATCCCCTTCCATTTTCTTCATTCCCCTTTGTCTAATCCAATGAAATTCTGTAATTTGCCTTCCTACCCTCCTTGTTATGGGTTAGCATCCACATATCAGAGAGAACATTCTGCCTTTGATTTTTTGGAGACTGGCCTATTTCACTTAGCATGATATTCTCCAGTTCCATCCACTTACCAGAAAATGCCATAATTTGCCTTATTTATAGCTTAGTAATATTCCATTGTGTGTATATAACACATTATTTTTAACCATTTATCTGTTGAAGGGCACCTGCATTGGATACATAATTTGCTTATTGTGAATTAAGCTGCTATAAACATTGATGTGGCTGCATCACTGTACTATGCTGATTTTAAGTCTTTGGGGTATAAGCCGAGGAGTGGGATAGCTGGGTCAAATGGTGGTTCCATTCCAAGTTTTCTAAGGAATCTCCATACTACTTTCCAGAGTGGTTGCACCAATTTGCAGTGCCACCAGCAATGTATGAGTATACTTTTCCCACACATACTCGCCAACATTCATTGTTATTTGTATTCTTGATAATTGTCATTCTTACTGGAGTGAGGTGAAATCTCAGTGTATTTTCAATTTGAATTTCTCTAATTGCTAGCTAGAGATGTTGAACATTTTCTCATATATTTGTTGACATTTGTATTTATTTTTCTGTGAGGTGCCTGTTCAGTTCCTTTTCCCACTTATTAATTGGGTTGTTTGTCTTTTTAGTGTTGAGGTTTTGGAGTCCTTTATATATCCTGGAGATTAATTCTCTATCTGAGGTGCAGGTGATAAAGATTTTCTCCCATTCTGTAGGCTCTCTCTTCACATTATTGATTGTTTTCTTCACTGCGAAAAGTTTTTTTTTTTTTTTTTTTTTTTTTTTTTCTTTTTTTTTTAGTTTGATGTCAACCTGTTTATTGATTCTTGATTTTACTTCTTGTGCTTTAGGAGTCTTATTGAGGAGGTCTGTTTCTGATCCAACATGATAGAGAGTTGGGCCTACTTTTTCTTCTACTAGACAAAATGTCTTTGGCCTAATGCCTAGGTTCTTGATCCACTTTGAGCTGAATTTTGTGCAGGGTGAGATATACAGGTTTAATTTCAAACTAGTACATATGGATTTCCAGTTTTCTCAGCACCATTTGTTGAAGAGACTATCTTCTTATCAATGTATGTTTATGGCATCTTTGTCAAGTATGAGAAAACTACATTTATGTACATATGTCTCTATGTTTTCTATTCTGTTCCATTGGTCTTTAATTATATTTTTGTGCCAATGCCATGCTGTTTGTGTTGCTACAGTTATGTAGTATAATTTAAGGTATGGTATTTTGATGCCTGTTACATTACTTTTGTAAAGATTGTTTTGGCTATCCTGAGGCTCTTATTTTTCCAAATAAATTGCTTTTTCTATTTCTATGAAGAGTTTCATTGCAATTTTAATAGGGATTGAATTAAATCTGTATAGCACTTTTGATAGTATGATCATTTTCACAATATTAATTCTGCCTATCTAAGAATATGGGAGACATTTCCATTTTCTAAGGTCTTCATCAATTGTTTTCCCTAGTGTTCTATATTTTTAATTGTAGAGGTCTTTCATCTGTTTTGTTAGACTGAGTCCCAAGTACTTTATTTTTTGTGAGGCTATTTTGAATGCACTAGTTTTCATGATTTTTCTTTCAGCTAATTTGACATTGGTGTATAGAAAAGAAATTGATTTATGGGTGTTAATTTAATATCCTGCTACTTCACTGAATTCATTTATCAATTCAATGAGCTTTATTGTGGAGTTTTTTGGATCTTGTAAATATAGAATCATGTCATTGGCAAATAAATATAGTTTGAGCTCTTCTTTTTCTTTGTATTCCTTTAATTTCCATTTATTTATTTATTTATTTATTGGCCTAATTGCTCTGGCTAGGGTTTTTTTAGAATTATGTTGAATAGGAATGGTCAAAGAGATCATCCCTTTCTTGTTCCAGTTTTTAGAGGGAATGCTTTCAGTTTTTCTTCATTTAGAATGATATTGGTCATGAGTTTAGTGTCCGTAGCTTTTACAGTGTGGAGGTGTGTTCCTACTATCCCTAGTTTTTCTCGTGTTTTGAACATGAATGGATGCTGTATTTTGTCAAATGCTTTTTCTGAATTTATTGAGATAATCATGTGATTCTTGTCTTTAAATCTATCAGTAGTATGAATTACATTTATTGATTTATATATGTTGAACAAAACTTGCATCCCTGGAATGAACCCATTTGATCATGGTGCACTATCTTCTTAACATTTTTTACATGTGGCTTGCCAGTATTTTATTAAGAATTTTTGCATTGATGCTTATGAGGCATATTGGTCTGATGTTTTCTTTCTTTGATGTGTCTTTTTCTAGTTTTAGTATCAGGGTAATCCTAGCTTCATAGAATGAGTTTGAAAGGGTTTCCTCTTTTCTATTTCATAGAATAATTTGAGGGGATTAGTGTAAGTTCTTCTTTGAAGGTCTGGTAGATCCAAAAATAATCTAACTCCTCAGCAACAGTTGAATGAGTAAACAAAGAGTTTACATCATGCAGTGAAAGATTTTAGAAATTTTTAAAAAATTAATTGCTGCTTCATACTTGAATATCAATGAATCTCACAATTGGTATTCAGAATGAAAGAAATAATATCAAAAAGAAAAAAAATAGAAACTATTGTCTGTCTCAATACAAGTAAAATTCTAGAAAATGGTAATTAGTAATAATGTTGATAGAATAGAGATTAAGGGCATATGTAGGAGCACAGGGAAATTTCTGAGGGTTATAGATGTGCTCATTATTTTGATTGTGATCATGGCTTCACAAGAATATACAGACATCAAAATTTATAAATCTAGCCGGGTGCGGTGGCGCACGCCTGTAATCCCTGCACTTTGGGAGGCTGAGGCAGGAGGATCGTGAATTCAAAGCCAGCCTCAGCAATGGTGAGACACTTAGCAACTCAGTGGGACCTTGTCTCTAATAAAATACAAAAAAAGGGCTGGGGATATGGCCCAGTGGTTGAGTGCCCCTGAGTTCAATCCCCGTACCACAAAAAAAAAAAATATATATATATATAAATCTGCCTACCTTAAATATTTGTAGATTATTATATCAATAATATATATATTAAATGTAATTTTAAAAAGATAAAAACAGACTATAAAAACACAGAAAAATGTATAGAATATTTTAATCACTCTATATAAATTGACTTTTTGTAAGCCATGGAGAAATATGAAATTATTTATTATTCCATTAAATAAAAATATTATTATGAATAATAAACATTAATAATAATAATAGATAAATTTATAACTCCTGGTGTTGATACACACCTTTAAATAAAACCTGTATCTGACTGATCCCTTAGGTCTAAATATTAATTTACAAAAAATTAAAATGATACAAAAATATAAGTAAAATCAAGGGATGGTAAGCCACCTCATATAATCTGTGAATATTACAACATGAAAATCCAGGTATATAAAATAAAGCAAGTGGAAAATTTAATGAATAGGAAAAAATTATTTATTTATTTAATAAATATTCTTGCTATGATATCTAGGTTGGTACTGAACTTGCCAGTCTAATGATCCCTCTGCTTCAACCTCCTAAATGCTAATACTATAGGCATATAGCACCATGCCCAGCTTATATATTTTAAAAAGAGACTTAAACAAAAAAGTCTGTTTTAGTCAGATTTTTTGCTGCTGTGACTAAAAAATCTGACCAGAAAAATTGTAGAAGAAAAAATGTATTGGGAGCTCAGAGTTTCAGAAGTCTCAGTCTATAAATAGCTGTCGCTATTCCTTGGGGTTTGAGGTGAGGCTGAACATCATGGCAGAAGAGTGTGGCAGATGGAAGCAGCTCACAGGATAATAAGGAAGTAGAGAGAGACTCCACTTGCCAAATACAAAATATATATCCCCAAAGCTATATCCCTGTGCCCACCTCCTCCAGCCACACCCTACCTTCCTCCGGTTAGCACTCAGTTAATCCCCATTAAGTGATTAATTCACTGATTGGCTTATGGCTTTCATAACCCAGTCATTTCTCTTCTAAATCTTCTTGCATTGTCTCAAACATGAGCTTTTGGGGAACATCTCACAGTCAAACCATAAGAATGTCTTTATTATTTGAATCAGTTCACTTTTTTAGCTCTTTTGGGGGTATGTGGGGAGAATTTTAATGATCACAAAGACACATATACAAGGGTCTTATGTAATCTCAAGTAATTGTTGATAATACACATTAATTGGATCACTACAAATTAAATGTTAGTATTATAATGTCATATAATATTAAATAAGTTAAATTAAACTGCCAATTTTTCTTACATTAACATGAATGTAAAGCCAAAATATGTTATTGTTTGTTAATAAAAAAGGAAAATAGAACACCCAATGGATAAAGGCAGAAATCAAGAATGAAATTTAAAAAAAAATATATTGAAAAGAGTGAAAATGCAGACATAATATACCAAACTCAGTGGGATACAGGAAAAGCATCAGTTTGTAGCACTTAATGCCTACATTTAAAAAGCAGAAAGACCACAAATGAAAAAAAATTATCTTGTATCTGTAGTCCCAGAGACTCAGGAGGCTAAGGCAGGAGGATCAAACCTTCAAGGTCAGCCTTAGCAATTTAATAAGACACTAAGCAACTTGGTGATACCCAGTCTCAAAATTCAGAAAAGGGGGAGGGGAGTGTGTGTGACTCAGTCGTTGAGGGCCCTGGGTTCAATCCCTGGTACAAAAAAAAAAAAAAAAAAAAAAAAAAAAAAAAAAATCACTGCATCTCAAGAGATCTGGAAAAATAAAAATAGATCAATACAAAATCAGTAGAAGAAAATAAATAATGAAGATTATAACAGAAATAAATGCACTAGAGAAAAAAGAAAACACAAAAGATGAATGAAATGAAAAACTGGTTCATTGAAAAGACAAATAAAATAGACAAACCCTTAGCTAGAATAAGAGAAAGAGAGTGTGAACAATCACATAAATAAAGTCAGAGACAAAAAGGGAGACATTACAACTGATACCACAAACATAAAGGGTGGGTAAGGATTATTATAAACCAAAGCCAACAAATTTGAATAAGTTAAATTCAAATGGTGGACAAATTTGAAGACACCAAGTCCCTTAGTGTCTTTTTAAACAGCTGAGGCTGACCTTGAATGTTTGATCCTAGAATGGGTGGACAAATTCCTGGACATTTACATCTTATCAAGATTGAACAATAAAGAAATATAGAACCTAAACTGAAAGATAAGAAGTTAACAAAATGGAATTAGTAACAAAAATTCCCCCTCAAAATGAAGCCCAGGAGCAGAAAGTTTCACTTCTGAATTCTATGGACCATTTAAAAACTAACTGGCTGAAGGTTGTAGCACAGGCTTGCAATAGCAGCAACTCAGAGGTTGAGGCAGGAGGATTGCAAGTTTGAGGCTACCCTCAGCAATTTATCATGACAAGCCTCCTTAAATTACTCTAAAATGTGAATTTTCCAATCACATTGTACAACACAAAGTTGCCCTGATACTAAAATGAGAGAAAGACAAAACATAGAAGAAAGCTTTGGGGCAATATCCCTAATGTGCATAGGAGCAAAAATGTTCAACAAAATAATAACAAACTTAATTCAAAAAATTATTAAAAATATTCATCATGATTGAGCTTCATACCATGGATGCAAGGATGATTTAACCTATGCACCTCAATAAATATGATACAACACACCATTGGATGAAGGACAAAATCTATGTGATATCTCAATAGGTGAAAAAAAGGAATTTGATATCATCCTGGATCCATTCATAATAAAAATGTTAAGAAAATTACATATAGAATGAAAATAACATATTAAAGCTCATAAAAGTAGGCCAAGAGTTAATACTATATTGCATGGAAGAAGGTGAGAGCTTTCATTTATGACTTGGAACAAGACAAGGATGCCTACTATCTGCACTTTTATTTGCAAAGTAATTGAACTTGTAGTCAGGATAATCAGGCAAAGAATGAAGTGAAGGGCATCCAAAGTAGACTTAATATCAGCATACTATAGTAACACAGCCACATCAATGTTCATAGCAGCTCAATTCACAATAGCTAAACTGTGGAAGCAACCTAGATGCCATTCAATAGATGAATGGATAAAGAAACTGTGGTATATATACACAATGGAATATTACTCAGCATTAAAAGTGAATAAAATTATGGCATTTGCAGGTAAATGGATGGAGTTGAAGAATATCATGCTAACTGAAGTAAGCCAATCCCCCAAAAAAACAAAGGCCAAATGTTCTCTCTGATATGTGAATGATGACCCATAATGGGGAAAGGCATAGGAAAAATGGAGGAACTTTGATTGGGCAAAAGGGAGGGAGGAGAGGGGAGGGGGTATGTGGGCAAAAAAGATGGTGAAATGAGATGGACATTATTACCCTAGATACATGTATGACTTCACATATGGTGCAATGCTACATTATGTACAATCAGAGAAATGAAAAGTTGTGCTGCAATTGTGTACAATGAATCAAAATGCATTCTGCTGTCATATATACCTAATTAAAATTAATTAATTAATTAATAAAAACACTGGAAAAGAGAAAACTAATTGTCACTGTTTTCAAACAACATGATTTTATATATATATATAATATAAAAAATATATATATATTTTTATATATATTCATATATATATTTTATATATATATATATATATATAAAACTGTAAAGACTCCACCAAAAGCCTATTCAAACTTATAAATGAATTTAGCAAAGTTGCAGTATAGAAAATTAATATACTATTTTGGCGCCTTTGTCTAATATAAGATAACTGAATTTATATGTGTTAGTCTCTGTGTCCTCTATTCTGTACCATTGGTCTACTGGCCTATTTTGGTGCCAATACCATGCTTTTTTTGTTACTATTGCTCTGTAGTATAATTTAAGGTCTGGTATAGTGATGCCACCTGATTCACTCCTCTTACTAAGTATTGCTTTAGCTATTCTGGGTCTCTTATTTTTCCAGATGAATTTCATGACTGCTTTTTCTATTTCTATGAGGAATATCATTGGGATATTGATTGGCATTGCATTAAATCTGTACAGTGCTTTTGGTAGTATGGTCATTTTGACAACATTAGTTCTGTCTATCCAAGAACAGAGTAGATCTTTCCATCTTCTAAGGTCTTCCATAATTTCTTTCTTTAGTGTTCTGTAGTTTTCATTATAGAGGTCTTTCATGTCTTTGGTTAAGTTGATTCCCAAGTATTTTTTTTTTTTTTTGATGCTATTGTAAACGGAGTAATTTTCCTCATTTCCCTTTCAGAGGATTTGTCACTGATATATCAAAATGCCTTAGATTTATGGGTGTTGATTTTGTATCACAAATGGTGTGAATATACTTTGCATACAACCAGAGATTTGTAAAAAATGTGCACTATACATGTAATATGAAATGTAATGCATTCTTCTGTCATTTATAACATCTTAGAATAAAAACAAATTTAAAAAAGAAAGAAAATTAATATACATAAATCAGTACCTCTGAGATATGCTTCTGTCAAACAATATGAATTAGAAATGAACAATCTAATCACATTGCTAGAAGCCATAACATATTAAAATATTTAGAAGTGTCTTTTTTGTTTGTTTATTTGTTTTGTTTTTGGATCTGGAAGACTGGGGTTTTTAGTTCAGCAACAGAATGCATGCTTAGCATGTATGGGGCCTGCTTCAATCCCCAACACCTCCCCCATACACATGCACACACAAAGTGAAAATAACCAGGAATAAATCTAACCAAAGAGATGAAAAACCTATACACTTAAAACTGCAAAACATTGATGAAGATATTTAAGGAGGACACAAAAAACAAGAGAGATATCCCATGTTCATGGATTGGAAAAATTAGTATTCTAAAGTAGCTTTATTATTCAAAACAATCTTCAGATTCAGTGCAATCCCTGTACAAATGTGAATGCCTCTCCTCACAGAACAAGCAAAAACATACCTAAAATTTATAGGGAACCAGAAAAATACCCAAATATGCAATGTTATCTTGAACAAAAAGACCAAAGCAGAAAGGATTAAACTACTGGACTTCAAAATACACTACAAAACAATAATAATCAAAGCAACATGGTTCCAGGTGTTATGGCATATGCCTGTAATCCTAGCAGTTTAAGAGGTTGAGACACAAGTTTTGCAAGTTCAAGGCCAGCCTCAGCAACTTATTGAGGTCCTAAGAAATTTAACAAGACCCTGTCTTAAAATAAACCATTTAGGAAAAGGCTGAGGATTTAGATCAGTGGTTTTATCACCAGTACCAAAAAAAAAAAAAAAAAAAAAAAAAAAAAAAAAAATGTTAATAGTAGTACAAAGTCACATAGACTAATGAAACAGAATAGACTGTTTAGAAGTCAACCTACACATATACTGCTAACTTATTTTTGACAAAGGTGCTAAGGACTTGCATTTTAAAATAGTTTTTTTTTTTTTTTCAATAAATAATGCTACCACATGCCACATGCAAAAAAAAAAAAAAAAAAAAAAAAAAAAAAACAAGTGTATTTAGACCCCTGTATCTTGCCAGTTACAAAAATCCATCAAAATAGACAAAAGCCTGAAGTGTTTAAGATTGAAACTACAAAACTATTAAAAGAATATGTAGGGGAAAAACTTCAGGACATTGGAATCAGCAAGGAAATTTTGGACATGAACTCCAAAACACAGGAAACAAAGGCAAAGAGACAAATCAAATTAAATCAAACTCTGAATCTTCTTCACAGCAAAGGAAACTAAAGAGACAAACTATTTCCAAGTTATACAGTTAACAAGGAGTCACTGTCTAGAATATGCAAGAAGATACAAACCCTCGATAGCAAAAAAAAAAAAAATAAAAAAGTGCCCAATTGAAAAGTGGGCAATATATTTACACAGAAAAAAATGGAATTATAATCAGTGAGGTTGCATAACTTTTCATGTGGCGTCACTTGTACAAACATTCCTTCATTAAAAATGATTCTCATAACCATACATGAGTCCTGTACTAATTGATGCATGTGGATATTTTCCAGTCAGTAATATGATTAACAATAAAATGGGATTAACACAAACATTACTACTGAAACATAAGTTCAGTTATCATTAGTATGCATGTATACAATGACTTCTAATCATTTTATTTAAAGTAACTTCTTCATACCTCTTTAAAATATACTTGTAAATTACATTCAAACTTATACTAGTTGAAAATTCTAGTATGACACTATCATATTTTCAGACAGAAATTAAGATGCTGTTCTTTTGATTGACAGTGAACATCAAAACTCTTATTTTATAAAGAGTTTATTTTTAAAAAAGACAATCTAAGCTGTAAGTGCACAATAGGTAGACCCCTGTCAAAATGCAGTTACCTTGGGCCCTCTTATCTGTAGGACTTCTGATATCATGTGTTCACATATGATAATTACTCTAACACTCAGCAACAATAAAGGATTGGTACCATGAATTCTTGAAAATATAATTCCAAAATGTATTAAAAATGCTATAAAGAATACTCATGTAAATCATTACTTATGCAGTAAACTTATACACAAGAAGCACTCTACTTACATCCAGGTGTACATTTAACGCTCCTTACATTCATTTTACACTCTCTTGTGTAACTAATGAGAAGAGCAAGGAAACAAGCCCAATAATTTTAAGGTAAGCTACACTCCTTTTCAATATTCTTCTCCACAAATGTACAGGCCACTGATATTTGATATGATTCATATATGTGCTAAAAATTCCCCCGAGCACAGCATTCCCTTGTTTATCTCTTGACGCTCTGATGATCTTTTTGATTAATTCCACATTCAATTTACAGAAAGCTTTAGAAATGCAAAAGTATGGTTTCGATTTCTCCAGATCTTATTTGCAGAAAACCTTGCAAATCTCTGCTAAAATATCAAGCCTCACCTTTGATAGGTAATTCGTGACCAAGGTCAGAGAGAGAGCAGTGCTCCCTGAGGGACCACCCACCTCAGGCTGACTAGAGCCTTACATTGTGAAAATGATTTGAATTATGCATGCAGCAGTACAGGCATGACACTGTCATTTAGTTGGCTCTAAAAAAAGATTTGGTGCACAGTAAATACAACTGATTTTTATGTATCTTGGAAGATGACACTTTATTATAAAGTATGTCACAGTCATCTTCTCTGGCTGTTAAGACATCTAAAGTCTTGTCGGTTTTACAACCTTCCCTCCCAATTACAATTCTGAAGGGTGGTTAGTGACAAGTGTGCAGTGTTTTGTCAAGCTATTCAGTTTATACAGATGGAATACTGTTTTGCTCACCAAATCCATTACAACTACAAATATGTGACTAAATGGACAGGGGTTTGTTTTAGACGTGAGTGCAGCCAGTAACCAGGACGTTTTAAAGAGCATCTCCTGTAACTTCACTGAATGCAACTCAACATTCCACATTTCTTTCTAATGCTCATCTGCTCCTATTAACCCCTTTGTAGGTTGCATTATTTTTAGTGTGATCCTGAATCAACTAGCTCCCATAGGAACTCTCTTCAGAGTACAACCATTTTATTCAGTTTTAAAGGCTAGAATGGGTCTGGCATTTTATATAGGACTAGTTCATTTTTTTATCTCTAATTTCAAATGCTACTTTGGAAATTACCTAGCTCTGGTCTAAAAGTGTTGATAAAAAGACCCTCTTAACAATCCATGAAAACAGGAGTTATTTTACCTCTTTTTAATGGAAAATAGTATGTTTTACCAGGTATCACTTACGAAGGAAAAATGGTCAGATGAGTCATTTTAAAACCTCAATTCCATTATGCTGTCAACTAAATCAAGAAGGAGAGAGCAATGCAAAGGGGAAAGAAAATAAATGGTTTGCTCCTTATTACAGAAAATGCATGGTAAGCCCCATGCAACTGGTGCTGATTCCATAAATATTTTCCTACTGTGGGAATTGTCACCATCACAATTCAGGTGACACACATATTCCCAGGTCTGCCTGAAGAATAAAGAACCATGCTGCAATATCTTGAAAGCTGTCTTCATTCACAAGTAGACCATCCTTTCTCTACCAGATAAAAATCAAAACAAATCCATGATAAAAAATTTTGAAAATAAAAATATTTCTTATTTGCTTTTGAAGTGATTTAGCCCATTTCTTCCTGAGAAGAAGGTTTCTTAAATCTTGAGGGAAACTTACATTAAGCTTGGCAGGACTTCAAGTGATGATATTAAAAAAAAAAAAAAAAAAAACTTAAAAATGATCTTGTAGATGTTTCATCTTTAGACCATATAAATGTAATATATTCCATCTTCTAAATCCATGATCTGGCTAATTTTTCTTCAAATAATTATAATGCTAAAGATTTCTCAAACTGCTAAAAGCATTTTTCAACTAAAATCTCATTTAAAAGATCCTTTTACTAGTAAATGTATTTAATTGAATGATAAATATGAAAGCCATAATCATAAGGTTTTTATACAGATTCTATAATTTGTTATTTTTTTCTATTTTCCATTTCTTTCTCCATCTCAACATTCTATATCTTCATGAGCCATCATGATGATGGAGCCCATACTGAGTCAGAGTGATGACTCACACTAGCCTCAGAAAACCATGCCAAGAATATGCTATTTCTCACAGGATGATGAGCAAGTGCAGTCATAGCCAAAATGGCCAGTCTTGCTCCAAAGCACAATTGCATAAATCCACTACATTTATTTGTCCAGGAAGTTAACTGTGGAAAAATAATGTGCAAGTAAAGCAAAGCAAAACCATGGTGAAAAGGAAATAAATTGAAAAATGATTAAGATAACAGAACATTTATTATAATATAACAACAATATGAAACCCATCAGGGCTATCAGCCTCAGGAGAAGGTCTAAAACCCAAGCACTAGATTTCTTCATAGCTCAAGGTCCTTAGGTATGTGTCATGGAGGCAACTTAGAATTTGTTTTGTGATGTGATAGAACTGAATGTGGGCTATAAAAGTGCAGAAAAGCACAGTAAATTGAATTAGATTGAATACTTCCCAAATAAGCATGTTTATGCTTGTATTTCTAAAAGTAAAGCAAGCATGAAACCAAGAAAAATATTTTCTGTTTTCCCTTGTCATGGGCTGGCTAGGATGAAATATGCCTTGATTTAAATGCTTTGTCAATATAAAAGAATAACAAATTTAAGAATATAGATTCCCAACCATTTTAATACCCTAGAAAATTAAGAAAATAATTTTACTATCCAAGAAAAATAAGAAGCTAAAATAAAGCAAAGAGAGAATGGAGAATAAAGAAGGAAAAGATATTATAACACAAGAAAAATAATACTACGTCTTATCTTAGGGTTGAGCTTAATTGGCTTTAAGATGCTTTCACACTAACTCAGAACTGCTGTCAGATAGAACACATGGAAAGGGCAAAGAAAATGTGGCCTTTAGTACATTTCAGTTAGAGTTGTGAGTTCAGTTTTTTTAAAAAAAAATGTGAAGGTGTTCAGAAACACAGAAGAGATATACTAGTTATATGAAGAAGACTCATTAAGAAAAAAATATTTTAACAGTCTCAGTGCAGAAAGGACTTCACAGTAATAAGAAAGGGCAAACAAACCACATTTACTTAGCTGAATTTTTGTTGTTTAAATAAAAAAAGAGTCAGGTGGCGGATAAATGCAGGACATGGTCTGTTCAGGCATATCAATAAGCACAGAATGTAAACAGGATCATTCTTCTGGCCCTGAATTCATATGTCTAAGATGGAAAGAAAGAAATGTTGTTTTCCCTAAATCTAAATGAGTTACATGCTATTAATAAATATGAACAGGTGCCCTACAGTACCCAGCTGCACAAAATTTAGTTTTAGAAAAACCACACAGACAACATTTGAAACTCTGTATGTACCGAATATATATGATGCATCTATTTTTCATAAAAATGGTATGAAGGGATTACCCATGGCATAAGTGCTCTTCCACAAATGCCCAGTTCCTTTTTATTCTTCTCTTTGCAGGTATAATTTCCTCCTTGAACTGCTCTTTCTGAGATCCTCTACCTTTAACAGAATGTTAACAAGAGGCAGAATTGCACTCTGTAAAAAACATGGATGTTTCTGAGTTTTAAGAATATTCAAAATGCATAGAATTTTCTTCCCGAATCTAATGTTCCTCAGAAGCTGGCAATCATAGTCAACCTCTTACCATACTCTATAGTACAATGACTTTCTTGATCTCCATATTATCTAATAGTACTTACAACTGACTAATTTTTATATTAATGTGTGCCTCTTCTTTGTAACTAATGCACAAGCTAACAACTTTCAACTCCGGTTTTCCATATTACTTTGGCAAGTGGTATTTTCAGCTTTCAAACACTTTTGAACAGTAACACATTTATCTGTAGATTGGCAAAGCGGAATAAGAATGATGATATAAGTGGCATGAAACCAAATCCACTAACTGAAGCCTAAATTTTTAGGCAGAGCTAACATAAACATTTCAGTTTCTCAAAATATCCTGCCAAAGAAAATGCAAAAAATAATAATTTAAAAGGGTTGATGTTTTTAAATGTATATACATTAACACATATAATTTATAAAGTCTGAGTCAACTGGAAGCATTAGAAACCTATAGTTATATACAAGTCATTGGGGAATATTCCATGAACCCTTCTAAAACACATTACAGTATAATTACCTTTATGGGTGTTTCACTTGTTTGACAGTATCCAATTGTTTTTTTTTTTTTTTTTTTTATTTTTTATTAATTTTATTACTTTCCTAAGGATTTGCTTCCTAATTCCAAACACCTTTGGATATCTCTAACTGATTTTTTTTGCCAGTATCTCAATTTTGACATAAGAAGGAATGGTAGCCATCATCTTTGTAAATTAAGCCTGCTTACTTTCCTGAAATGTATGTTTTTTGTTTGTTTGTTTGTTTGTTTGGTACTGGAGATTGAACTCAGGGGCACTTGGCCACTGAGCCACATCACCAGCCCAATTTTGTATTTTATTTAGAGACATGTAACTGTCAGGAGGGCAAGCTGCTGTTCAAAGCAGCGGAGCTGTGGAAAGAACTCAAATACAAAATAGAAAAGAAAAGGTTATTTTAATTTTCCTGGGCAAGGCAAGGTCTCACTCTCATGCGGACGGTCCGCAGGAGAATGGCGCTGGAAGGCTTTTTTGTTCTGGAGTCATTCCTCTCCATCTCACGTTAAGTCCCCTGAGATTTCAGGTCAAGTCCCGGGAGAGAGACTTTTTGGGGCAATTCCATGTAAACAAACGCGGTCTCAGTCAACTCTTTAATCAGGGCTTCTGCAGAGACAGGGTCCCACTGATCTGCTTAGTGCCTTGCTAAATTGCTTAGGCTGGCTTTTTAAAAAAATAATTAATTTATTTTAATTAGTATATATGACAGCAGAATACATTTTGATTCATTGTACACAATTGCAGCACAACTTTTCATTTTTCTGATTGTACACAATGTAGCATCACACCATATGTGCAGTCATACATGTACCTAGGATAAAAAAATGTCCATCTCATTCAAACATGCTTTCTGCCCCCATACCACCTCCCTTTCCCTCCCTCCCCTTTGCCCAAAGTTCCTCCATTTTTCCCATGCCCTCCCCCATTATGGATCAGCATTCACTTATCAGAGAGAACATTCTGCCTTTGCTTTTTTGGGGGGATTGGCTTACTTAGCTTAGCATGATATTCTCCTCCATCCATTTACCTGCAAATGCTATAATTTTATTCTCTTTTAATGCTGAGTAATATTCCATTGTGTATATATACCACAGTTTCTTTATCCATTCATCTATTGAAGGGCATCTGGGTTGCTTCCATAGTTTAGCTTTTGTGAATTGAGCTCACATAAACATTGATGTGACTGCATTACATCAATGTTTCCTAATTCCAAAAATCTTTGGATATCTCTAACAGATTTTTCTGCCTGTATCTCAATTTTGACATAAGAAGAAACAGTAGCCATCATCTTTATACGTTAAACCTGTTTATCTTCCTGTAATGTATGGTTTTAAGTCTTCTGGGTATAGATGGAAGAGTGGGTTAGCTGGGTCAAATGGTGGTTTCATTCCAAGTTTTCTAAGGAATCTCCACACTACTTTCTAGAGTGGTGGCACCAATTTGCAGTCCTACCAGCAATGTATGAGTGTTCCTTTTCCCCCACATCCTCATCAACACTTACTGTTGTTTGTATTCCTGATAACTGCCATTCTTACTGGTGTGAGATGAAATCTTAAGAGTAGTTTTTGATTTGAATTTCTCTAATTACTAGAGATTTTGAACATTTTTTCATGTATTTCTCGATCAATTTTATATCTTCTGAGAAGTGTCTGCTCAGTTCCTTAGCCCATTTATTGATTTGGTTGCTTATTGTTTTTTTTTTTTTTTTTTTTTTTTTTTTTTTTGTTGTTGTTGTTGTTGTTGTTGTTGTTGTTTTTTTTTTTGGTGTTAAATTTTTTGAGTTCTTTATATATCCTGGATATTAGTGTTCTATGTGATGTATGTATGGCAAAAAGTTTGCTCCCAAAATGTAGGCTCTCTCTTCACCTCATTATTTCTTTTGCTGAGAAGAAGCTTTTTAGTTTGAATACATCCCATTTTTTAATTCTTGATTTTATTTCTTGTGCTTTAGAAGTCTTGTTAAGGAAGTTGGGGCTTAATCCAATGTGTTGAAGATTTAGGATTACTTTTTCCCTCTATGAGGCCATGGTCTGTGGTCTAAGTCCTAGGTCCTATGTCCACTTTGAGTTGAGTTTTGTGCATGGTGAGAGATAAGGTTTTAGTTCCGTGTTGTTACATATGGATTTCCAGTTCTCCCAGCACCAGTTGTTGTATAGGCTATCTTTTCTCCAATGTATGTTTTGAGCTCCTTTATCTAGTATGAGATAACTGTATTATGTGTGTTTGTTTCTGTGTCTTCTATTCTGTACCATTGGTCTAAATGTATATTTTGGCGTACCAATGCCATGCCATTTTTGTTACTATAGCTTTTTGTATAGTTTAACATCTGGTATTGTGATTTCTCCTGCTTCACTCTTCTTGCTAAGGATTGATTTGGCTATTCTGGGTCTCTTATTTTTCCAAATGAATTTCATGATTGCTTTTTCTATTTCTATAAGGAATGGCATTGGGATTTTAATTGGTAGTGCATTGAATCTGTATAGCACTTTGGGTAAAATGGCCATTTTGACAATATTAATTTTACCTATCCAAGAGCATGGGAGATCTTTTCATCTTCTAAGGTCTTCTTCAATTTCATTCTATAGTGTTCTGCAGTTTCCATTGTTAGAGGTTTTTCACCTCTTGTTGATTCCCAAGTTTTTTGTTTTTGTTTGTTTTTGAGGCTATTGTGAATGGGGTCATTTTCCTAAATTCCTTTTCAGAGGATTCATCACTGATATATAGAAATGCATTTGTTTTATGGATATTGATTTTATATCCTGCTACATTGCTGAATTTATTTATTAATTCTAGAAGTTTTCTGGTGGAGTTTTTTGGATCATCTAAGTATAGAATCATGTCATCAGCAAATAATGATAGTTTGAGTTCTTCTTTTCCTATTTGCAACCCTTTAATTTTTTTTCATCTGTCTAATTTCCCTGGCTAGAGTTTCAAGGACTATGTTGAATAGAAGTGGTGAAAGAGGGCATCCCTGTCTTGTTCCAGTTTTTAAAGGGAACACTGCCAATTTTTCTCCAATTAAAATTATGTTGGCTTTGGGTTTAGCATAGATACATTTTACAATGTTGAGGTATTTTCTTACTATCCCTAGTTTTTCTAGGGTTTTGAACATGAAAGGGCACTGTATATTTTGTCAAATGCTTTCTCTACATCGGTTGATATAATCATATGATTCTTATCTTTAAGTCCATTGATGAAATGAACCCCACTTGATCATGGTGTACTATTTTTTAAATATGATTTTACATGCAACTTGCCAGAATTTCATTGAGAATTTTCACATCAATGTTCATCAGGTATATTGATATAAAATTTTCTATACTTGATGTGTCTTTGCCTGGTTTTGGTATCAGGATGATACTAGCTTCATAGAATGAGTATGGAAGGGTTCTTTCATTTTCTATTTAATAGAATAATTTGAGGAGTATTGGTATTAATTCTTCTTTGTAGATCTTGTAGAACTCATCTACAAATCCATCTGGTCCCTGGCTTTTCTTGGTTGGTAAGCTTTTGATGGCATCTTCTATTTCCTTACTTGAAATTCATCTGTTTAAATTCAGGTCCTATTAAGTCAGTTTGGGTTGTTCATATGTCTCTAGAAATTAGTGTCATTGAGGTTTTCTGTTTTAATGGAGTATAAATTTTCAAAATAGTTTCTAATTATCTTCTGTATTTCAATAGTGTCTGTCATAATGTGTCCTTTTTCATCAGAAATTTTAGCAATTTGAATTTTCTCTCCCCTTCTTTTCATTAGGGTGTCTAGGGGTTTGTCAATTTTATGTATTTTTTTTTTAAAGATCAAGCATTTTGTTTTGTCAATTTTTTTAATTGCTTCTTTTGTTTTAATTTCATTGATTTCTGCCTGATTTTAATTATTACCCATCTTCTACTACTTTTGGTGTTAGTTTGTTCCTATTTTTATAGGGCTTTGAGCTCTAATGTCAGGTTGTTTATTTGTTGAAGGGTTTGTTTGATATACATAGATGCCCCATTGTTTGGGGCATAGATATTTATGATTTGTTATGCCTTGTTGATGTATGAATCCCTTAAGCAGTATGAAATGTCCTTCTTTATCCCTTTTCACTAGCTTTAGTTTGAAGTCCACTTTATCTGATATGAGGCTGGAAACCCCTCTTGTTTACGTGGTCCATGTGAGTTGTACATTTTTTCCCACACTTTCGCCTTCAGACTGTGAATGTCTTTTCCTGTGAGATGAGTCTCTTGAAGGCAGCATATTGTTAGGCCTTCTTTCTTAATTCATTCTGTCAATCAATGTCTTTTAATTGATGAGTTTAGGCTGTTTACATTCAACGTTATTATTGAAAAATGATTTGTATTTCCAGTCATTTTGGTTTATTTTGGCTTTTTAACAACTTGATTTCTCCTTTAATTGGCCTTTCCTTTAGTGTAGTTCCTCTCTTTGCTGATTTTCATTGTTGTTTTTCATTTACTCCCCTTAAAATATTTTGCTGAGAATGCACTGTAGTGCAAGCTTTCTCACCATAAATTATTTTCAATTTTTGCTTCTCATGAAAGGCTTTTATTTTGTCATCAAATCTGAAGCTTAATTTTGCTGGATAAAGATACTTTGTTTGCATCCATTTTCTTTCAGATATTGGTATATGTTGTTCCAGGATCTCCTAGCTTTGAGGGTCTAGGTTGAAAAATTCTGCTGAGATACAAATTGGTCTCCCTCTATGTGATCTGATTCCTCTCTTTGCAACCTTTAAGATTCTATCCTTATTCTGTATGCTAGGGGTTTTGAATCTCTGTGCCTTCCTCTAACGCAATAAATCTTAGATTTGGTCTTTTGATGTTATCCCATAATTCTTGGATGTACTGTTCATGGTTTCTTACCATCTTCACTGTGTGGTCAATTTAATTTTCAAGATTCTATATTCTGTCTTCATTATCTAATGTTCTGTCTTCCAAGTGATCTAGTCTTTTGGTGATGCTTTCTATTGAATTTATTATTTGTTTTATTGTTTCCTTCATTTCAAGGATATCTATTTTTTTTTTTTTTTTTTTTTTTTTTTTTTTTTTTTTTTTGGTACTGGGGATTGAACTCAGGGGCACTGGACCACTGGGCCACATCTCCAGCCCTTTTTTGTATTTTTTTTTTTTTATTAGAGACAGGGTCTCACTGAGTTGCTAAGTGTCTCACCATTGCTGAGGTTGGCTTTGAACTCACAATTCTCCTGCCTCAGCCTCCCAATTGCTGGGATTACAAGTGTGCACCACCACACCCGGCTTTGCTACATGTATTTGCTCTCTTATCATTTTGTTGGAGTGATCAATTTTTGCCTGTATTTGCTCAGTTAGGTCATCCTTTATCTCATAGATCATTTTAATTATGTACATTCTGAACTCCTTCTCTGACATTTCATCAACTGCACTGTTCATGGATTCTATTATTGTAGTATCTTGGTTTGTTTGGAGCACTTTATTCCCTTGTTTTTTCATGTTGTCTATATGTCCTCCTTTCTTGCAGTCTGAATCTGAGGTATCACAGTTTATACCCTATAATTTTGTAGTGTCCCTGCAGATTACCTGTATCTCAATTTGCTATTGGGCTTCTAGACCCTGGTCAGTGTCCAATGATTAATGCTACAGCAACTAAAGGTGGGGGTGGCAATAGCAGAGGTAACTCAAGATAGCAGTGGGAGTAGCCCAATATGAATGTAACCACTTTCAGAGATGCCTGTTCAGAGATGCAGCTGACTCCAGGCCCTATTTGTTGTCACAAGGTGGAGGCTACTGCATGTGGAGGGCTATGGTGATGGCTGCAGTGTCTCGAGTTGGAAGTGGGCTAGGTCAGGGCTCTGGCATGGGTCTGCCAGAGGGCAGGGTGGTCCTGGGTTGAACCTTGGCCTTGGATCCCACAGGAGTTGCCAGGGGTGGTCCTGGGACTAACCTTGGCTTAGACTCCCAGCATGGGTGGAGAGTAGCAGTTCTATCCCTGAGCCTTGGCTGTTTCTTGGATCTGCAGGTCAGTGGGATGGTCCTGGGATAGGGCCTGGGCCTTGGTTCTTGTGAGGGTCAACAGGGTGGTCCTGGTGCTGAACCTGGGCTCTGTCATGGGTCTGCCAGTCTGTGGAGTAGTCCTGGGCCCAGGCCTGGACTTCTGAGGCTGGCTTTGAACTCACAATCCTTCTGCGTCTGCCTCCCAAACTGCTGGGATTACAGGCATGTGCCACCATGCCTGGCTATGTTTTTATTATAGGAGGAAACAATTTAGTCTTCCTGTGAACATAAGTGAGAGTATATAATCTCTGCCTTTTCTTTTCTTTTTTTCTTTCAGGCAATCATTGCTTAATCTTCTAGGTATCTAAAACCTCTTTCTATTCTTACTTATCAATGACTATAGAAAGTTCAACAAATATTCAAATATCTTCCAAGCCCCTTCTGTGAGACAGTACTGAGCTGACTGTTGAGTAAGAAATGTTGTCATCTTTCCAAAGCTTGATTTCTCATGGAAAAGACAAACAAGCAATGAATCTTTCAGTCAGTGAGTTAATCAAAGGCAAGTGGATAAATATTTGCTGTGACAACAAATGGTGGTGGCAAAAGCTATGGAAGTGAGGAGGGACAGCCTTCTGAGAGGGTAGACAGTAACCTGAACAAAAAAGAAAAAAAAAAAAAAAAAAAAAGGATGTAAAAACATTCAGGCGACAGCCAAACCAAGAAACCAAGAGCACACAGGATAGAATGTTATAAACAGAGAAAGAACATTCATGAACATTTTTAATATAAGGAAATGAAAGACTTTGTGTAGTCCGAATGCAAAGAAAGCAGAGAGCTCCAAATACTGAAGGAGAAGTTGCAAAGGACTGAATCATTGAGTTTTATTGGCTAGAGAAAGGAGAGTTATTTTATTTCAAATAAAAGAGCAGCCCATTGAAGAGGTATAGGGAAAGAATTATCTCATTTATGTTTACAGTTATTCAGACTGATAAGTGACAAGTCTAAAAGTCAAACACAAAGCAGATAAACCAAACCATGCAACCATACTGTACTCTCCTGTGTGCTGGCCTGAAGTACTCCATGTTCTCTTATCTGTGCCTAAGAAAATTAAACTTACTGTTCATAGTAGAAAAATTATCTGGCTATTATGCTTTCATTAAAAAAATCACACTTTCATTCATATTTTAAGCATAACATCTAGTGCCAGCTATGTGAATATTCTTATTTATGTGCAGATTTCTTAATAAAAATAACTCCATGAAGAAATAAATTGATAAAGATAATCTTGCTTCTATATCTTTGATTTTTTTTTTCTGAATTGTGGAGGTCTGACAGTTGGGACACATATTTAAAGTGCCATGTTAATGGGCTCAAAAACTGTCCATTTACCTCGCCAGTATCCTGGGTTGCAGTGCCTGTGACAGTCTGAATATTCTGTCTGAATGAAAGAGGGATAAATAAATTTTACCCATTATCATGCTCCATCTCTTCTTTTAAATGACCTAGAATGTAAGTTGAATATTTTCTATAGTATTCTGACAATATGCTATGTAAAACTCAAACCCTCCTCCCTAGCTTCCCCATGAATTTACTGCAGCCTCTGCTTTTCCTAGCTCAACTTCTTCAACAATATTTTCTCTGGAAGAAACCCTTCCAGATGCATGTTGGGTGTTCTAGTTCCTTTAACACAGTGCAAGGTAGTGGCCTTGAAATTAACTGACAGGCCTTCAAATCTAGGCTTTGCCCCTTTCTACCTAAGTCACTTTGCTTGAATGACTGAAACTCCCTAGGTACAGATTTCTTGTCTCTGAACAGAGAGATAACATCCACTTCAAAGCTCTGCTTTTGAGGATGTGTAGAAAAAGCTCTAAATGATATGCCTGGCTCATCAGAAGATCTTAATAAAAAGCTCCTATTATTATTATTATTATTATTATTATTATATTATCAGTGATGACTACTAAAGATGTTTTTGGGCAGAAGGAAAGCATAGAAATATTTCCATTGAATTGCATAAACCACATGTCAGAGATTTTAAAAATCAATGCACATTCTAAAATAAAATAGTTTCACATAAAATGCAAAACAATTATTAGTGCACATTTGAAAAATACCTTATAATATTTATTTTCTAGTTGATCATTTGAAAGGACTCTAATAGAGTTAAAAGCAAGATAATAAATAGAAAACATTTCAAAATGACTTTTTAATATCAAAATAGGCTAATTCTCATATAAAAAAATAATATGAATATATAAATTTCAATTAAAACTATAAACAGTAAAGTATTACAAATTAAGCCAATGGGGGAAAAATGTTATAATTCAGTTTTCACTATATAGCATATAATATTTTCAAAAAAGCCATGTTGGTGAATAAATAAGGTGAAAATCCTACCCTTCATTAGCCTGCACTAATTTCTTTTTCTATTTGCTCTCTTCAGAGGAGATATACTTTCTAAAAACTCTAAAGCATTTTTACTTTTCCTTGGCAAACAGGAAACCTATGTCTGTTTTTTTTTTTTTTTTTTTTTTTTTTATCCAAACAAAAGAGAATTTAGATGGTTAATTTCATACATAATAGTTTTTCAATACATGAGTGCTCTTTTCTTTCTGCTTTGCAATAAACCCACCCATAATAAGGAAGAGGTGAATTAGACTAAACTAATTGCAACGTGAGTGATAAAGACAATTACAAAGGAAAGCAGTTACCATTTTTGTACTCTAAAGTGGAATTAAAGAGTAGTGTTTTCTATTCTTCAGTGGAATTAATATTGATATAAAACAAACTATGTTTAATTTTCCTGGATAAGTGTTCCCAGTGTTTCCTCATGCTCCTCTTCATTTTCTTGCCTATACGTCTAATGAGTCATCTACTTACAATCATATACGAAGAGTCACTCCTACAAATAAGCCCTTCAGTTGTGCCTGCTTGCCAGCTTTCTTTTGCACTACCAGCCTTGCAGCTGCTCAATTAGAGTTATACTAAAACAAGGAAAAACCTGAAAAAAAAAAAATGTTTTCAAGAGTATTAAACATTTTCCTGTAAGCTACAAAAATCAAGAATAACTTAGACAAACTTATTTCAAGACAAGCCACAAAACATCTGGTGTATATTTATAGTAATATCACTGTTCTGAAAACATCTGACATTCAATTTGAATTATTTGCATGCTTTGACATGATGCTAAATTTTCAAAACTTGAGAATTTGTGGTGTAAGAAACCACTCAGTTAAAAATAAAATTACAGCAGGGTTCAGTGGCGCATGCCTGTAATCCCAGCAGCTCAGGAAGCTGAGGCAGGAGGATTGGGAGTTCAAAGCCAGCCTCAGCAACAGCAAAGCACTAAACAAGTCAGTGAGACCCTGTCTCCAAATAAAACACAAAAAAAGGTGTGGGGGATGCTAGTGATATGGCTCAGTGCCCCTGAGTTCAATCCCCAGTAACCACCCCCCCAAAAAAAAAAGAAACAAAAGAAAAATATGTCTAAGAGGGTTACAGATTTTTTTCAACCATTCACACATATTTTAAGTTTTTCCAATCAAGCTATATTCTCTCTAAAACATAGCTGAGATCAGTGCACAGTGAAAAATGAGAAAAGTTTAACACAGAGAAGAGTAACAGGTAAATTTAAATATTTTGTATACTGAATAAAAATAGCAAAAAGGAAGACACAAAATGAATTTCACAGGATATAACTTGGACAACTGCACACTATGGAGTACTGAAAAAAAGTGAGAGAGAAATTCAGCAAAATAATAATAATAATAAGACAGGCCAGTGATGCCTACTTATCACATCTTCAAGTTCAGACATATATCTAGGAAAAAGGGAGAAGGCATTCTTTCCTTATCAGGGGGTCATACAGCATTTACCCCTATCATCAGGAAGCAGAACTTGGTGTAAGTTGCTTCACTCAGGATAGAGAGTAGGTCATCTTTGGGTTAGCCTGAGGCACAGCCATCCAATTGTTCTTAAATTTAAGAGAAAAATGTGTTCCTCACTCCAGACAATTTAAGGATTATAGATTTTGTAATGAAATAATGCTATAGTGAAATTATTTATGATCTGATATTTATATTATTTTAACTGGTGTGTATGCATACATTAAGTATATAAATAAAATATATAGTATATATATATATATATATATTTTATGATTTTAAGATATTTATTAGGGACTTGTAAAGAAAAATATAAATCAGAAGTAGAGGTTTATCTCTTTGAAAATAAGAACAGAGAATTCTGTTTCCTCATTTCCCTTTAAATATTTATATTAGAAAAATTTTAAATACTTTTTCCCCTCTTTAAAATGCATATGCATTGTTTTAGAGATTATATAGGCATTCATATCTTTCTCAAGAACCTGGAAACCTCTTTGAAACCTCAACACAATAAGGGAGATGGCATTCCTAACCCTCCGATTCCCTGGGAAGGTAGGTTCTTAACTTCTGTGGGCTCTTTGTTCTGAGCTGCAAAATTACCCCCTACCTATCATAAACATAGAAATTTGTTTTTCCTCTTGATAAAACCAAATAACTAACACATGGTTACCTAAATTACTAGGTAAAGTTGGAATGGATTACGTGTGACAAATGGTACTGTCAAGTCCTCTTATTTGAGGACTACATATTGTTTATCTTGAAAAATGTATGCAATGGGTCATTTTGATTAGTTATGTAAGGGGTATACATTTCTTACTGTCATTTAAGTTGGCTTGTGATATATATCACATTCAAGTTTAAAGCTTTTTTAAAAAATAAAAGTGAGTTTATTTTCTCTCTACAATCTTTATGAAGACAATTTCTAAGATAAGATTTAGTTTTAGCTTTAATTCCTCAACAAACTCAAATTTTTGTTATTATATACTGTCACATACATTGTATTTCCATAATATTTGAAGTTGTTTATGAGCATACATAGTTTAAAATATTAACATAGTAATGTAAAGTTTAAAGAAGAAGGTGCATTCAAAATGTCAAGAAATATTTTTATACTGAATAAATGCATTTTATAAAGTATACAAAATTAAAGTTGTACTTCCTTATGGGCAAAGAACAAGGAAAACTTGATCTCTTATGATATTAATACTGTCTGAGACAATAAGAAGTCAATTGCTCAACAAATGTGAAAAAATTTTTGGCAAAGGTTTCTGAGATGCTTATCTCTTGAATGTTATAAAGGGAATACAAAGTAATCCTGTAGAAAATAAATTTGATATCCATCCTACAATATAAAGAATAAAGAATTGCTTGCAGTTGTTTTTATAGTACACATCAATTTGATTCAAGAACTGGATCTCAAAATTAAGTGTAATAAAAAGCAATACAGTTGAATAACGAGTTTGAAATCTGTACTCTTTGATGGTCCAACATTCAGTGGACAAAGTTTTGAATTTTGAAAACTCTGAATTACTTTTCATTCATTCATCTTGAATGTTGTTTCTTCTAAGAAGCCCAAAGCAATTCGACGTTATGTTTTCTAGCAATCACTTAGTTGCAGACTTTTTGTGTTGATGTTCAAAAGTGGATATACATACCCTAAAAATAAATAGAAATAAGATTAGGTTCTTATGAAAATGATATGACCAAATCAGTACTCACATTCAAATACATGAACTCAGGAAATATTTATCAAAAAAGCAAGTTATTCCATTTTATAAATATAAAAAATGCTAAAAAACTTTATGATGCAAAAATAAATTATGACAAACCTGGTGCTATGATGCATGCCTATAATATCATCCAGGAGACTAAGGCAGGAGGAGTGACAAGTTTGAGACCAGCCTCTGTAACTTAGGGAGACCCTATCTCAAAATAAAAAGTAAAAAGGACAGGGGGGTAGAACACCCCTGGGATCTATCCCCAGTACTGAAAAAAAAGAAGACCCTAATGAATGCTTAAAAAGTTGAGTAAAATATAACAAACTTTTTAAAAATGCATAGGTGAGTTTTCAAGAAGCAAAATTCCAGGGGCTCCAAATTAGAAGAAACACCAAAACACTGAGCAAGCAACGGGTTCTGTAGCCACCCTGAGGTGTGTGTTTCTCGGGACCAGTGAGGTTTCTCTTTCAATAACATGTGCAAACATGAGAGGTGGATATGGACTCAAAAGAATTGGGAGTTAACTACCATTATCATCAGATAAAGCTGAAATACTTGAAGGGCTTTCCCAGCATTGAAGATGGCCTAGAAAAAGTAGGCTTACGATGTTTCTCTTATTTCAAGTTTACACCCATACCTGCCATTCTCTAGGTAACTCATCATCCAAAAAGCAACAGGAAATGACACTGAGGGCAATTGTACCACTGACAAGTAGAGGGTTATTTTCTAATCCCTTTTTCCTACAAACATCTGGAATTCCCCATCTCTTTGATTATTATTTTTGTTTTTAAATGTCACTAAGTTAAAAAGGTAGGCTAATCTTTTCAACCTGCATCAAACTTACCCATATCATAAAGTAATATGGTTTCTTCTAGTTTCTTTTCTTTACACCTGAGGGCTCAGCCGTGTGTGTGTGTGTGTGTGTGTATGCGCGCTCCTGCACGCGCACACACTTCTGTTTGTGTAAAGCATGATAAAGATGACATTTTCCCATTTCAAATTTTAGATCACTGAAGTGTGAAATCCTTTGCTTTTTTTTTTTTTTTTCCAGCAATGAAACAAAGCACTTCTAATTAAGTGAAAAGTAAAATGCTAAATAGGAGACACATGGAAATGAAAGACATACATTTATTTAATTTATTGATAACAGAATCCCTATCAATATATAATGTCTGAAGATCTTAACTGAGAACATACATTTCTTTCCTCTGGAAAATTACAATACAATCAATTTTGGTGTTTAATGGCAAGCATCCTTCTGAATATTTTTCTATTTCTACATATTTCCAAAGTCATTCTTTTTAGATAGTTTATTTTTTTCAAAATATAGAGTCTAAATAGAGGTAGTTTCAGAGAAATTTTTTATGGTTCTGGGCCAACTTTCATTGGCCAGAACACTCACTCCTTAAATTAAACAACAAAGAATCAAATAACATTATAGATATACTAATGAGGAGGGAAATACAAAATTGACAGTCTTGGTAGTGTTGTAGGGACAGATGAGGCAAGGCACCTAAGATAGTAGGAAACAGTTTTATTTGGCTGCAGCCAGGTTCAGAGGGTACAGCTCTCGCTGTAATCAATTAAGCTCCTGAACCCTGAGTTCAGGTAGTTTCAGAATTTTATATCCAGCAAGTAAGGGGAGGGGCTCAGAAGTTAACAGTTTACATAAGTCCACATAAAAGCAATTTTTTTCTTTCACTGTTCTGGGCAAGCTAACCCTTCAAGGACAACACCTGAGAAGGGGAGAGCTTCTTCTTCCCTTTCTTTCCTCCCCCTGCCAGGTGTTACCATGGAGCCCAACTGGTAACTTCTCTTATTAGAAATGTAGACATCTCTGTGAAGCTCCAGCTCACGGCCAGAGGCCTTGTTAAAAAATATGTCTTTTATTATCACAGTTTGCATTTGCAAACACACTTCTACAAACTACTATACTGGATATATGTTTGTGAAAAACAAATAATCACTTGGAGTGCTGATTTCTTTTAGGCCAGTGGCCAAGAAATAGAGCAACAGCAAATAGGAAGTTTATCTACATTGAACTCTTTTGTAGAGACTCTTTTGATGACAATCCTAAAATCAGCCTTGGTGAAGATTTCTGGAGAAGCTTAGTTAAGATTTTCTGTGGAGGAGGGGGGTGCCACTACAGTGGTAAGTTGGGACTTTATAAAAAGAAATTTTGAAACAAATAAAAACTTGTTTGAAGTTAGTGAGCTCAAGCACATTATTGTCATTAAGTTTAAAAAAATTGATTTGTTCTATTTTAATTACTTGAGTAAATCATGTATACCTTTTATTTTTCAAGCTTCATGAAAGATGACAGTGTTTCATATACAATCTCCTAATTGTCTTTAAGAATGCCTATTTACTAAAAAGAAGAAATAACAAGTAATGTGGAACACAAAGCTAGTATCTAAAAAGCTTTCAGATGTGAAGAAAGTTTCACTGAATATTGAAGGTGGGGAGAGCCCGACCTTAGCAGATTAAAACAAGAAAAATAATAAAAACAAGTTGTGTGACCTTATAATTATTCTCAGGCTTATGAAAAACTGTTCTAAAGTACAATAATATTAAAAATTCTAAAAATTTAACTAAAATTAGTAATTATTATTTATTCCTACATTAGAAACAAAATTTCAAATGAGATTTGTAAATATATGTGTACCATTTTTAATTTTTATTAAGGTTTACATCACCCACTTAGTGAAACCATAATGAGCCAAACCATGAATATACAAATTGTACGTGCCGAAAACTACCAAACATGAAAAATACTCAACTCAACCACTAATCATCAGGAAAAAATAATTTTTCTTTTCATTTTGATTGTTCTGACCTTTAAATTGAATCAAATAAACAGAACAAAATTAAATAAACTATTAAAATAATTATTTCAAGAGATCTATGGATAACCTTTTACAAATTATTGGTAGAGATAAAAAGTACTTTTAGTGAAGTATTTTGGCAGGCATACTCTGTTTACATACACCTAAATTTCACAATTTGTAATCATATTCTTTTCTGAAGTATTTTCCTTAAAAGCATGACAGATTGATAAAGATAGATAGATGTAACTTTATTTGTATTATAGATGGATGAATGGATGTAAATAGCAACATATCCCAATGCATATTCATTTTTGTGCTTTGGGTGCTACCTCATGCTCTGAGCTAATAAGAGTTAGCAAAGCAGACACTACTACATACATTTGCCCAATGAGTACTAGCCTACCATAACCACTGTTGTCCACTGTGCTCTACATTAATGTATCCTGGGTTGTATATTATCTAAAATTTGTGATATTTACTTCATTATGGCCTTTCATTCTGATATTTACTTCTTTTTCTCCATGTTGGTTGATAAAACAGCAAAAACAGTGCAAAGAAACAAAGAACATGTATAAATCTATAAATTATCAAGTTATTTAAGCTAGATAAAATGAGACATCTTCCCAGAAATGGAGGGGGAAGATAAAGATACAAATTAGCAAGCAACTAGATTGGTGAGACTTCTCTGACATTTTGAAGCACATGACAATGAAGCACAGCCTGGGAAAACAGATCAACAATTACATGAATGGAAGGCAGGAGACATATTTGAAGAATGTGAAATATAAGACAAGATATCAAGATACAATCTCCATGGGATCTATTCTCTAAGAATACATATAACTCTTATCCAGATAAAACTCCATAGCCAAGAACACATCTCACTGAGCTACATTCAGATATATTTCAGTCTTTAAAATATACTTTTTAAAAAATATTTCAAAACAGCTACATCCACTCACTACCCTAAAAATATTCAGTATCTAATTGCAAGAATGTTCATTCAAACATTATTCATAATAGCAATTAATCTTTTTTTTTTTTTTTTTTTGGGTACCGGGAATTGAACTCAGGGGCACTCGACCACTGGGCCACATTCCCAGCCCTTTTTTGTATTTTATTTAGAGACAGGGTCTCACTGAGTTGCTAAGTTTTGAACTCGTGATCCTCCTGCCTCAGTCTCCCAAAGTGCTGGGATTACAGGCGTGCACCACCGCGCCCGGCTGCATTTAATCATTTTTAAAGAAGATATTCACCAATATGTAGAATTGAATAAATAATAATGTACATATGATCAGTAATTATAGCCTGTTTGGGAAAACAAATACTACATAAGGTAATATAAACAATGCATATTGAGTAAAAATCAAAGCAGGATATGAATACTATGTATTTGTTATTTCTACTTTGTCAATATTTTATACACTTGAAAAATAATGTTTTCATCAACAGAGTAAAATCAGAACACTTTTAGGTAATCATTTCCAGTAGATGGAATTATTTATAATTTTATAGTATTTGATTTATTCTGAAATCACATGTACTTATCATTATAATCTATCATCAATGTATTCAGAAGAAAGCAACAAAATCATTATAAATGTCTGATTAATGATATCAGTGGTAAATTTATCAAGAGATTTCTTTGGATTATTCTGAAATTCATTTTAATAAGGTATGTTAATGTCTAGAATATTAGTATATTCTAGAATATGTTCATTGCAATATATTTAAAGCTATGTGTCAATAAGGTGCTCAGTATGCAAACTTCCAAGTTCTGTATTTACTACATTTGGCCAAACATTTATTCTAAATGTGATTTGCTTTTGGAAAGCTGAAATGTTAAATTTATAAAATAATCACAAGCAAGATAAATATAAGGTCAAACTTTTTTGAAAAAAAAATTTTATTCTAATTTGTTATACATGTTTGCAGAGTACATTTCATATCATATTACATATGAAGAGCACAATTTCTCAAGTTGCTGGTTTTATATTTATTTTTACAACAATTGTGTCTTCATACATGTATTTATGGTAATCATGGATAACTCAGTCTGCTATTATTCCTAAACCCTTGCCCCTGCCACCTTCCCCCTCTTTGTTCTATTTAAAGTTCTTTCATTCCTCTCATCCCCACTCCCTTGCCTTTACAAGTTAGTATTTGATTCAGTGCAATGCCAATCAAAATCCCAATATCATTCCTCATAGAAATAGAAAAAGCAATCATGAAATTCATCTGGAAAAATAAGAGACCCTTGGGGCTGGGGTTGTGGCTCAGTGTAGAGTGCTCGCCTAGCACTTGTGCAGCCCGGGTTCGATCCCCAGAACCATGTAAAAATAAAGGCATTGTGTACAACTAAAAGCAAATAAATAAATGTTTAAAAAAAATAAGAGACCCAGAATATCCAAAGCAATTCTTAGCAGGAAGAATGAAGCTGGTGGCATTACTATTCCAGACCTTAAATTGTATTACAAAGCAATAGTAACAACAACAGCATGGTATTGGCACCAAAATAGACCAGTTGACCAATGGTACAGAATAGAAGACACAGAGACGAACCCACACACCTACAGTTATCTTATATTAGACAAAGGTGCCATAAATGTTAACTGGAGAAAAGACAGCCTCTTCAACAAATGGTGTTGGGAAAACTGGAAATCCTCATGTAATAAAATGAAATTAAATCTCTTTCTCTCACCATGCATAAAACTTAACTCAAAGTAGATTAAGGACCTAGGAATTAAACCAGAGACCTTGCACCTAATAGAAGAAAATGTAGGCCCAAATTCTATCATGTTGGATTAGGCCCCAACTTCCTCAATATATAGCACAAGATCCCAGCACTTTGGGAGGCTGAGGCAGGAGGATCACAAGTTCAAAGCCAGCCTCAGCAATGGCTGGCGAGGCACTTAGTAACTCAGTGAGACCCTGTCTCTAATAAAATGCAAAAAAAAAAAAAAAAGGGCTGGGGATGTGGCCCAGTGGTCCAGTGCCCCTGAGTTCAATCCCCGGTACCAAAAAAAAAAAAAAAAAATATATATATATATATATATATAAATATATATATATATATATAAAATATATATATATATATATATATATATAAAATATATATATAAATATATATATATATATAAAATATATATATATATATATATATATATATATAGTGCAAGAACTAAAACCCATCAATAAATGGGATGGATTCAAACTAAAAAGCTTCTTCTCAGCAAAAGAAACAATGAGTGAGGTGAACAGAGAACTTACAAAATGGGAGCAAATCTTTACCACAAGCACATCAGATAGAACACTAACCTCAAGAATTTGTAAAGCTCTCAAAAGCCTTAACGCCAATAATAATAATAATCCAATCAATAAATGGGCCAAGGAACTAAACAGACACTTCTCAGAAGATGATATGCAAACAATCAACAAATATATGAAAAAATGTTCAACATCTCTAGCAATTAGAGAAATGCAAATCAAATCTACTCTAAGATTTCATCTTACTCCAGTCATAATGGCAGCTATCAAAAAAACAAACAACAATAAATGCTGGCAAGGATGTGGGGAAAAAGTCACACTCTTACATTGCTGGTGGAACTGCAAATTGGTGAAGCCAATCTGGAAAGCAGTATGGAGATTCCTAGGAAAACTTGGAATGGAACCAGGATTTGACCCAGCTACCCACTCCTTGGTCTATTACCAAAGGACTTAAAAACAGCTTACTACAGGGACACAGCCACATCAATGTTTACAGCAGCACAATTCACAATAGCTAGATTGTGGAACCAACCCCATGCCCATCAGCAGATGAATGGATAGGGAAACTTTGGTATATATACACAATGAAACACTACTCAGCACTAAAAGAGAATAAAATCATGGCATTTGCAGGTAAATGGATGGAGTTGGAGAAAATAATGCTATGTGAAGTCAGCCAATCCCCCAAAACCAAAGGTCGAATGATCTCTTTGATATGAAGCTACTAAAGTCAATCTTAATGACATGGTTAGCATTTCTGGAGAATTCTTAAGAGATTATTTTAGAAAGAAATGGCCTTGAAAAATGCACAATTTCTTAAATAGCTAATAACTTTTGGTATTTTTATACCTCTCATCTGAACAGACTAGAATTTCTACTACCCTTCATGCAAGGATTATTAAAAATTGTCAAGGTATTTGTGGACAAAGATTTGTTCCCTTTGTCTCTCAGTCACATCCTGAAGATATCTGATCACCTTACCTACAAACACTTGTCTCTTACACCTGAAATTCTCAAAAGAGGAATGGTATTATATTTACTGTGTGCCCTATTGTCCTATAAATTTAGCCTATACTTCATCTGTTCATAAGATAATAAAAGTTGTAGCAACAGTGGTTGTGATGTGGTGGTAATGATGGCTCTATGCATAAAAAATGACTTTGAAGTTAAAAGACATAAAATATTTTAAAAACTACAATGTTTTAAGACGGGGTGTTATACATAGTTATTCTCTCAATCTCATGAGTGGGTAGAAAACAGCTATATTTCCCATTATCTTTGACTAATATTGATCAGTTCCTTACCTTAACCCTTTGCATTTTTCCCAAAATAAATGTCATTCTCAAGCATGTAAGTAATTTTTTATTACAAGCAAACTGAATGGAGCTTGGTTCTCTGCCAATTAATTTGCTTCCTTTTTATTTACTAAACTTTCCTCCTTCTCTCTTATCTTTTCCTACTTCCTACCGTTTCTACCTCAGGATAAAAAATAACATCTGGATAATTTGACGTCACTTCACATGGCAGAGTTCTTTAAATTACCCTAAAGAACAATACTAATAACAACAATAAAAACCCCTAAATAATTGCAAATTACATAGAAGCTGTAATAAGTGCAATTAAATACAATTCTCAGTGACCATTAGGTCGCTTTCTTTTCAGTAAGTAACATTAATGCCAGAGGGATGACTGGAATTCATTTAACATAATCAAGGAGGTCCAACATAGATCACACTTAGAAAATGCACTTGAAGAGAGCCTCAATTGGGGTTAGACAGGGGCAAAGACATATACCATGCCCTTCTCCTGAATACTTGTACAAAGCAGAAAGAACTCAAATTGCTTTCCCTGAGAATTTGGCAAAGACCAAGACTCTTGCTGTGTTTTTCTATTATTCTGGAATAATTCATTAGCAAACATTATAACTTGGCAGTATCATAGATATGCTTTAGAATAAAATTATTCTTCCTTTTTTTTCCTTCTATTTCATAAGTAAAATACATTTACTCAGTAACTCCTACAAAAGGAAACTGCCACTTTTTAAAAATAATGTGTTATTCACCAAGTTTAATAAGATTTAGTTAGAAGTAAATTAACTAAATGCTCTCCAAAGCCAGGTATATAAGAAAATATAAGGGCTTTTACCTGAAAATAGTAATTTTTATTATACTTGTTATGTGGTATGCACTATTCAAAGTATGTAAACTATCTTAATTAACTTAATGTGAATAATATTATCATCCTTATTTTATAGACTAAAAAATATGAAGCCATGCTGGATGCAGCAGTGCAGGCCTGTAATCCCAGCAGCTGGGGAAACTCAGAAAGGAGGATTGTGAGTTCAAAGCCAGTCTCAATAACAGTGAGGTGTTAAGCAACTCAATGAGATCCTGTATCTAAATAAAATACAAAAAATTGGTCTGGGGTTATGGCTCAGTGGTCAAATGCCCCTGAGTTCAATCCCTGGTAACAAAAAAAAAAAAAAAAAAAAAAAAAAAAAAAGAAAGAAAGAAATGAAGAAGAGCAATACAAGGCCCCACAGTGAGTAAACAGCACAAAAGCTTTTCAAATCTAGGTGTTCTGGCTGCGAAGTCCATGACCTTAACCATAAAGGTATCTTCCCTCTCAAGCATTAATGTACATGCATGTGTTTAAGAGAGGAATAACATCTTCTCCATTCATTTGTGTGTATGCATTGATGAAAATTCAAGTACAAATAGTAGAAGCTGGGGCTACTTTGTACAATACACATATGGGTATTTAAATATAAGTACTTTAAAATCAAATAAAATTTGAAATTTAGAATCTTGGTTACACTAACCACCTTTCAAGTACTTGTTGACTACATGTGGCTTGAGGGACAGTTATAAAGAATATTTTTATTATTATTGTTGTTTGTTCTAAACAATAGAAAATAATTTTATACTGAAGTATTGGCAGTTAAAATTGAGGGAAAGTGATGGATTTTGGATATGATTTGATGACAGAGTTCAAATATACCTATGTAACACCCATTATTAAAACTAAATGTAGAGAGAATTCTTCTTACATTGTTATATTTGGTTGTATCCAATAGTCAATTATGAAAAAGAAAATCCAATCATACCCTTGACTCAAGAATAAATACTAAGTTAACAGGAAGAGAAAGATGTTCATATAAAACATCAAAAATTTTAATACTAAAGAGACTTTGTGGCTCACTTAATCCAGTCATCTGGATTTGAAGCCAATATACTTTGAATGACTTACCCAAGTATTACATTGTCAAGTACAGAAATTGAGAACAGAAAATAGTCAACTCTCCTAAGTCCCATTCAATGCTATTTCAATAATATACTTTCAGCTTTATGAGTTATGTGATCTGGTTACTCATTACCAATCAATCCTGACACACAGACAACCTCACTCCTATATTTCTAGCACCAATGCTACCCAGCATTTATTACCTAATGAATGCCCCCCAAAATTAGTTTTATACACATCTCAGTTCAAGATATGGGAGAAGGAAGAAACCACTAAGTTTTATTAGAATTTTTATGTCTGCATTGAGTTTATAGTGGATGGCAAGAGATTGGTGGTGAAGAATTAATTTTTGGCATATAAATATATAAATATATAAAAATATATAACGTGGCTTAAGGGACAATTATAAAAATATTTTTATCAGTATTATTGTTTGTTCTAAGCAATAAAAATAATTTTATACTGAAATTTTGACAGTTAAAATTGAGGGGAAACTCATGGATTTTTTGGTTTTCTGTATTTGAAGCCAATATACTTTGAATGACTTACCCAAGCATTACATTGTCAAGTCCAGAAATTGAGAACAGAAGTAGTCAGTTTGAAATTCTAAGTCCTGTTTAATGCTATTTCAATAATATACCAAAATATCATTGACTCATTCAATTTTACATATTTTAGTGAAAAATATAGACTTTAAAACATATATGTTAAACATATGACAACAATATTACAAGTTCATTCAAAGATAAATAGAAGGATACTAATGTTAATAGCCCTTTTTGACATATCTTTATAGCAACATAATTCACATAACTGTGCGATTCACCTTTGTAAGGTATACATTCATAAATTTGTTGTATTTATAAAATTCTGCAGCCACACCACCCACAATCAGTTTGAGAAGACTTTCATCACCACACAAAACTACCCCATATTTATTACATATCACTCTCCCTCTCTATTTATTTATTTGTGTGTGTGTGTGTGTGTGTGTGTGTGTGTGTGTGTGGTACTAGAGATTGAATTCAGGGGCATTCTACCACTGAGCTACACTCCCAGCCCATTTTTATTTTTATTTTGACACAGGGTCTTCTAAGTTGCCCACGCTGCCCTCTGAATTTGTGATCCTGCTGTCTCAGCCTTCAGAATTGCTGGGATTACAGATGAGGCCTGTTGCACCCAGCATAATTGGTTCTTAAGGTCCAGTGATGGAGCAGGTAAACTGAGAGATGTAGTCTCCTTTCTTCAACTTTTACTAGAGACTATTACATGTCTGAGTCTGAATCTTAACAACTAAATGCACTTAATCAGAAAACCTAGACAGATCTTTCTTCATTCCCTCTTCCTTCCTCATTCTTTAGACAAGTAATCTATTTTCTGTTACTATGAATATCTCTTTTAAGAACATTCATATAAATTAAATCATGCAATATCTTGTGCTCTATGAATGGTTTCTATCACTAAATGTTTTCAAGCGCCATCCTGTCATTCCATGTGAAGATACCACATTGTTTTTTATTGCCGATTTTATGACTGTACTGTATAATTTCATTGATATCATCTGTATACACTTGTTATTTATCCATTCATCAATTGATAAACATTCAAATTACTTCTAATTTTTGTTATCACACATTCGTTTTTCTCTTGGCTACATACCTATGAGGAAAACTGTTAGCTTATGTGAAAATTCTATTTAATTTTTGAAGGAATAGCCATAATGTTTCTGAAGGCAATTACACTATTTTACACTCTCACTAGCAGTATATTCTAGCAGCATATTTGAGTTTATTTCTGCTCTTCATTTTACTTATTTTAATCATCCTAGTGAGGTGGGAAGTTTTAGAACATTGTAGTTTTGATTACAGATTTGATTTATTGAAGGCCAATTGTGCTGAACAACTTTTCATGTATTGATCACTCTGTTTTGTTTCAACATTAATTGAAATCCATTCCCTTACTCATTATTGGATGTGACAAAACACAGAACTATATTATTTTTAATTTTATATGCTGTAACTTTCTTGACTATGAATATAATAGTCAATAAAATTTTGAGTAGGTAACAATAAAAGACAATGAGTAAAAGTGCTCATTGTTAGCTATTGTTCCAAGTCACTTGTATTAATAATGATGTTCGTTACCTGAAAGCTGTCTCCTTGGGCCCAAAACAAAGAAGCAAATGCTAAGAGTTCCAGAGACCTATGCACTATAGAGATCAGTTATTCTGGAAAAATGAGAAGGAAAAAAAAAAAAAAACTATAGTCAGATATCATTTTATTAGTAGCAGAAAAACTGCAAAACATAAAGTATGCATTAAAAAAAATAAAATTCAAGCTCTGAGATTAGTGATTCCATGATGACTTGTAGCTGAGGTTCTTAAGACCAAATGTTTGAAATCTTATCTGGGTCAAATAGGGGAAGTACAAATGTGAAAACTAATGAAAATACAGCAAGCTGGATTCGCAAGTAAAAATGAACTCAGCAAAAAAGGGTGCAGCAAAGAAACATACAGAAACCCAGGAGAGGCAGGAATAGGAAAAGGAAAAATATTATTCAAGCCTGGTGATTTTGTGTGGTCAGGATAGCAATTAGAGCAAATGCAAAGAACTGATGCATTATCAGTGATATATGAGAAAGGATTACAATATATTCTAAGAAGTAGGTAACTTAGATCTAAGACACAGGACAAGGTACAGAAAAGAAAAAAAAAAAATGGTAACAAGACCAGGAAAGATGTTTAAGTCTCTGATAATCATTGGTTAAAACATTTTCTAACAAGAGAAGAGATTGTTGATTAAAGAAGACCACAACTACAATACATGAATCTATTTTTTTAAATAAGCATACATATTCCCTGCTCAGAGCTCTTTTAATAGAATTATTAAAAACATGTTTAACATATTAAATACTGATCATACCTAAACACATCACCATCTTTCTGCCTAGAATGTAATCAATCATCAAAATAGTTTCCACCAGGTAAGGTGGTGCATGCCTGCAATTCCAGCTACTCAGAAGTCTGAGGCAATAGGATCCCAGGTTTGAGGTTATCCAGGGAAACTTAGTGAGACATATGTGTATATATATTTATTACACACATTTTTCAAAACATCATGTTAATCATGATAAAAACACAACAAAAGTGAAATATGTGGATTAAAATGTTTCTAAATATCCTACGAATGAGTGACAGGTATGCTTGTCTAAAAAAACACTTGGAATATGAATGCAGCCTAAACAGCAAAGTTCAAGAGTGCAGGACTCTGTCCAGTTAGCTAACTACAATTTCTCTACTGAGCAGCACAGTATTTGATATTCAAAAAATATGCAATACATGATTTGTACTGAGAAAATGGCAATCATATATTCTAATTTGATGAACAAGAAGTTAAACATTCACAAAACACATGCATTTTAACTAGAATTACATAGTAATATAGCACAAATATGAAGACCCATATGGCTACAGACGTTGCAAGAACATTGTTCAACCAATCATGTATACTGCCCGAGTATACAAAACATGTCTCAGGATTTGAGGAATATCTGTAACTTGTGCTGTGATCGTTTATTTTATGTGTCAATCTGGCTGGACTATGGTGCCCGGTTGCTTTGTCAAACACCAAAAACATTCTTTAAAAAGATCAAATAGATATTGTTCTGAGGTTATTTGGGGGGGGGGGCGTGTGATTCATATTTATAATGAATAGATTTTGAGAAAAGCAGATTAACCTTCATAACATTAGTGGATTTCATTCAATTAGTTTAAGGCCTATAAACATTGACTAAAATTCCCTGAAAAGGAAGCTCTCCCAAGCCTGCAACATAAAAACCATGCCTGAGTTTCCATTCTGCTGCACTGAAGAGTTCAGACTCGAGACCAAAACTTTGGTTTTTACTTGAATTTCTACCTTACCTGCCCACCTTATAGATTTTGTACTTGCCAGCTTGCACAGGTTTGTAAATCGATTACTTAAAATAATCCAATTTACTCTGTTTCTCCTCCCACACAACCTAAACTACTACCATCTTTGTCCAAGTCAACCTCTACACTAGATTATTTCTACATTTTGTTGCTTGTGTCTGTATAGAGAACTCTAATTCTCATGTGATACATTTCTTATTCATTATCATCAACAAAAAGCCTTGCTTTCAAAACCTGCTTATATAAAGTCGTTTAGCTCCTATACACAATAATATTAGTGACAATATCTTGTTTCCCAGTCAATACAGAATACAAATTAGTCTGCAACACTAGTGGGATATTGTAAAGATAACTGAAAAAAAAAATTATGAATTTATTCTGTTGTCTCTAGGGAGAAGAGATTCTATATGAATAGAGTATTATCACATTATTCAACTACATATAAATGTTTTACTTCATACCAAATGAAAACCAAGTATTTCCATAGCACTAGTAGAACAGAAATTGCACTAATAGGAAAAGTAAGCTGATAGCCTGAACATGCTGAATTTTTCAATTACAACATTTAGATGGTTTAGTAAATGTATGTGGCTTAGGAGCTTTATCTGCTTTCTATGTCTTAGGATGAATCTTAAAAATAAGATAAGTAGAGAGAAAAATAGTGATAGCTTAACATGTTAAACAATTTAGAATTACGACAAAGCACTATCTTAATTATTAGCTACTATTACTCCCAATGTATTTTAAAGAGAAAATTAATTTCTACCCTGTTAATTAATTCACGTCTATATCAGAACATGTTTTTCCTGAAAATGAGTAATAGTCACTGAATTCATCATGCTTCCATGATTTGGGTGTTTTTATTGTGATACTGAATAGACCACTGAAAATTCTTTAAACTTAAAAGCTCATAATTGCAGGCTGTGATAAATACATATACATAAACACAGTTTAGTGAATGGATATAAGGAAATATACCTACATATAAATAAGTTTATTATAATTTTAAAAATAAGATGTTCCCATATCTTCTGACAATTACAGGGTAAAAGAAATTGTAGAGAAACATTCAGGACAACTCTATTATTCTAGTGAGTTTCAAATGTCAGATGGACAACAATGTATTTTCACTATTTGGCTGGAGAAGGACAAAAAGTAACTAAATTTAACATACATTGATACATAAATGCCTATAGTATCAGAATACCTCAAAGTGTTCCATCCTTTGCACATTTCACAATTATAATTGACAAATCAGTGATGGATGTCACAAGAAATCAACAATCATTTTGAACAGAAATGTCAATAGGAAAATCAGATTATTTTTAAATTAAATAAATATTAAATTTTTTGTGCTAAAAATAAACATTCATAAAACTACAAGTATAAATAAAATACCTAAAGCTAAGGGATCATGCAGTAAAATGGAAGTAGGATTTTATTTGCAAACACAAATCAGTAAATGAGAGCCAGTGCTCTATCCCTACTATGATAGCGTCATCTGAGAGATGGGCCAAGAGAAGCCAAGAGAATTATAAAGGGAAATAACATTTACAATAAACCCATCTTCAATGTTGTCAATAGGGATACTAAAATCACCTAAGATTAATAGGCTATGTGATTCCAGAGAGACTTGAGAAAGAAAATCTATAAATTCATTAAGAAAACTTGTGGTTTCTCAAAGAGGTCTGTAAATTAAAAGTGTTGCTGAAGCTGTATGCTAAGAGCAGACAGATATATAGAAAGGGACACAATTGAGATGTTTTGATTTTGTAGCAGAATACATTAAAGAAATTATTTAGTTCTAACCTTCACAGGCTAAACAAACTTTCACTACATAAGTTAGGGATATAAGAAGATTTATGAAGCCCCAAATTGGATTTTAATTGCATGGTAGCCTTATTATCCAAGTAAATCCAAGCCATTGTTAGGGTGTACAAGTTAGCACTGACTATTCAATGTTGGTAGTAATTATTCATTGCTATGTTATTTTATTATACTATACTGCAAATAATTCATTCTAAAATATATAGCTCTACATTTTTTAAATTTATTAATTTGTGCATTTGAAGATTTATACTATTTAATGTACAAATGTTCCTAAAATTATCAAACAAAATTAATTATATATTTTAGAAAATAAATTTTCTCACTTTTTTTGTTAATACACATTAAAACATTATCTTTGTATCTGTCATTTACTTCAGCTAAACTACTGAAACATTCTAGCTAGAAGTGACATAAGAAATAGGCATATTATAAGACCATCATTACAAATTAAAACATAAAAAAACTAAGGCACAAATACATAAAGCAAATTTACTCATATTCCCATGAATTGTTAGTTTGGAGATAGGATTAGATTGCTGACCCATGGAATTTTTATTATAGTATGATACTTTCACAGTACTCACTTTCTTCCTTTTAATGATTTAATATACCTTATTCTACAATTTAATTTAAATCTAGAATGTATAACGTTTCATAAAAACAACTTTAAAAACAGCCACATGCTATTTTACATGCAATTTGTGTATAAAAAATGTTATTTTCACAATGAAACATGAAGAGGTTAAAGTCTAGACACACTTTTAGTAACTTTAATTAACTCACAAGTAAAACTCCCTTCATTCCAAAGAAGGTTGCTGGTCTTGGGGGCTGTGATGACAACTAACACCCTGGTTGTGGATAACCACCATCCATTGCATAATAAGAAGGTCAAGAACAAAAGCATAAAGGAGTTGAAAAAGAACAAGAGGCTCATGAGAGCCAACTCCCACTGTATCCCTTTGGCTTTCAACTATAATTTTTTAATTATTTATTTATTCTAATTCAATTCATATTACACATATAGAGCACAATTTTTCATGTCTCTGGTTGTATACAAAGTAGAGTAACACCATTTGTGTCTTCATACATGTACTTAGAGTAATGATGTACATCTCATTCCATCTTTTTCTATACCCATGACCCCTATCTTCCCCTCCGTCCCCTTTGCCCTATCTAAAGTTCCTCCATTCCTCCCATGCTCCCATCTCATCCCCCTTATGGATCAGCATCCTCATATTAGAGAAAACATTCAGCATTTGGTTTTGAGGGATTGGCTTCACTTAGCATAACATTGTCCAACTCCATCCATTTACCTGCAAATGCCATGATTTTATTCTTTTTAATGTTGAGTAATACTCCATTGTATATATATGCCACATTTTCTTTATCCTTTCATATACTGAAGGGCATCTAGGTTGGGTCCACAATTTTGCTACTGTGAATTGTGCAGTTATAAATACTGATAAAATACTCTAAGATTTCATCTCACTTTGGTCAGAATGGCAGCTGTTAATAATACAAACAACAATAAATATTGGTGAGGATATGGGGGAAAAGGCACACTCATACATTGCTGATGGAATTGCAAATTGATGTAGCCAATATGGAAAACAGTATGGAGATTCTTTGGAAAATTGAGAATGGAACCACCATTTGACCTAGCTATCCTACTCCTCAGTTTATAACCAAAGAACTTTAAAAGAGCATACTATAATTTTTTTTGTCTTGTTTTTAGATATACATGACAGTAAGGTGTATTTTGACATATTATACATAAATGACATGCAATCCATTACAATTTTTATTCCATTCTTGTGGTGGAACATGATGTGGGGTTATACCAGTCATGTATTCCTATATAATTATAGGAAAGTTATGTCCAATTCATTCTACTATCTTTTGTAGTCCCCCCCCCACACACACTTTGCTTCAATTACCTTTGTCTAACCCAATTAACTTCTATACTTCAACTCCCTACCCTCCCTTGTTACAGGTTAGCATCCACATTTCAGAGAGAACATTCAACCTTTGCTTTTGGGGACAGGCTTTTTACACTTAGCATGATATTCTCCATCTCCATCCATTTAACCAGAAAATGCCATTTCTTTCTTCTTTATAGCAGAGCAATATTCCATTGTGTATATATCCATTCATCTGTTGAAGGGCACCTATGTTGGTTACATAGGTTAGCCATTATGAATTGAGCTGCTTAAACAGAGATGTGGCTGTTTCAATTTAATAGACTGATTTTAAGTCATTTGGGTATAAGTTAAGAAGTGAGATAGTTGGGTCAAATGGTGGATCCATTCCAAGTTTTCTAAAAAACCTCCATACTGCTTTCCAGAGTGGTTCCACTAATTTGTAGTGTCACCAGCAATGTATGAGTGAAACTTTCCCCCATATCCTTGCCAAAATTTATTGTTACTTATATTCTTAATAATTACCATTATCACTGGAGTGAGATGGAATTTCAGTGTAGTTTTAATTTCCACTTATCTGATTGCTAGAGATGTTGAACATTTTCTCATACATTTGTTGACCATTCATATTTCTTCTTCTGTGAAATGTCTTTGCAATTCCTTTGCCTATTTATTGATTGGATTATTTGTTCTTATGGTGTTAAGTTTTTTGAGTTTTTTGTGTATCCTGGAGATTAATGCTCTATCTGAGATGCATGTGATAAAGATTTTCTCACATTCTGCAGGCTCTCTGTTCACATTCTTGATTGTTTCCTTTGCTGTGCAGAAGCTTTTTCGTTTGATGTCATCCCATCTATTGATTCTTGATTTTATTTTTTGTGCTTTAAGAGTCTTATTGAGGAAGTCTGTTCCTTAGCTGATATAAAGAAGATTTGGGCCTACTTTTTCTTCTAGTAGGTGCAGGGCCTCTATTTTAATGCCAAGGTCCTTGATACACTTTGAGTTGAGTTTTGTACACAATGAGATATACGGATTCCATTTAAACCCTCTATATATGTATTTCCAGTTTTCCCAGCACCATTTGTACAAAAGGCTATCTTTTCTCCAATGTATATTTATTTTGCATTTGTCTGGTCTGAGAGAAGAATATTTATATGTGTATATCTCTGTGTCTTCTATTTCATTTCATTGGTCATCAATTCTATTTCAGTGCCAATACCATGATGTTTTTGTTACTATAGCTCTGTAGTATAATTTAAAGTCTGGTATTGTAATGCTTCTGCCTCACTTTTCTCACTGAGATTGCTTTGGCTATGCTGGGTCCACTATTTTTTCAAATTAATTTCATGATGGCTTTTTCTATTTCTGCCGGGCACGGTGGCGCACGCCTGTAATCCCAGCACTTGGGAGGCTGAGGCAGGAGGATCGCGAGTTCAAAGCCAGCCTCAACAACAGCGAGGCACTTAGCAACTCAGTGAGACCCTGTCTCTAAATTTAAAAAAAAAAAATACAAAAAAGGGATTTTTGTATTTCTATGAAGAACATCTGGAATTTTAATGGGAATTGAATTGAATCTGTATAGCACTTTTGGTAGTATGGCCATTTATAGAATATCAATTCTTCTTATCCAAGACATGGGTGGTCTTTCCATTTTCTAAGATCTTCTTCAATTTCTTTCCTCAGAATTCTATAATTTTCATTTTAGAAGTCTTTGCCCTCTTTTGCTAGATTGCTTAACATTTTTAAAGCTATTGATTAATGGCACAGTTTTCCTGATTTATTTTTCAGTAGATTTGTCATTGATGTATATGAATGCAATTGATTTATGAGTGTTAATTTTATGTCCTGCTACTTTGCTAATTTTTTTTCAGTTTAAGAAGTGTGTTGGTGGAATATTTTTTATTGTTCTTATAAATATAGAAGCATATCTTTGGCAAATATGGTTAGTTTGAACCCTTCTTTTCATATTTGTATCCCTTCAATTCAATTTTTGTTTCTAATTGCTCTGGCTAGGCATCAAAGACTATTTTGAATAGAAGTGGTGAAAGAGGGCATCCCTGTCTTGTTCCAGGTTTTAGAGGGAATGCTTCCAGTTTTTCTCCATTTACAATGATGTTGGCTTTGCAATTAGTACAGATAGCTTTTATAATGTCAAGAAATGTTCTTACTAACCCTAGTTTTTCTAATGTTTAGAACACAAATGGATGCTGAATTTTGTCAAATGTCTTATCTGCATCTATTGAGATCATGTGGTTCTTGTCTTTAAGTCCATTGATGTTATGAATTACATTTATTGATTACTGTATATTGAACCAAACCTGCCTCCCTGGAATAAACCCCACTTGATCATGGTGCACTATCTTTTTAATATGTTTTTTTATATTATTTGCCAGAATTTTATTGAGAATATAGTATCTAAGTTCATGAGGGATATTGGTCTGAAGTTTTTTTTCCATGATATGTTTTTGTCTGGTTTTAGTATCAAGGTGATACTAGCTTTATAGAATGGGTTTGGAATGGTTGCTTCTTTTCTATTTTATGGAATAATTTGAGTAGTACTGGTATAAATTCTTTTTTCAAGGTGTGGAAGAACTTAGTTGAGAATCCATCTCGTCCTTGGCCTTTCTTTGTTGGTAGGGTTTTGTTGTTTTTGTTGTTTTGTTTTGTTTCGTATCAGGGATTGAACTCTGGAGCATTCAGCCACTGAGCCACATTCCCAGCCCTATTATATATTTTATTTAGAGACAGGGTCTCACTGAGTTGTTTAGCACCTTGCTTTTGCTAGGCTGGATTTGAACTCATGATCTTCCTGCCTCAGCCTTCTGAGCCATTGGGATTACAGGCATGCACCACCATGCTTAGCTTCTTAGTAGGCTTCTGCTAGCATCTTCAATTTCACTGCTTGAAATTGATATGCTTAAATTTTCTATAACATACTGGTTCAATTTGGGTAGGTCATATGTCTCTAGAAATTTGTCAATATCATCACAATTCTGTCTATATTTGAGGTATACATTTTCTATGTAGTGTCTGGTTAACATCTGTATTTCAATAGTATCTGTGGTATTATTTCCTTTTTCATCACAGATTTTAGTGATGGGTGTTTTCCTTCTCTTTTTCTTCATTAGCTTGGCTAAGGTTTCATTGATTTTATTTATTTTTCAAAGACCCAACGTTTTTTTTTCCAAATTTTTTTCAATTTTATTTATTTTGGCTCTGAGTTTAATTATATCCTGTCTTCTACCACTTTTATTGTTGATTTGCTCTTATTTTTGTAGGGCTTTGAGATATAATGTTGTTTATTTGGTGACTTTCTATTCTGTTAAAAAATGCACTCATTGGCAATGAACTTTCCTCTTAGTACTGCCTTCATAGTGTTCCAGAGATTTTCATAAGTTGTATCATGATTCTCACTTACCTCTAATTATGTTTTTTATTTCATCCCTGATTTCTTCTGCCAACTATTGGTATTTCAATTATGTATTATTTAGTCTCCAGGTGTTAGGGTAGCTTCTAATTTTTTGTTTTATCATTGATTTCACATTTCATTCCATTATGATATGATAGAATGCAAGACATTATCTCTATTTTTTTTTTTTTGTATTTGCTAACAGTTGATTTGTAGCCTAAGGTATTCTCTGTTTTAGAGAAGATCTGTGAGCCGCTGAAAACAAAGTATATTCATTCCTTGATTAATAATAATATATACATGTTGGTTAAGTCTAAATTTAGTTCTATAACTTTTTTTTTTCAGTTTTTGTTTGGAGTATCTATCTAGCAATGAAAGAGGCATGTTAATGTCACCTGGTATTATTGTGTTGTGGTCTATTTGATTCTTGAAATTGAGGTTTGTTTGATGTACATAGGAGTTGCACAGTTTGGGGCATAAATATTTATAATTGTTATGTCTTGTTAATGTATAATTCCATTAAGCAGAATGAAATGACCTTCTTGGTCCCCTTTGGTTTGAAGTCCACTTTATCTGAATATAAAAACTTCTTCTTGTTTACGAGATCCATATAAATGATACATTTTTCCCCATGTTTTTACTTTCAGTCTGAGGATGTCTTTCCTTATGAAGTGAGTCTTTTGGAGACAGCATATTGTTGGGTCTTACTTTTTAATACAATTTGCCAGTCTATGTTCTTTCATTGATGAATTTAGGTCATTTACACTCAAAATTATTATAGAGATATGACTTTTATTCCCTGACATTTTGATTTAGATCTTATTTTTCATTTGAATTATTTCTCCTTTGATTATTATTCTAGTGTCTCTTCTCCCTTTGTTAGTTTTCACTTTTACTTTTAATTTCTTCTCCATAACATATTTTAGTGAGTATGTTTTGTCATGCAGGCTTTCTAGTTGTGAATTCTTTTAAATTTTATCATGAAGGTTTTTATTTCATTATCAATTCTGGAGCTTAATTTTGCTGGGTATAGTATTCTTGGTTGGCATCCATTTTCTTTAAGAGCTTGGTGTATATTATTCTAAGACCCTGTAGATTTGAGGGTCTGTGTTGAGATATCAGTTAATATCTGCATTAATTTCTCTGTAAATGTTACTTTTAAAGGCTTTTCTCTAGCAGCTTTTAAAATTCTATCCTTATTCTATGTGTTAGGCATTTTCATAATAATGTGTATTGGTGTGGGTCTTTTGTAATTTGGTATATTTGGGGTCCTGTAAGTCTCCTATATTTGGTTTTCCATTTTGTTCCTAAGGTTTGGAATTTTTTCTGGTATTATTTCATTGACAAGATTGTTCATTCCTTTGATTTATATCTCTGAGCTTCATCTACTCCAATAAATCTTAAATTTGTACTTTTCATCTTATCCCATATTTCTTGGAATTTCTGTTCATGGTCTCTTAACATATTTTCCCCATGGTCAACTTTATTTTCTAGATTATATATTGCCTAAAACTTTATTTTCTAGATTATATATTGTCTATATCTTTATTGCCTAAAACTCTGCCCTCTAAGTGGTCTAGTGTATTGGTGATGCTTTCAATTTAATTTTTAATTTGGTTTATTGATTCCTTCATTTTGATGATTTCTGACTGATTCTTCTTCAGGATCTGTATCTCCTTGTTGAAGTGATCTTTTGCTTCTTCTATTTTCTCTCTGATTTCATTTCTTACATCAAGTTTTCCTCATAGATAAGCTTAACCGTGAAATTTCTGAATTATATCTCTGACATTCCCTCCACTGTGGTGTCAATAGAGTCTACTATTGAGGTGGTCTGTGTTATTTGGGATGGTTTGTTCCCTTGTTTTTCATACTGTTTTTGTGTTTACCCATCTATCTGGATGGATCTATGTTGAGTTTATATCTTAAGGATTGGGGAGGTAGAATCAATTATAGCAACAATGTATGCAAACAATATATAGCAGTAGATTAGGTCCTTAATTCCTATTTTTATAGCTAGTGTTAATTGGTACAATACTTACGGATAATGTTTCAGCAAGTCCATCAGTAAAATCAGTACAATCATGTATATATCTGGCTTAAAATCAAACAATAGGTGTTGTCTATGCCTTCCACTCTATCAATTATTGCTGTGACTTTGGTGGTGGGCATAGATACTATATACTTCAATTAGTATTAAGAAGTGTAAAGGATAGGGTAGAGTATGTGTAAAGAAGAAGACATAGGCGGGTAGAAAAGTGTTTGCAATTTCACAAGGTGCATGGGGTAAAGTCAGTGTTAACATTTGTTACTAGTTTGAAAGGGGACAAAAAAAAGGAGATACAGAATATGGAAATGAGAGGGAGATAGAATAGTGATAAAGATGATACAAAAAGTCAAAATAAGCTAATCACAAACCATAACCCTCAAAATATAGAACATGGGAGGATAACACCTTCAAAAAAAAAAAAAAAAAAAACACACACACACACACACAACAACAAAATGAAAGAATAAAAAAGAAAAGAAATAAGTGAAAGGAAGAAAAACAAGGCTATAATGAGGAGAGAGAAACAAAACTACGGCCAGAACAAATAAACCACAACAACAACAAAAGAAAAGAAAAAAAAAATCTTGTTGAAATGTTAAGGAATTAAGGATACCCACTATGGTGGACAAAACACTCAGTGTATGTTCACTGACTGTGCCACCTAGTTTTTATTTTTTCTTGAGGTATGATCTAAGCTTGCGAGTATAGGATCTGGGTTGTGCATTCTTCTTTTTACTGTGTTGCTCACACTGTGTTGAAGGTTGGGCTTTAAGAATTCCTAATTTCCCTCTTGTGTGGTCAGTGTGGGTGAGCTGAGCTGCAGACCTAGAGGCAAAGTGGGGAAGCTAGGTTGTGTGTGGACAGCCACAAAATATCTGACCACATCCAGGTGGCAGGTGGATCAGGACCTGGCACTAGCTCATGAGGGCCAGCAGGGAGGTTGTATGCTAGACTGGGTGGATCTGGTAGCGAAGGGATGAAAATTTCTACTTCATTTTGAAACTAGCCTATGTGGTTACTGGGTGTTTAGCAATGGGTAAAGCACTTTACTTCTCCAAGCTAAAATTATTCATTGATAAAATGAGAACAATCATAGTACTCTATTGCAGGTTATTATAAGTAAAGCATTTAAGCAAGGCAAACTACTGATCACCATGCCTGGTATTATACTAAATATTCTTTGCTTGTTAAATGGTGCCATCATGATTATTATCATCAATGCCTTGTGGCATATCGCCAGAAACATATTTATCAACTGTTTGGTAAAAATAAGAGAAGTGATTTTAAAATGTGTGCAGATGAATGTGTCTTTAAAAATATCAATACATAACTGAACCAAATGTTAAGGAAAATTCCCTAAATATTTGTCTTCATAAATATTTTCCTACTATTAATTTTTATTAAACATTGTTAAAAATGTGTGATATTAAAATACCTCCTACCTTGACAGTTTATATTCCCTTATTTCCCCACTGGATCTTGTATGCAATATTTCAAGTTAGATAAAAAAGATTAGCCATTCAGAATTTACCTTAGTAAAGGTTCCCCAGACCCTTTCTACCCCATGAAGCACAGCCCTTTGTACTACCATAAGAGCCATCATGTCTGCCCTCAAAAGGGCAAAGATATTTTGCATAAGCCATCTTAACATAAACATAGTTTAGCATCCCTATATTTTAATTTAAAATTGCTCTCATTCATTTTATTTTCTTCTGTGATAAAACAGACTATACAACCATATACTATTGACAAATCCAGGTTAAATGAAGTGGAAGCACACAGTTAAGACATTAAAATTTGGATATGAGTTGTCCCCTTAAAAAGCTCATATTTGGGCAATGTATCCATGTTCAGAAGTGGAATGAGAGCTGTAACTCATCAGTGGATTAATCTGTTTGATTAATTAAAAATTTAAATTAATTAGTGGGTGATGACTCTAGGCAGGTGGGGTATGGCTAGAGAAAGCATATCACTAGAAGCATGACCCTGAGGATTATATCTTGTCCCTGGCTTCTCCTTCTCTCTCTCACTGCTTCCTGGCTTCCATAAATTGAGTAGATTTCCTCCTACAGTCCATTCTGCTATGTTGCTCTGCCTCACCTGGGGTATAGAACAGTGGAGTCTGCCAACCACGGACTGAACCTGAAACTGGAAACTTTATTTATTTATTTATTTTTTTTTTTTTTTTGGTACCGGGGATTGAACTCAGGGGCACTCGACCACTGGGCCACATCCCCAGCCCATTTTTGTATTTTAGTAGAGACAGGGTCTCACTGAGTTGCCATTGCTGAGGCTGGCTTTGAACTCACGATCCTCCTGCCTCAGCCTCCCAAGTGCTGGGATTAGAGGCGTGTGCCACTGCGCCCGGCTTGAAACTGGAAACTTTAAGCCAAAATAAAATAAACACATTCTCCTCTACTTTGTTTTTGTCAGTTATTTTGGCCATAGTGAAAAAAAGCTGACTGACACATAGCATATAAGAATTCATAACAAATGCATCCTTCTCTTTATTTCTGCTTATTTTCCTATTTCAATTTTTTTATACATTTTTAATGTTTTCTACAAATGTTCCTCTCAGTCTTTTCATAGATCTGATACAACCTCTGGAAACTTTTCATGGTGACTTTCCTTAAACTGAAACCTTTTTGCTATTCTCTTTCAACTGTTGTTGTTGTTTTTTTTTAATGCTCTGATTCAAAATACAGAGCACCATAACCCCTTTTTTAAGGATTTGACCAAGATGCCTTATAATTTCAAAGTTGTTAGATCTTTCTACCAGTATATTCCACATATACAGAAATTTGTTTTCCTAGATATTCTTCACAACTTTTGAATGTAGAAATGGAGTACAAAAAAGAGCATATATTTATTTCCTACCATATTCAAACAATTAAAAATTGAAGAATTACATAAATTTAAATAATAAACTCTAGTATAGTTGTCCAATGATAAATCAATAGAAAATAGATTATCTTTGGAGTTAATTTACATATTTTCCTTTATCTTGGAATAATGGAATGCCCTCTGACAAAATTTAATTAAATAGTGCCAATAAAAATGATATACAGTGGAGTAAAGGAAGGGGATTGAGGGAAAGGGAGGATAGATGAGAAATGGGAAGAACAGTGGATTGAATCTGACCTAAGTTTCCTGTGTATGTATATGTGTATACCACAGTGAAGCTCACCTTCATGTACATCCACAAGGCACTAATCTAAAAAAAGACTAAATAAATATCAGAAAAATTAGTAGAGGCAGGGGACATGGAAGTAGGGAGAGGGAAGAGGGAGAGAAAATGGAAGTACTAGACACAGAATTAGAGTAAATTATATTCCCTGATTACATCTTTACATCCAAATGAAGGCTAGTATTATGGATAACTAAAGGAACTATTTAAAAAAAAAAAATCCAAACACAATTTTCTCAGAATGGACTGACTTTAGTCTAAAATAAGCTTACTAGTTTATGCATTTTATTAAAAATATCTGAGTTTTCCTCTTTCAAAACTTGTTATTTCAAACTTCGTTAATTTACCATCTTCTATTTTGCAACCCCCCAGATGTCACTGGGAAAGTAGACTGTAGAACTCAAGAGTACTACAAAGATTGTCAGGGTATGCCTCTTCCTGATGAGTACTTCAGGGAATTATTTACCTAGAATGTGCTTTGGGTGGAAGTAGATGAGAGTTTCTCTTTCACAGAAACTGCATTCCAAATCCCAAGTCCCTGCTAGTTCTAGATATTCTATACTCTGTAAACAGCAATACCTCTTGGATACAACCCTTAGTTTGTACTTTGACCCATACATTCTAGAGTGTAACTGAGTTTACTGATACTTATAATTTTTTTTTCTTCCCAAATGCGGGTTTAAGGTAAAGATGAGGAGTCTCCAGAGGATCTAAAAAAGGAAAATGTGAGCTCCCATATGCATAGATGTTCACACACAGAGAGACAAAAAATTGGTTAAGTTCATCCAACTCATTCAATATTGGTCAATTGATTTTGTGAAATTAGCCACATCGCAGTTCCCAGCCAAATTAGAAAGAGTGAATTCAGTCGCAAAAAAGCAGGTGCATACTCTCAGAATAATTCCTCACCTCAACTAGAGGGTCAATGCCCAAGGGTGTGGGTTCAATAGATCTGCGTACAGAAACAAAACACATTTAACATAAAATACTGACATAAAATGTAAGGCATTTAAAACATTGGAAACAAGTTTACATTAATGAGGGACTTAGTTCCAGGAGGAAACACATTGTTAGGATTCTGTAATTGTGGTCCTGGCATTTTCCAAGCTCTGTCACTCACCAGGCATGTAATGGGGAGCCAACAAAGTATCATCTCCAGACTTGGCTGATACATCAGCAAATAAATGGTGAAGGTGATTCTCTCTGATAGCTGAAATTCAATGAGATGATTAAGGAAAGAAAGCCAGCAACTCTGAGCTGGTAGTTATACATGCAAATATCTGCAAAGCATAAAAGAAGTCATAAGAATAACTCTTTGAATAGAATCTTCTTCCTCTCATAATATTAAAGATAAAATAAATATTATTGATTTGGAAATACAAGTTTTGACTAGTCAACAGGAACATCTGTGGGCACAAATTGAAACACCAAAATCATTTTAGGAACAAAGAAATCATAATTTTCTAAACCTGAATTTCATTATGGTCACTGAACACTTTACTTTCTTTAGCATAAAGTCAGATCCATGATGACACAGAAAGAAGAGATCAGTGATGCTGTATTCACCAAGTACGTTTTCTTTAATATGTGATGAACTTTTGCATGTGCCTTGTAGAAAAATGCTTTCCTCTAATTTGTAGTAAATAATTATATCTCAAGATAACAATAATTCTCACCTAACATAAGATCATCATGGCAAAGTGAAAAAGGAAATTTCTCACTGCTTTTTAAGACATAGACTTTAATGAATGTTTTAGGGAATTTTAAATATCACGAGTTCTGTGTGTGGTGGAGCACCCCTGTAATATCAGTGGCTCAGTAGGCTAAGGCAGGAGGATCACGAATTCAAAGTCAGCCTCAGCGATTTAGCAAGGCCCTAAGCAATTTAGTGAGACCCTGTCTCAAAATAAAAATATAAACATGGATGGGGATGTGGCTCAGTGAGTAAGCACCCCTGGGTTCAATCCCTTCTGTAAAAATAATTGAATAAACTGGGTGTCATGACACATGGCTATAATAACAGTGGCTATGGAGGCTGAGGCAGGAGAATCATGAGTTCAAAGCCAGCCTCAGCAATTTAAGGAGGCCCTAAGTAACTCAATGAAAGCCTGTTTTAAAATAAAATACAAAAACACTGGGTTTGTGGCTCAGTGGTTAAGTGCCCCTGGGCTTAATCCCTGGTGAAAGAAAGAAAAGAGGGGAGGAGAAGGAGGGAAGAGAAGAAGGAAGGAAGAAAGGAAGGAAGGAAGGAAGAAAGAAAGGAAGGAAGGAGGAATTAAGGAAGGAAAGGAAGGAAGGAAGGAAGGAAGGAAAGAAAGGAAGAAAAGAAGGAAGAAATAAAATAAATTAATAAATATCACAAGTATATTTATACTTAAAATTTATAAACATCATAAATTAAAATCACTGCATTCTAGTCTGTATAAGAGAGAATGCTAGATCTTATTTCTGACTCTGAGCAACTTTTATGAGGCATCACATTTTTATTCCCATGAAAACATTACTTGCATAGCATAAATTCATAAGACATTGAACACTTTGTACAAAGTGCCTTGAGTTTTCTTGAAAATTTTGGATATGATCATATATATTACAAAGTTCACAAATTTTCTAAGGCAATGGGAGAAATATGAAATAATAACATTAGAATTTATCATGGCAGTAGCTGAAGATATTCATCTATCTACTAACTAAAATAAGCTTTTCAAAATCGAACCATAAAAAATGAAATGTATAATCCTTCAAAATAAAGCTACAATTAATTTTTTACCTTGAAGTCCTATAGTAGTCTACGGATCGTGACATCTCCATAACACCTCTGACTGAGAATAAATTATTGATGTGCAATACAAGGTGTATATTTCAAAACTTGAAAAACTTTTGCCTTCCTGTCCTTTGTAGTTTAAAGTAATTGCCATAACTAATGGTTATAATCACGGTTTCAACACAGACTACAATTTTTGAGACATATCAGATATTCAGAGTGAAACATTGCAATTCTGGACTTAGCAATATTTTGAAAACAAGAAGAAACAACAAATGAAAGTTTTTGTAGCTGACATCAAACCTTACTAATTTCAAAGGAAGAACACTTATTAGCTAAATAAGTAGATGATTTTCTAGTAAAATCTTTGCAGCTAATTAGAAAATATAAACATCTTTTAGTTTCATCATTACCAAAGCATTAATATTAGTGACACGACATGGGGTTGGTGCACACAAACTAAAATGGGAAAGCAAGGAAAAAAAGGCTGGGAGTTATACCTATGAGTATCTGAATATGATAAAAGTTATAAACAAACTTTAGGAAATTACACATATACATGGGAAACTTTAAGTAAATAATTTGATTAGGAAATCAAGAAGCTTTTCTGTCCATTGAGATTTCATGAAATTCTAAATACTAGGAGTTCTAGGAAGTGGATGGTTAAAAAAGAGCAGGTTATCTCATCTTAATTTTATTTAGCTAATATAAACATAAAATAAACATTGAGTTTCTCATGTTCCTTAATTATGTTTTAAATAATATATTTTTAGTACTCTTAAATATTTAATCCCTTAGAGCAATAGTAAATATTTTTAAACATCAACAAAATATCTCAGACCTCACCATCTGGTACAATGTAATAATATACATTTGTGTTTTATTCATTGAAAAACAAACTCATAGGTTTCATTTGATTTTCTTCTAGACAAATTAAACCAATTATGTGCTTAGGTAGATTTCTTAAGTTCTTATATTTAGTAATAATTTGTGATTTTTGCTTGTAAAATATCAAAGGCATAAATGAACAATCTTCATGATACTCCTAATGATGTCCTTATTTTTAAAGAGTTACTAAATTGTTGGATGCAGAGTCTAACATTTACTTTAAAAACTAAAGTTGAGCCTAATAAATATAGGGAATTATAGAAAGATTTTGCCATTTAATTTGAAAAATAAACAAAACTTTTCTCCACTACTATGAAAATAGAAAGGTCTTGCACATTAACAAGTGATGTCTGGTTCCTCCACAATCAGCTGGATTTAGAGAAACATCAGCAGAACTGATACTATTAGGGAAAATGGCCCAATTTGGAGAATGCTGAGTGGGTAACACTCTAAGCTCTGCTTGATAGATATGAATTAGATGAGAGTAAAATTTGAAATAGTGTGTCATCCACTTCCCTCAACTCCTCTTGCCCACTTCTGATAATAGCAGCTAATATGAATTCATCCCACTTGTCAAAATACCACAGCATTAAGATGACAAATGATGGAAGTAAAAACAGAGTGACAGGCAGGGATGAATGCATGGAGAGCAAGTGGAAAGGGCTTTAACATCTCATAAGAGAAGTATTGAGAGGGCCAAACAAAGTGACAGACTGCCGACCAGCATTTCCTATTGCTTTTACATAGAGGAGAGATGGCAAGCAGAGGCAGGCAGCTGCCCTGCTGGGGAATCAGTGAGGGCAGTGATTGCAAAATATTTATAGACATCCCCACAGAATCTTAGTGAGGTCATGAGGCTTCACAGGGGAGAGGAAGACCACCAGTTTGTATCTGATCTATAGGAAACACCAGGTCACTGCTGGGATATGTCACAACTCTCTGAAGTGTACGATCCAATTATTTCCTCCAAACTATACCCCTAAGCTGTGATCTTCTTAAGGAATCACTGCCTTTGGAAATGACTGCAAGGCAAATAAAAAGTAACTTTCATCTACCAATGATGTTGTTTGTTTGTTTCTAGGGTAGCAACTCTAATGCATTTTCTTATCTATAAAGAAAAATATCACAGAAACCAGAGGAAAAAAGTAGAGAGAATTTTCTCCACAATTTATAATCTATCTATAAGAACTTTCAATTCACTCTTACTTTTCCATTTTTCTTAGACTAGCAATAGTGTCTATTACTGTTTATTCTTAAATTAATATTTGGCTTTTTTTGACAAAAAGGAAGTAAATCATTCTGACTTGAAATTCTTCAAAAACAGAAGGAAGAGGAAAAAGAGCATGATAGGAAGTAAAAAGGGGGAAACAGCAGGGAGCAGGAGAAGAAGGAGAAGAAAATAAAGATAATTTATTTGGCTGGGAAGAAATTTTCTACCTAGTAACAGTCAAAGCACACTACAACAATGTCTTCGGATCTGCATTATTTTTTTTTTTATATTTACCTATCAATCATATTATACTTTATTTCCTCATACTTATTTCTTTTTTCAGATTCAGTACAGCTAACACTGTTTCTAAATTGGGTACTGATGTAGATGGTAATTCAAGAGTACTTGGCTTAACTTTTTAGTTTATGCACTGGTGAATTTATACTCAGATTCAAATTCAAATAAAACCAATAGACATATCATCTGATGTGAGGAATGTTGGGAAGTACCTAGTTATCGGGGATTTTAACATGATATACAGTATGTGAAAGCTCCTGACAGTCTTATGTTTTTCCCCATTTTCATGCACCATAACAATACCTGACAAGATTCAGACTGGCACAAGTACATTGTCTGTCAAAGATATTTCAGGATTTATTTGGCTCTCAGTCGACTCCCATTACTAGAAGCTCTTTGATACACAGAGCACAAAGCAGCTTAACACTGTTGCTATTAGTGCTCAAACCACACTGAAAACACTTCATTAAACAGCCTTCTGCAGTGTAATTGTTTAATAATATTTTGATTAGGTTGTTTAGTAGACAATCCATGCTGTAAAACATTCTCTTGCTGTCAAGTGAATCACTGGTAAAAAGGCTACTGCAAAGTACTTGAAAGTCTCATAGAAAAGAAATCACAGTTGGAGGGAAAAAAAATCCCTAAGTCACTCTGCTCCTATTACCCATTGTATCAGTCTCCTATTGCTGCTATAACAAATTAGGACAAATTTGGTATATTAAAACTACATGAATTTATTATCTTACATTTTGGAAATCAGGGTTTCAAAATGCATCTCCCTGGGCTAAAATCACTGTCAGAAGAGCTGTGTTCCTCTCTGAAGATTATAAAGGAAAATCTATTTTCTTTTCTTGTCCACATCCAGCAGCTCCCTATACTCTTGACTCATGGTTATCTTCCTCTATCCTCAAATCCAGCAAAACATTTGAGTTTTCCTCACATTGCGTCACTGTGACACTGAGTCTCCTGCTTTCTTCCCTCTTCCAGCTATAAGGTCCCTTGGACACACCCAGATGATAATCAAACATATTGTAAAGTGATGTGATTGGCAACCTTAATTCCCCACTGAAATACAACATACATACTCACGTTCCAAGTGTTGTAATATGGACATCTTTGTCAGGGGTGTTTTATTCTTCCTAACACACCCTCCATATGGCTTCATAAAACTTAACTCATTTTTGACATATGCTTCTCTAGGAGAGTTGAGTGGGGATTTTAAAAGAAATATTGCAGCTAGTATATATGTTCCTGGGTAATTTCCATTTTAGCACAGAATCTGATTTAAGAGTAATATCAAGACTCCAGTTGTTCTGAACTCTCTCATTAAAAAAATAAAAAAAAAAATACTTAGTAAGTTCCTGACATGGGAGATGTGGTTACATGAGTCATAGTTACAGTGGTGAGAAGGGCTTCCTGTGCTCCAGAGAAGAAGGGGATGATCTCATTCCTCTAATTTATTCTCCCTACTGAAGACAAATCACCATGGGTTTCAAGAAAGAGGGCATATGCTTTCAGTTTTCATCAGTTCTGCTTTCATGGTCTGATAATATTTAGAATTTCTCTGATTATGGATTTTGCTTAATCTGAGTACTGGTTCCAAATGGTAGCAATATTTAGTGCCATACGAAATAATTATTTGTTTCCCCAAAATGTCTTACCATCAATTTATGTTTATTGAAGAAGACTCCATAATTCTGTTGAATAATCAAATTTTGATGTCATATTGTTCAATACATAACGTAAAGTTTCCCTAATATTTTGAATGGGCAGACAAAAATATGTTTAATTTAGATTAAAATAAAATAGTTTATAAAATCAGTTTTAGAATAATAGGTGCTTTAAAAATCATGTAAAATAACTTCCTAATATCACCAATTTGTGTCCAAAACAACTCTGTTTTGGTGTATGTACAAGGTAGAGAAAATCAACAATTCTAAAAATTCCTTCCATCTTCGTTGTTCATAGTAGTAAAAATATCTTCTTTATATCAAAACAATTCTTCCTTCTTGAAATTTATATGAATTTGTTTATTGCAATTTTATTCCTAACATTTACATAAAACAAGTTTGATTTCTGTCTTTATTACAGACATTTAAAAGTTATAGCCGGGCGCGGTGGCGCACGCCTGTAATCCCAGCACTTTGGGAGGCTGAGGCAGGAGGATCGCGAGTTCAAAGCCAGCCTCAGCAATGGCGAGGCACTTAGTAACTCAGTGAGACCCTGTCTCTAATAAAATACAAAAAAGGGCTGGGGATGTGGCCCAGTGGTCGAGTGCCCCTGAGTTCAATCCCCGGTACCAAAAAAAAAAAAAAAAAAAAAAAGTTATATTCTAGCCGGGCATGGTGGCGCATGCCTGTAATCCCAGCACTTGGGAGGCTGAGGCAGGACAATCGGGAGTTCAAAGCTAGCCTCAGCAATGGTGAGGCACTTAGCAACTCAGTGACACCCTGTCTCTAATAAAATACAAAAAGGGCTGGGAATGTGGCCCAGTGGTCGAGTGCCCCTGAGTTCAATTCCTGGTACAAAAAAAAAAAAAAAAAAAAGTTATATTCTATGTTGTGGGATAGAATACATATACTCTATCCCCATTATGACTTATACTGTCTTCATTTCATTACCCTGGTTTCATCCATTTAAATGGGTCCAGTGTATATCAATATTTCTTTTAAAATCTTATTAATGAAGGAAATTCTATTGTCTAGACATGGTTTGAGAATTGCTTAGAAACTGTATTTCCACTGATGTAGACAAAGATCCTGATAGTGGCATAAACCATCAAACTTCACCTTTTATTTTTATGGTGCATTTTCCACTAATATTCCTAGTATTTTACATTTTAAAAATTTCATTTTAATTAACTTTAGCATTGCTTTGATTCTTTTCTACTCTCTATTAGTACTATTATGTTTTATTGATCCACATTTTCTTTGCTTTTGTTGTTGTTAATCTAAAAAAATAAAACTTCAAATTTGACTTCATTTCTTGTTGTCCTACTTGTAGTCCAAGCTGCCTGAGAGCTTTTTGATTCTCTAACCCAAATCTACCAGTTATCTTCCTATGGTCATGACAGCTGCATAGCTGATTACATGCCCTGCACCTCATCATTAAGGCAATGGATACAACTCTGAGTGAGATTAGTCCAAAGAATGTCTACAAGTATGCTCTCCAGTGCATGAAGCAACACACCTTTGACAAAAGCTTTCTTATGCACCTGACTGGAATATCAGCTAGCACTAAATTTTTCAAGCATCAGTTTATTTTCTTATGTAGGATCATTATAACTTTTCACATAAACTGAATGCACACAATACTGAAAGAAAATACTAGCTGTTTCTTGATGTCAAATTTTATGCTGAGGAATGAAACTGATATTATCATTATATATTAAGTAAAATGCCTAGTACTTAGTCTAATAGAGCATTATGAACACAAAATTTACAAGCCACTAAATTTAGATAATTATTTCAACCAGCAAGGATTTTTTTTAAAGTATGATTTTCCTATTTTACAAGCAAGAAAATAATGGCTCGATGAAGTTAAAAATCTCTGTTAATGACACACAACTATACATTAATAGAGTAAAGAAAGCTTCCATTTTTAATATATTAGTCTTTCTCAGATACTTTGGTATTTCAGACTGATATTGCTTTGTTATGTATACTGAAACCTGGAATACGTTTAAATATAACCAGTTCTTCCTGTTGCCTCATAAACTATCTGTAAATATTAGTCTCTATACTTTCAGAAAATTAAAAATTACAATGATGAATTTGATGAAGGCTTGGAAAAAAATGTGAAGTTTTAACTACTAGTGCATTATCCCCATGTAGTTTGTATTTCACTGGAAAATGTTTCAGAGGGAAGTAAGGGCATAAGCAGGAGGGATCTGCTATCAGTTTATATGAAAATTTGCAAGTCTCTTGGGAGCTACCAAGATTTTACCTGTCATTGAGCTATGCCAGGAACAGAATACTTTTTAAAGATTTGAACTATAAAACCACTTACTGACTTTCAAATAATGTCATTCATTTACATACCCATGCATATATTAACATGTGTCTCATGTGATAATGAGATAAAAGCTCATTTAAAGGTTCTGCTCAGTGAATAATTTTGACAACAAATGCATTTTTGCCAACTCTTTATATCTATTGAACAAATATTAATAGAGTTCTTAAGATACCTGTTGAAATATACAACCTTCAGTTGTTAAAACGAGAAAGAGATTTATCTGTTAATGTAGTACTTTCAATGTCAAGCAGCAATATTTAATGACAAAATTAATCCCAACATTTCTTCTTTCTATTGCTTTTCCCTTGTTTGAAAATGTTAGACTCTGCTATCTAAAACAGTTCTTCTAGACAAAAGAAATGAATTGAGGTTCATGCTTTGCGGGTATGTTTAATACATTAAACACACCCTGCAGAGGAGGAGAGCTCTGTGGATCAAATGAGAAGTCCTGTTATTTCTAAGAACAGTCATGTGTTTAGAATTTTAAAAGTTAGAATAGTCTGATTCAGTTGTGACAAATGTTTTTGAAAGCAAGCATATACTTGTGAGTAAATTTAGATAGCAAACTAAAATATGAGTCATCATGGCCCTCAAAATCATGATTTACCTCTTTCCACTACAGCTTTATTATTATATACTAATTTATTTGGAAACAGTTTAATGTTGGACATCTCTGTGTAAAACTGACATACTAGTTACACATTATTTTGGAATATTAATCAGTTAACAAATTTAATTTTGTATACACAAACCTACACATGTATAACATACAGTCCTCAGTTTTATAATATATAGTTTCTTTGATTGATTCACTTTTTATTGTAGGATTTCACCAAATATCATGTCCTTCAAATAAACTATAGTCAAGGCAAATTTTCTGTCTTCAGGTATAAATAGCTCACATAAGAGATGTAAAGAACTATGCAGATTACTCGAGTCATTGCCTGACATTAAAAGAAAAAAAAAAAATGTGATGGATTGTACAGAGCAATCATTAAACTGACATAGTTCCAGCAAAACAAATTAGCACAAGACATGCAATCTTCCTTACATCATCGTGAGCTGAGCATTAACTACAACTACTCCCAACTGGCAGTCTTTAAATGATGGTGGCTTTACTTAAAATAAAAGCAAAATAATAAAACAGTTTTTGTTGTTTCAAAATCTTATACCAGAATGACAAACTATGCTGCGGTGTTTCATTTGCCTTTTAATTCACTAGCTAGTCAGCAGTTAATCATGTTTAAAAACTGTTATTTAACATTTACCTAATGGTGTCATGTCTTAGAGTGTTTTACAGAATATGTTCAGTCAAAATCTAAATCTAATTACAGTAGTTCATCTAACCAAAATAGAACAGGGGAAAGGTCACTGATTTACTACCACTCTTTCCACTGATAAACACATGCATGACTAATGTATATTTTAATTAACAACTGGGAACTTTACTTAACAAATATAACAAATCAAACATAACTCTTAAGATGGGACAAGATTAATCAAGCTTGGAAACTTCTTAGATCACCACTGTAGGCAACTTAACATATATCCTTGTGAAAGAAGAAAGATTGTTAACTTTTTTATGACATTATTAGACAGTTTCATAATTCATTTGAATTTGGACTGTTATCTATAAATCAAGTAATTTAAAGCTGAAACAGTAAAAGGCATGATTTTATCAACATTTTGATTTAAGAAGAACATTCTTTTGTAAAACTCATTTTTAAAATACTTAGTCAAAACAATAATATAACTTAAAATATCTGTATCACCAGAAATTTAAATTGGACTAATACGTAACAAGAAATTTGAAATAATTTCTGGGAAAATACTTTACCTTATTAGCCACTTAGTAGCTTTTAAAATAATATTATAAATATGCAGATTCTTCCTTGCAACCTAAATAAATTCATAGGAAAATGTTGTAAAATCCTTTCCTTATTCCAACCTTCCACTAACACTGTGCCAAATATTGCTGGATGGTGTTGGTGAAGTTAACAACACAATGGCTGTTCTGTGATTCAGTTTTCACTTACTTTACACACCTGTCTATAAGCTATTTTTTTCTTAAGTGTATATTCTAAGTCCTTCTCTGTAACTATTTCCTGCTGAAGATATATGATAATAGTAAGTGAAATTATAGCTGTTAAGGCTCATTATGAATTCATTCTACTGGAAATAAAATTTAATCTTGATTTATCTGAAAATTTTTAAAAAGGCAGAAAAAAGAATGTGAGCATTCAAACAGAAAAATTAATTAAATATGCCAATTTTGCTCTCAGCAATAAAAGGTATTGTTGATTAGATAGATATGCCTCAGTCTCAATGTAATATACTTACCTGTTCTAGGAAAAAATTGGAAATTCATTTTCACCATACATTTGAGGTCAGATAAATTTCCACATCCTAGAATTCACGAAGAGATCAAGTCATTCGTTTCTGTTCAAAATAAACTGGTAGGTGAACCATCTGAGAGATTAGCACACATAAAATCTCTTCTTACTATGGCTCAACTGTCCTTCTGGGGTGCCTCATTTATTAGCTTTAATGATTGGAAAATTACTCCACAGTTTTAAAGGTAAAGATCTTTACCATTTATGATGTTACCTAAAATATACAAGAGTAGGAATAACTGATGCTGAACTAAATACACATATTTGAGCCTGGTGTTCATATGAATACTGGATAGAAGGCTAAAAGGTCCTTTGAGCTTGGGTATTCATAATGAAGATTTCCTTTTGATTCAACTCATTGATAAAGTTTTAAGTAAACAGTTTTCTATTTGATTTCATTGGGACTAAATTTAAATTTAGGTTAGACTTATATGGATGATTATGCCACGCTGGCTCTCAAGATTATGCAAGCTGGTCTTTGATTAGACTCCATAATTTGGGATAATTTTGGACCTTATGCTCTGTACCCAATTATCTGTGTATGACCAGAAAAACAAAAGCTTAAATTACCTTTTTGGTTTCAACACAAAAGCCAGATTCAGTGTCTGCTTACCATTTTAGGATATTAAATTCATTTAATTTTTGGCTTCTCAATACCATTTAATTTCTGGTCAGTTTATACAGACTTCCAAAGATATTAAAATTTTGGTCAGTATTTTTGATATATTCAAGGACAGTTTTAGTGATATATGTAGTTTGGCCCATTATTGGAAATAAAAAGCAAATGTGTAATTCTTTATGGACTACTAAAAATAATGAAAACAATAAGAAATTATAATTATAAAAAGCATATGTATTTGAATATATTCTATGTACCAGATTTATAGCAGGTCATTTATACATACCTTCTAAATTACTGAAATTATCAACAGTGGAAAAGAGTGTCTGTGATGCTTCTCAGCTCAGAACGCTATGTAATGAAACACTCAATGTCACACAAACTGAAAATGGTAAAGTCTGCATTTACAGAATCTTGGCTACAAAAGCAATGAAATTTTAAATGAAGATTTATTCTTTCAGAAGTGATTCATTATTGCAGAATACTTTAAAATATTTTCTAGGGAAATACATTTATTTAAAGTCCAACAATAAAATCATAAATCAGTGTTGTTTTATTTAATTACTTTTGATTATTTATTTTCTCTTGTGGTAGTGGGATTGCGCCCAGCGTCTCACGCAGGCTAGATGAGTACTCTACCATTGAGATACACTCCAGCTCATGGACTAGCTTTAGGTGGATGATGAGCACATATATTTTTGATGCTTACTACTCAATCCATACCCTCATTATTACTAGACAATTTATGATCATAGGAATCCAATCATATATAATTTCCCATTAATTTGTTGTCATTATGCCCTGACAACTAACTCCTTGAACATTGCTTACCAAACCAAGTGGTAGTCAACATTCACTCATCAGTAAAACCAAACTACCAAATTATTCAAGGAAAAGTAAGTACTGAATGCTTTTCAAAATAGCAACAAATTATATTTTAATTAATAATAACAAAAAGAAATATATTAAAAACAAAATTAATATTCAGTCTTTGAGTATTTTATTCTGATATTAAAGTTCTATATTTTTGCAGTGAGTAATCATCCTTCATAAAGACAAATTCCCTGACATCATAGAAATCCTTCAATGGGTACTTATCACCATTATGAAGTATACTGTCAACATAACCACAAATTGAAAAATACAATAGCCTTGTCATAAAAAAATTGAAGTACAAAACCATATATCATAATGTTTTATAACAGAACTTTGTATCCATTATTCAGAAATTAAACACTCTTACTTTAAAATGATATTCTTCTAATTTTTGTCTAATTTATCAACTTATATACAAATGAGAGTTTAAACTATTCAATAAAAGAATAAAAAGAGTCATGAATTAATGACAGATTATATGAAAGAAAATAAACAGATAATGTTAAAAGGTAAGATGCAAGAAGCAGTGCACTTAAACGAAGGTACAAAATAGCTCAATATGCTATGACTATGTCAGTAAAACCATAAATGTTCACCATCACACTTTAAGTCACTAAAAATATTGTAAGTGAAGAAGATCTGTAAATGTTAAATTACTTTTAAATAAAAAATTCACAAAGATTCATCTTACTGACCTTGATACATTAAAAACAATATTCTATTACTCATGGCACTGTTGATCTTCTTTAATTATAACTTAGTTTAAACATATGTATGTTAAATTCACCAGAACTATCAATCGTCCAAACTTAATCAATGCTTTGGCATATAACTTTAACTCACAAAAAGTTGATTGTTTCACGTATGATAATAATATATTCCTTTTGGAAATTTTAAATAAAATTCAAAATAAATAAATAAATAGATAGATAAATAAAGTGAACTTTCAGTGGCTGTTTCCTACTAATCATTAGTGAGAGAGGAATGTTAGCCAAAGATCAGTAAATCTGTGGTAAATGAATGAGTTATCAATTTCCTCCTTAATTTCAAAATCTGTAAGCTTATTATGTTGGTGTAAAAGTGCTGTGACACATCTTTGCTTATGGCTTTCTAAGACCTTATTCTGTAAAGAAGCAATGCTTATAAAACCAAAATAGCTTTGCTTCTTAAGAGATTGCTGGAAGCAATGCTGGCAAGAACCAAAGGCAGTAAAATCAGTTTATCATGAGACCTCTCTTAAACATGGTGAATTGTCCACCTTTTATACATACCTTTCTTCTCCGGCCTTCCTCAAAGGGCAATGAAAAAATTTTAAAGGAACAAATATCTAAAAGTAAAGAGAAAGGAAGGGATGATACCAGTGGACAATAGATATTAACTGTCTTTGAATAAATTGCTGATGGCAAAGTGATTTATTAGCAATACCATTTGCTAAAACCCAAATGCACACACGTTAGAAGACCGAAAGATTCTATTAAATGATGAGTATAATTGATGAAATTCACACACCACACACACTCACACACGTAACCCAAAACATATCATTATGACATTTCAAAAATTAGAATAATGATAATATTCAAAAATATAAAAGTTAAATTCAAGACAAAGAAATGTGAAAAAGAATGACTTCTCAACAGCAACCCTGAATAGCAGAAGCTGGTAAGAAAATATCTTTGAAAATTCAAAAGAATATTACTTTTCAATGTGAAATCCTACACTAAGTCAACAGCCAATCATACCTTGCTATATTTTTTTCATGTCTCCCAATCTCCTATCATCCTTTCTCAGTCATACTACTGTAACTTTTTCCTAATGGTTGCTGTATTTATATATATATATATATATATATATATAATAAATATATAATATATATAAATATATACACACACACACATACACACAGACACAGACACACAGACACACACAGACACACACACACACACACACACACACATATATATATATATATATATATATATATATACACATTTTAGTTTTAAGGGGACATAATACCTTTACTTTATTTGTTTGGTGCTGAGAACCTAGGGCTTCACACATGTGAGATGAGCGCTCTACCACTGAGCCATAGCCCCAGACCCTGTTGCTGTATCTTAATATTTTGTGTCTTGTTTATCCTTTAGAAAAGATCTTAACTGATTTTCCTTTTTCATCATGATATTTTGAAATACAAATCCAAATGTGCACAATTTGTTGAACATATTTTGATGGCTTTTCACTGTTCTTGGGATATGAAAAAATTCATCATAAACTTCATTCTCTATAATGTATATAATAGATCATACCACCTACCTCCTATTTAATCTCAATCTCTCTTCTTCTCTTTCTCCCAGTTGCTGACTCAAACCCTTATTCTTAAGATGCAATTTCTTTTATTTCATTTCCTTTTTTTTTTTTTTTTTTTTAGGTAAAACTGGAGATTAAAACCAGAGGAACCACTGAGCTCCATCCTCAGCCCTCGATTTAAATGTTTTTATTTTGAGACAGGGTCTCTTAAATTGCCCAGGGTGTCCTTGAATTTGTGATCTTTCTGCCTCAACCTTCTGAGCTGAGATTTCAAGGTGTAAGCCACCAAACCTGGCATTATGCATCATCTTATACAAAAATTTCACACTATATTCACCAGGAAACAAAATGTAAGTTCCTTATTCTCATAGTAAATGCATACTTATCATTGAGTCTTAGCTTAATAATCACTTCCTCAAAGAAGACAGCCATCCTTGATGTGACCTCCTAGGCACCTACTCTCCATTATACAATCTAACAGTGTATCTCATAGCCCATCTACAATTTTACATTTTCCCTTTTTTTTCTTTTCTTTTCTTTTTTTTTTTTTTTTTTTTTTGTGTGTGTGTGTGTGCTGGGGATTGAACCCAGGGCCCTGTGCATGCCAGGCAAGCACACTACCAACTGAGCTATATCCCCATCTCTTGAAATTTTACATTTTTGTGTAACTAATTAAATAAATATATTTTGGACAAAATGTAATAAGTTTAATGAGAACAGTATTCACATTTCCAGTATACAATACAACACAGGGCCTGGAATTTAACCCTCAGTCATTATATGATAGATATTTTTTAGTATATAGAAGGGTAAGAATGAATGAATGAGAGAATATTGAAGTCTTCTCATAGAAGAATTTTGTATGCTTGTGCATATATATAATTAGCTTAATTTTGTCATTTTCCTTTTTTTTTTTTTTTTTTTTTTTTTACCTGGGATTGGACTCAGGAGCACTTGAACACTGGGCCACATCCCCAGCCCTTTTTTATATTTTATTAGAGACAGGGTCTCACTGAGTTGCTAAGTGCCTCGCTATTGCTGAGGCTGGCTTTGAACTCCTGACCCTCCTGTTTCAGCCTCCCAACTGCTGGGATTACAGGCATGCACCACTTAATTTTGTCATTTTCTTAATAGAGATTCTAGGTATTTCATGTTTAGGATATTTTAATATTTTGTTGCTTTAATGAACAAAGATTTCCTAATTACTATTAATTCTTGGTACTTATCTATAAATCAAATCAGCAAACTGCCTAAATCCAGCAGTCTTTATATAAATATAGTTTTGTTGGAACATGGCCATTTCCACTCATTTGCATATTGACTATGGTTGCTTTGTACTGCAGTAGCAGTGTTGAGTAGAGACAGCAGAGACTGGATGGTCCACAAAGTGTAAAATAGTTGATGCCAGGCATGGTGGCACACGCCTGTAATCCCAGCACTTGGGAGGCTGAGGCAAGAGGATCGTGAGTTCAAAGCCAGCCTCAGCAATGGTGAGGCACTTAGCAACTCAGTGACACCCTGCCTCTGATAAAATACAAAAAAGGGCTGGGGATGCGGCCCAGTGTTGGAGTGCCCCTGAGTTCAATCCCTGGTACCAAAATAAATAAATAAACAAAAATAAAATAAAGTAAAATAGTTAATAGCTATCCTATTACAGAAAAAGTTTGCAAACCCTGGGACCAGAGAATAAAAATTAAATTTAAATGATAATAAAGTCAGAAATCATTCCATAGTTCTTGGTTTTAATATGAATTTTCTAGATTAGAATTTCCTGACAATCTGTCTCTTTGGATGTAGTATTCTGAGTTGTCTCATACAAACAAGTATTTTTAACATATTTCTCTACTCTGTACTTGCTTATGTTGCAGATGACAAGGCTTTTGTAAATCTAGTTTTCAGTTGCTTCAAGTAGATTTTTTTTTTTTTTTTTTTTTCAGTCATTTTTATGTCTTTTCCCTTCAATGGAGAGATTTAGTCCTACTCTTCCCTGGGACACAGTACTTCAATCAATGTCAATCTGTTTTATATTCTGGTAACATTTTCAGCAATTAGCACTTTGAAAATTGCACCTTCCTTGCTATTTCTCCTTTTCTTTTTTAAAACAAGGGATAATTCTTCTAATTCTATTTTCTACACTTCTAAAGTCTGTTTCATTCTGTCTTTATACCTTTGGACCTTGCATTCTCAGATATATTCCTTCTCTCTCTCTCTGTTTATTCAGTCCTGCTGAACCAATAGCAGCATTTTATCCATCTTTTAGACTTTTAATTTCATTAACTTTACTTTTTATTTCTAAATTTAGAACTGGTTCACTTTTATATCCGTTCTATTCTTGTTCATAATCTCCTGATTTTGCTTCCTGAATGTTAATCTGATTTAATTTCTTGAAAGACTTAAAATGTTTACTTCTTTTATTTGCATTCTACTATATTCTTTATTTCTTTAAGTCTAACAATGTCTGTTTATGGTGTCTTGAGTGAATTTTAATGTGTTTTTAAAAAGACATTAAAAGCCTCTTTGTTTTAGAAATTGTCTTAAGAATGTCTCTTCAGTGGGTATTGTATGTTTATTTTTAGTGGATATGTTAGAGTTTTTGCTGGATTCAGGAGTCATCTGGCATATTTGTACAAGATGAATATTTTTTTCTGTCTATAATTTCAGGCAAAGAGAGTAAACTATTTTCTTCGGATAAATTATTGTTATAAATACTGGCTTTTATTACATAGATCCTGGCCCTGCTTCCATCCATGGACTGACCTCTGTCTTTCATATCAGTTCTTCCCATTGATAGAACTTAACTGGCTGTGTAGCTTCAGCCCCAAATTACTAATGTTGTTGTTCCACTCTAAGTTTTAGAACATTTTGTACTACTTATTATTGTAATGTGTTAGTTATACATACTGCTTAGATATGTTAAAATTGTGGACTATGATTAATAGATTTCTAGTTCAAGAGTAAGCAATTTAATTCATCTGTATTCCTATCAGAATTCTCCCTCTGTTACTAAGAATAGTCAGGAATTATAATAAAATATATAAGAAAATGCTTAAAAATTTTAGCTCAGTTTTTCCAGTAGTCTTTTGGCATTCTCACTTGACAACTATAGTTTCCAAGTGGAAAAGAATCTTTAATGGTATACTTTCTGTAAATTAGGTATATTGGCTAGAGCAGGCTAAACACTGAAACAAAGAATGCAATCTAGTTTATATTTCCCAGTAGACAATGTTTACCTGACATTTATGTTCTATTATATCTTCAGGGATCAAACATATTTCAGTGTTTTACCTCTACTGAAACCATCCATATGCCTATTCTTGTTTTTTTTTAATTAATTAATTATATTTTCTTTGTTAACACATAATATTTGTACTTACAAAACATAATATTTTGATTCCTTGGTTGATGATCTACTCAGGGTAATCAGCATATATTTTCCTTTAAACTTACATTATTTCTTTATGGTAAGTACATTCAAAAGTCTCTCTTATACTTTTTTAAAGATATACAATGCATTGTTGTTAATTATATTCACCTGGGTGTGCCATGGAACACCACGACTTGCTGTTCCTATTTAACTATAATATTGTACGCTTTGAACAATCCCTTCCCGTTACCCATCCCTACAAAACTCCCCAGGCTTTTGTAAATACAATCCTACTCTAAACTATGAATCAACTATTTTGGATTCTTTATGTAAGTAAAATAACGCAGTGTATGTATTTCTGTGCCTCACTTAATTTACTTAGGATCTCCAGGTCCATCCATGTTATTGCAAATGAGAAGATATTTTGCTTTTTATGGCTGAATTCCATATTGTATATGTGCTATATTATCTTTATTCATTCAGCTGTTGATGGACATTTAGGTTTATCCTATATCATGGTTATTTTGAATATGCTGCACAAACATGGGAGTTCAGTTATCTCTTTGACAGGTTGATTTCATTCCTTACTTTTATCTCAATCTAAATATTGTACCTGGCAACAAGTAGACAACTTGAAAATTCAGGCACAGAGGTTCCTTTCTATCCCATAGAATCTCTAAATCTCCCTTTGAATTTTTTAACTGAACAATGAAGGAAGAGACAGCAAATCGGAGACTGCATGGGGATTTAAAATCTCAGGACTAGAAGAGACAAGTTTCATTTTCACCCATATTACTATGGGTATAAAGTAGCCATATGAAGTCACCCAACCTTCAAGGTGTCTGATGATATCTCCAGACTAAGCGAAAATTTAAACCTGATTGTCTGGGCATATAGCCTAATTTCTACAAATTATTTTTTTTCTATATTAAATGTATTTTTATAAGACTTTTATGGCTTTAAATAGTATACCCTGCTTAATATAACATTTGAAACATAAAGTTTCCTAAAGGATCAGAACAACTCAATGTTAAGAATGCATTTTTTTTCCAATAATATTGTATTTATAAAAAGAGATACCATCCATTTTTCCTATAAATTTACACATAGAATTACAGAAAAATACATTAGATTTGGAACATGTGTACTTCTTCTGGACTATATAGGAAAACTCAAGGATAAAGTAAATCATTTTGAAAGCTACTTGAATCAAATGTTTAATTGTATCAAATATATGATTTCCATTTTTAAAATAATAAGATTTATCTGTGCACACAAATACATGTTAAATTGCATTAAACCACGACTGCCCCTTCATTTTGAAAGCAGATAAAACATAAATAATAAAATGACCTGGTTAAACAATGATTTTTAAATGGTGGGTATTGGACACTATTTAGTGTCTACTTACTATTTTTGGTTACATTTAATACTCTACAGGTTATTTCTTATATCTTGGATATATGGCAAGAAAATGGAGAGTTATAATTTTATGCAGAAATTTTCCTGAAAGTTTTGATACATAAGACAAAGCTTTTATTCAAATCACAGGAATACTATTCCTTGAATAGCATAATTTCCAAAATGCCTAAAATATTCAGGTATTTATCTCAACTATCAACTCTCTTTGGGTATATAACTGTAGACTCACTAGAATGTCTAACTCAGAGGAATTACCTCAGCAGTACTCACAGAATAATTTATGAAGTTGCCATTCCTTTTGGGCTTGGCGAATAACCAGTAAAATGATCTTTCTAGTCCTTTTTCCTCTAGGCTGTTTCCTAAGGTGGCAGAACGGCTCTATTATTGTTTCACTACAGCTATTTAAAAAAAAATCTAGGCCCTCAGGATCTCATTCAAACTTTTGTTCCTAAGTACTTCAGATCGAATCAAATATCATGAAATATTTACAAATTGTACTCAAGCTATGAAAGAACGCTTTGGGAGGGGAATAGAGAAATAAAGACTGAAGATAAGAGAGCAGAGAAATGTAGCTGCCATTCTGAAAAGTTTAGGAGGTGTTTGGTTAAAAAAAAAAAAAAAAAGTGTTTATAACCTAGATACTTACAATTGGTGGTTTTTGTGTAATATTCTCCTCTTTTGCAGGACCTAGTTGCCAATAGTTGTGCTGAAGTTTCTTGACTCCAGGAGTCATTTCTATTGTTGTTTCTGTTGGAGGCCAATTTAGAAAAGAGATTCATAGCAGGAAAAGCAAGTCCTCTGGAAATAAGTTGATATCCATTATGTTTCTAGCTTCCTCTAGACATGCCTATATTACAGTAATCCTTAAGAGGAAGAAAAAGAGAGTAGTTATTTTTTATACCATCTTCATGAAATAAGATATTACAATTGCATTGTCAGATTATAATACAGGCCAAACTTAAATTTTTGCATCAAAAAATTGAAATAGATACTTAGAAATGGTTGAACAAGTTATATAAATTTTTAAAGTTATCGAGAATCAGAGGTCTTGCCTATAAGCTTTATACATTCTTAATATATTCAGAATATATGCTGAAAAAGAGCCCTGCATAGATATATATGGATTGATCCTAGTATCACTTCAGCTAGTAATTTTATGTCAACATCTCTGAATGTTCATTATTTTATAGATTATCCAGCTAATTTCCATTTATATTTAAAACTAAGATTCTGTGAACTTGTTCTCAGTTCATTCTAGACCAGAATTACCCAACAGAAGTTAAGTATGAGCAACACATCCATGTCACACAATTTAAAACTGTTTAGTAGCTACATTAAAGAAAGTGAAAAGTAACAGATGAAAATAATTTTAATAATAGACTTTCTTTAATCCAAAAGATCCTAAGTATTATAATTTCAGCATAGAATAAATATTTAAACATTTTAAGGAGAAGTTTTATATTCATTTTTTAAGAGTAAGGCTTTACAACTCTGTTTATTTTACACTGACAACACAACTCTATTCAGGCTAGCCACATTTCAAGTGCTCAGTAACCATATGTGGATATTGGTTGCCATATTAGACAACACCTCTACAGACCAGTTAGATATCTGTAGTTTAAAAATAATCAAATATACTTTAGTTATTTCAAAGCCATATGGATAAATCTTGAATATCATATCTGGTGGTTTCATTCACACAGATTTCAATGTTCTCACCATTTCATTAACAATATTTTAATGTATTTCAAGGAAGCATATTGTATTTTATAATCCACCATTCTTTTTTATTTTAATACCCTGGACTTTTATAGGCATGTGTCACTCTCTCCAAATCATCTGAATTCTTCTCTTAGGAATACCAACACTTTCAACCTGAAGACTTTAATGGATTAAACACTTTTAACTAGGTAGGTTTTCTCACAAAATATGCACGTTGATAAAAATATAATAGAAATCATTATCTAATGGAACTACTATTAAAATATATCTCCCTGAAAGAAAACATTAGGTAGTTTTTCTCATTCCATCTGATATTTAACAAGAAGAGGTAGAAGACAAAGAGAGATAGCAGGAGGAGAGGTGAAAATACAGCTGATACCACCACCAAAGCAACAATAGTAATGAAAAAAAGAAGAAGGAAAATAAGGAAGAGGTGGTGGGTAGAAGGAGAAGGAAAATAAGGAGGAAGAGAAAGAAAACCACCAAACTTATCTTTAACTAATGAGCTTGAAACCTTATCTTTGACAGAAAGTTGATCCTGAAAATACTCCTGTCCTTTTAATTCAACCAACGTGTATTAAACAACAAACATCTTAAAGAACACATGATTCTTGCTGAGATCAGTGGCACACAGAAAGGTCAAGTAGCATACAGCTGAAAAATACTTTGAGATATGTACACAATGAGAGATTCCTTAGCTGTCCCTGACAAATGTCATCTGCTTAAATACCTCAAGAATCACCTGCCTCTAAGGCAATACGTTTTATTTGCACACCACTGCATTCACTCAAAAAGTTCCCAAGTGAGGCCACAGTAAATCACTCATGTGTTCCCTATGTATTAATCTGGACTTTATCGACAACACAAATCTGTCTATCTAGTCATAAGGGAATCCATTAAATATTTGAAAATATATTCTTAATTATCAGCATATTTTCCATTACTTCTTCTCATAGAATATAACTCTAACCCTCTCCTTATCCTGATCTTTGTAACTTACATGTGCATTTGGTGAGCTCTATTTTAAATGGTTATTCCTAACTAAATTTCTACTAAAACGTCCTAAGAATGTGCTGACCATAAGCACATCATAAATTTCTTTCACTTGTTTATTAGATATTCATTGAGAACCTACCACATATTGGACAAGCATATTGGTTACGAAAGAAAAACTGTCTCTTTCTCAAGTTGCTAAGGATCCATTGGAATGGACAGTAAGTACTACTGTTACATGTCTAGTATTGTGAAAATAAAGGAGGTGGGTGCTGCCAAATCTGGAATAATATATATCATAAATGGAGTGAACCACTAAAATCATCATGTTTTATTCACCTATAGAACTACCAAGTTAGATCACTTCCTAATTATAACTTATAAAGTGTACTTATGGAACTATATGAGGACATTTGTATTTATTCTAGCTAAAACATGTTTTCATTTATTTAGTTTGGAGGTGATCTTTGTCAAACATTTTTTCTAACTTTTTTTTTTTTTTTTAATCACCAAAGAAGTTACTATGTATTTCACTCAAGTTCCTCGTACAATTCTTGAAAAGTACTGGCAGATGGTACTAAGTACCCTACTAGTACTTAGTCTTTTGGCAGAAACCACTAACTAATCCTGATTAAACCTGAATACTCACACTGTGAACCCAAGACCACACTTTTTCATCTTAATCATAAGAATATGATAAAATGCTGTGTTGACATATTTCTTGAAATGATATAATATTATGTTATTCCTCTGATGCATCAAACATTCATATTTTTAAATTGCTAGGATTTGGTTTTATATGATGATCTTTAGTGAATCTATGCTGCATTCTTCTGAATGACAGGCAGAAATAATGTTGGTGCTCTATGAAGCCCTACAGGTTAACTCTGAAGTAACTGCCTTTTGTTGTCTTCTCTAGGTAAATATAAATGTAAGGATTAAGACTTTAATTTTAATATACAATTGACATACATAAGATAAGATATATGTGATATATCACAAGTTACTATAACATAAAGTGAATTAACACAATATAATGTGAGTGTTCATAGCCCTCAAAGAGTGACTCACAGCTGCGGGACAATAGCTATAATATCTAAAAGAGGCAAAAAAAAAAAAAAAAATACATTTCTCCGTCTAAAGTAGGGAACGAGGAAGTGCTTTACTATAAAAAAAAAAATGTTATACAGTGGTCAGATGTATACAGAATGATTCAGCTAATATTTTATTATGGGAACACAAAAGGGCAAACACCTTTTCAAAATTGGCCTGGGAGTTTCATCATAATTTACAGCATTATTTCATAGAGAAAATGAATTACAAAATCTCTGTAATGAATTTTCCAAACTAACTCTTTAAAGCATAATCCAATTATACATTTAAATTGCCCAAAGTGTACAAAATTTCACCAAAATTCAAATGTTGCATATGGAGATGTGAATTATGAATACTTGTTTGCTTTATATAAATTTCTTTAAAGTGTAGGTGAACTTTACACATCTATTAGTGTACATAAATGGTAATAAAAATAAGGATACTTATAATTCAAACACTGAATATTTTAGCTAATATTGCATTTTAATATTATCCAAACTATGAAATCAATTGATTTTCCTTAAAATTTTCATTGATGAAAGATAAAAGAGAATTTCTCATTATACATCAATTTATCATGAATATTATTTTCAAAATTTTAGAAATTATAAAAATAACTTCATACCATTGAAAGATTTTAAAGATGCCTTAAAAAGTAATGTGTGTGTTTGTGTGTGTGTGTGTGTGTGTGTGTGTGTGTGTGTGTGTATTCTAGGGTGACATGTACCTAATAAATTCTGCTAAATCCATCCAAGTTAGCACTAATTTGAGTTGTCTTTAGATGAGGGTAAAGGATAAGTTATCTATCACATACAAAATCTAACTGGAAAAATTCCAATATTTAACAAACACTCAATAAACTGAGTATGAACAACTTAAATAGATTCTTTTCATCTTGCTGAGGAAATCTTCAAATGTAACATTTAGAGATTTTGCTCTTCCTATAATTATTAGTAGCACTATTTACTGAATGTTTCTGCATGCCCAGTTCTATGCTATATCTAATTTTTTTCTTATTCAATTATTGTAATAAAACTAAGAAAAGCACTTCATTATCATTTTGCAGATGGGAAATTGGTGCTCAAGGGATAAAATAATAATTTTCGTCTATAAAAATTGGAATGGGGTCTAGGCACTGTGGTGCACGCCTGTAATTACAGAGGCTGAGGCAGGAGGATTGCAAGTTCAAAGCCAGCCTCAGCAAAAGCAAGGTGCTAAGCAACTCAATGAGACCCTGTCTCTAAATAAAATACAAATTAAGGCTGGGGATGTGGCTCAGTGGTTGAGTGCCCCTGAGTTCAATCCCTGGTACCCTCTCCCCCCAAAATAATAGAATAAGGATTTCATCCTTGTTCTTCTTGATTTCCAAGCCTGTGTGCTCAACCACCGTAATATTTTTTTTCTATTTAAAAATACCAGTTGGTGAGAGAGAAAAAAATTTCACTATAATGTTTCTGTTAATTATTTGATTTCTACTATGACATGGAGCTTCATTATTAAAGAAAAAAAAGATGTTTGATACTTTTTTTTCACTAAATAATTAGAGTTTGATTCTGAGGTCAAGAGGCATTTCACAGATAGAAGTTATGGTCACGTAATCACTAAATCCATACAGGACAATTGTTTTAATCATTTTTCTCAGCCAATGGATGCTGTTCTTTTGCTCATTTATTTCTATTTTTCTAACCCCTCTCACAGGCACTTGCCCATCACTAATTCCCATTAGAAGCTCTTGTGACATTGCAGTTTTTCAAGACTTTTCAAGTCTCCTGGATTCTGTGCATGACATATGGTTTCAGTAGGGAACTACTGATTGCATGGTGAAGCCTGTTATTTCTTCCACTTTTCACTGCTCTGCTCACAGCTTGCTGGCAGCTGAGCTGCGAATAGGATTTTAAGGTTCAGCATGAGATCCAGGAGCCCTGAAACAACAACAATAATAAAAGTGGGCTCTGGTTTTGTGCTGGAGGCAAGTTCTGCTTTCTGTATTCAGAACTTTTTGAAGGGGAGCACTGGAAGTCAAAAAGACAGGAAATGAAAATGCTACCCAGACCCCTGCTTTCCACAAGGAAAAACTCTTGCTCCTTTGAAATTGGATTTTTTTTTTTCTTGAGTACTGATGTAAGCAAACTACAATACAGCTTTATTTCCTTTTCTGTGATGTGAAATGCCACAATCCCAGCCAAAGTTTTAAGAAATGCCATGACACACATAAAAACAGTCAATTATGTTGCTGAAATAATCCAGGCACATTTTTCTCTCCAAAAAACACTCTGCTATATTTTACATGAAAAATTACTACAAATACATGTGTCAAAAGTCCTCCCCAGTGTGAACCCTGGGTCTTATGACATCGGTGGATTAACACTTGTAAACTTCAGTTCTAATTGGAATAAAGTCAAATGTCTGACCTGGAAAAAAACATTTCAAGTAAATCGGTCTGCTTTTAGCAACAAAGGCAGAATTCTTTATTGTTGCATGAACATGAGAAGGTTTATTTAGGTCTCTGTTTATGTTGGCTGCATGAAGTGATCTTATTCATTTGTTTAAGATACAGCATTGACACTTAGAATCAATTCAAAACAACCCAAAGTAGTAAATTCTTGATGATTGGGCCTTCAGCTGGTGTAGATACAGTTTCTGACTTCTAAATATGTTATATAATTGAGGAGACTAGGGCCCAGCAATGAGCAACTTTATTAGCTTCAAGGAGTAAGAATCTAAGAGGCAGCATGATTAAAGAGTGAAAAGGCTCTGAGTCATAGGCCATGAGGCCACAATATGCCTTGGCTACTTACAAATTTTTTATATGATTTCAAATTTTTCTGAAATCATAGTTTCCTCATCACAAAAGCATGGCTTAAAAGTCTTCATCCCTTTATGGGAGATAGCGCCCTGGTCTCTGATATTTCTGCACAACCTTTGAGCAAAGGCATTGCCCTCTTTCCTGCCAGATTACCTTTTCAAGAATGTTTGTAGGCAAACAGCTTAAAAATAAAAGATAGTTCCTTTCTCTGGAGCAGAGAGATTTGTTTGCTCTCTAGGATAGTAAAGATATGTCTCCCTCAGAGGCAGAAGCTGGACAGGTTTTCTAGCAGCTTCCTTAGAAAATTTGTTGCTTCCTAAACTTGGGTTTCTTTAGTAATACTCATGTTTAAGGTCAATATCCATGAAATTGTGGAAGGCTAAATCACAAATAAAGCAATATGTTAGACTCTTCAGAGTTCTTGACATGCCTAGATTTTTATGTGAAAATTAAGAATAAAATTGTATGTAATGATTAATTTAATACACTGTTTGACAAAATAGAAAGTACAGTCTACCTCTGTATTCACAGGCTTCACATTAGCAGATTCAACATATAGTGGGCTGAAAATATTTAGGAAAAAAAAATTGTGACAGTATTGAAGATGAACAGACATTTGCTCTTGTTATTATTGCTCAAGCAATACAGTATGACAACTATTTGTAGAGCAATCCATTGCATTATGTATTATATGCAATCTAGAGAGGTTTTAAAGCATATGAAAGGAGATTAATAGATTATATGCAAAAACTGTGCAATTTTTATGTAAGGAACTTGAATATCCCTGGATTTTGATATCTGAGGGGATGTCCTGGAATTAATCTCCACAGACACTGAGGGATGATTGTTTTCCATTAATCTTGCTCATTATTATTGTAAGGTACTTGCTTAGCATCTGGATGTCCATCTTAAGTGACAGCCACCATTTTAAGAAAAAGTTTTGCTTTTTCTGCCCAAGGCCCTTTCGGAGAAAGGTTCACCACTCCTTTATACCAACCCCACCCTTTACCACCTGCATTAGGGCCCCACCAGCTCTAATCCCTGAGTCTGCCCCATAAAAGTCCCAAAATTCAAACCTGTTTTGTCTCTCTCCATCTATGGAGAGATGGCCTTTATTTGTCAGCTCTGACAAATACACTGTCATGTGTATCTCTGCCTGGTCTCTGCCTTTCATTTCTCACTCACCCTTCTCCTGCTTTCTCACTTTCCTTTCAATTATTATTATCAATCTGAAGATAATGAATAGTAATATCTATTTTGAATATCTCCGTGTTATGGTAAATAAATGAAATAACATACGTGAACAATCAATCACATTAGAAATGCTATTAAATAGATTAAGTTCCATCTTTAAATCAAGAAAAATATATTAAACATCTTCAATATTAAGGAAAACAATGTAAGTAATTCAGAACAGTATTTTAAATTTTCTTGCCTTCAAAGATTTTATCTCAGGTTGAAAGTCAAGACTTAAATTTATAAAAAGTGAGTAATGATATAAATATGACATTCAACATAAAATGTAGAATTGGTGTCATAGAACAAGTTTAAGCAAATTAGTATTTGCCAAATAACTAACAATTTACTTATTACAATTCTTTTCCTTTTACTTATTACAATAATTACTGACTTATCTACGGATATAATAAAACTATGGTATTTTATCCAGTCTTATAAGTTCTAGAACAATGCCTAAAATTACCATGTTCTTGGTGATAATTTATGAATCCAACCCAGTCTCAGGAATTTTTCTTCTGATAAGCACAAAGAGAGGGTCCATAGATAAAAGTGTGATACACAAACAGAAAAAAAATATATAAAGGGAGAAATAAGTATATATAGTGGATTAAAAGAGAAAAATATCAGTTGAATGAATTTGAGAAAAATATTTCAAAAACCAGTACAAAAAAAAACAGACGGGATAATGGTGGACATTGTATTATGGACACTCACTTGCTAGTGACAATCTAATGAGATTTCTGTTTTGTTATCTAAGCTCCTTCCAGCCCTGCAGTTGCTGTTTTGTACTGAATATATGAACTATCAATATTTCGAATCTGCTGGAATTCCTTCTTGCCTTCCTTACTTCTCCATGAATTTTATAAAGGCCTGTCGAGTTAAAATAGTCTGGATGACCTGTTTTTAACAATCTAGAAAAATCCAACTTAAGAGTGCTGGGAATTGCAAAATCCTCAGAAAGACCTACTAAGCAGGATATTGACTTAATACTTGAATATGCAAAGACACACAGAGGACAATGAGGAGGCCCACCTGACTGGATCTAAGATACAGAGTGAGGAGAGCAAAAAGAGACATCTCTGTGCCAAAGTTGGAGGATCTCAGATCAGGTTTAGGATTCTGAGTATTATTCATTCTATAACAAAGAGAAAGATACATGTTCTGTTTGTTTCTTATGCAGAAATAAAAAAGAGAGAGATTATCAGAAACTATTTATCAGTAAGAATGCTGTGTAAAAGTGATGATGGGAACAAGATTCTCTGAAAGCTGAGAGACAGAGTAACCCAGATCCACAGGACATTCACAGTACTAGCCCTTTGACCTCAAGACTTCCTTGGACCCTCTCCCCACTCTACCCACTCCTAGGTGTATCCTTATCTTCCTCTTCCACATACTTACACATATGTGGTCCTAAACCCTTCCACCCTTAAATGTATGAATTAAGACATTTTCAATTTCATTTTCCTAGTGTTCATTGATGTAGCACTGAAACTCTTGTATTTCTTTTCAACCCATTTAGATTAAGTTGCTTTTTTTCCTTTTTTTTTTTTTTTTTTTCTTTTGAGTCCTTCCATAAGAACTTCTGCTGTAATATCTCCCTTCTCTCCCAAGCTTCCCTAATTTCCAGGGAAAAAATTACATGCTTCCTTCATTACTTTGCTTTAGGGATAATTTCCCAATGTCTCTCTCTTGCTAATCTATAAACTATTTTAGATTTAAGTTGTTTTTTAATCAGCTATATGTTACCAGAGTCTGGCACAGTGCCTGCCATATTATGGGTATAAATAATTTTGGAATATGTAGATTAAAACTTTTACCTCTATTTTAGCATAAAATTTAAGATATTCACATGTGGTAGTCTATCAGATGCTATGTTATTTGCCAGGATCAATAATCATTGTCATTTTTGTTTCTCTTATATTAAATGAAATTACACTGGCTAGTATTGTTTCTTCTTGATTTATATATTCCCACATGTCATTGTCTCACAGCAGCTGGAGCAGTATAAGAGAATTATGTGTATTCCAAAGGCATAAATATTAATCTGATTTTTAATTATTTTTCCCAATAGCATATAAGCTTCACTTTAGTTTCTACTTAGGATCAATATTGATTTAAGTTACTTTATCAGTCTCACCTTTAAAAAATTATGACACAGCTAGTCTCATAAAATTATGGCCTAGTGCTCATTAATATTAATCACAAGCATTAAATTTGATTTTCTTTTGGGAATTTGGGAAAATATAGGAATAGACAGGAAAAACAATTGCTTTTTTGAATTAGACTTAGCTCACTATCTAGCGATCAACATGTTACACATGTTAATTGCAATGACCTTTCTATCCTGTTATTATCCAATTTCCATGAGTGCTCCATCTTACTGTTCATCCTTAAGTATAGTTGGATGCCTCATGTAAAGTTTTTGGAGAGCTGGAGTAATTTAAGTACAAAAATAAGGATCTCTTGCAAACATTTTATATGAAGAACCATCCTCAGTGTGCAACTAGGTATGAAGAAGATGTGGAAGAATTAAACCTACCATCAGGGAAGTAAGTCAGTGTCTAGGATACAGGTAGCAAACCTGTAAGCTACCTGGTACCGAAAACCGGGAGGAAAACTCTCGGAGGCAGAGTATAGCTTTTACTACTTTTACTTCTACTTTCTTAGAGCTTAGAGAGGGAAAGAAAGATTTTTAGAGAGAAAGATTAAAGCGAGCTTTTCTTCTTGTCTTCTTAGCTTAGAGTCTTAGAGAGAAAGAAAGATAGAGCTAGCTTCTTAGAGAGAAAGAAAGATAGAGCTTAGCTTAGAGAAAGATTAGAGCTTCTTTCTTCTCTCTTCTTTCTTCCTTCTTCTTTCTTCTGTCTTCTGTCTTCCTCAGGAGCCTCGGCCTAACTCTGACCAGTCATTACTTCTTCTATCTGGTTTCTCTTCTGTAACCACTCTGCCTACGTTCTGACCGCTCTGATTCTTCTGACCGACCGAGTGACTGCCCGACTGACCGAATGAATTCGTTCTCCTAACTCGGACCGCTTTCACCCGGTTATATACCTTCAGCTTTGCGGGTGCCTACAGGTGCATCACATACATATCAGGTGGAACTTATGGCTTCCAGCTAGCTGCAACAGCCCTTCCTAATTAGGGCTCCTTCACAAACCTGTAGCTTTCATGCTACCATTCGACTGGTCTGTATCTATGGTCCACAGACTTTTCTTTCCTGAATTCTGCACAAGGAATAGCTCTCACCACAACTAGAACAAACACCAACCTCCTTATGCACTTGCCCTACAGTATTACATATAAAAACCTCAGTCAAAAAATTAGATATCTTCCACTCAACGCTCTAAGACATTCTATCACTGGATGTAAAATGTTTCTGGTTTGCTCATTCAGGGAAGTTTCACGTCATGTAAATCCCTCATTATATTTCCATGATTTAAAAACATATATGTTTGTTTTTAACATAAATGAAATTGAGGTATATGTATATGAGATAGTAGTGTTTTTATATTTATGTTGCATTTTGCTTTTGCTTTGTGTAATTTGAATGACAACTTGAAAACTTTTTTTTTTTTTTTTTTTGTACTGGGGATTAAACTCAGGGGCACTCAACCACAGAGCCATATCACAAGCACGTTTTTCTATTTTAGTTAGAAACTGGGTCTTACTGAATTGCTTATCATCTTACTGTTACTGAGGCTGGTTTTGAATTTGCAATCCTCCTGTTCAGCCTCCAGAGCCACTGGGATTATAGGCATGCACCACTGTGCCCAGCTTGAAAACTTATTATTAAAGTAATTGTTAATTATATAATAGAACAACAATATCACATTTCAGAATTTTAAATCTTTTAGAGGTAGAAAATTTGCTATGATATTGTTTCAGAAGTATATTTTGTAATATATAGTGCCTGCTTTAGTGTGTTTTGGTTGCTATAACAGAATACCTAAGACTGGATAATTTAAAAATAAAAGAGATTTATTTCTTATAATTCTGGAAGCTGGGAAGTCCCAAGTTGAAGGACTTGCATCCGGTGAGGGCTTTCTGGCTGCATCACTCATAGTGAAAAGTAGAGTGGTTAGAAAATGTAAAAGAACAAGAGATTGAGTCACAATTTCAAGTCCTTTCATAATTGGCCAGAGACAAGATACAGTCAAAGGGCACACACCTAGTGACCTATTTCTCCAGTCATACCCTACTTGCATACAGTTACCACCCAGTACAAAAGTCCTCTCAATTTATTAATCCATCAGATATATTAATCCACTGATAAGGTTACAGCTCTCATAATGTAATCATTTCACCTCTGATAATTGCTATATTATCCCACACATGAGTTTTTCAGAAACACTTTATATCCAAACCATACCAAATAATAAAAAGGTATATGACAATAGTACATCATGCAGCATAGGTCATATAAAATGGCAAATGTATTTAGCTCATTTTCTCTAGTTAGCACATTTTCTGTTTCTTTTTCCTCACTAGCAGGACAGGTATGTATGGTTAGTGAACATATTGACACTTTGTTATTTTATCAATACACATGCAGAAATTTACATGTATATTTATCACTTTTCTGAATGAAATATGTATGTTCTTGAGAGTGTTCTAAATAAAAAAACTCAAGCTAAATCTCTATTCAAATAATTCTTTTGATAGAAAAGTTAAGCTTTTTTTTTTTTTTTTTTTTTTTTTTTTTTTTACCTCAGAAAAACTTAGAATCAACTTGGTCTAGAATTTTTATGAAAAGAGGAAAAGCCATGTAGCTACATTATATCCTCTGGTTACTAAGAATTAATTTAGATGACAGATTTCAAAGCATATAGGAAAGCATGCAGGCTAGGTTAGATATTCTGTGAAATCTTATAGCAAAAAACCTACAAGTTCTAAGTTTAGTGTGCCAACATACTATTACCAATATATTTGTGCTCAAAAACAGAACGCAAACACCCCAAGAACAAAAAAATAAAATCACAACAGCAGAGCAATAAGTAGATTCTCAACTCTCAGTGATAAGGAGTGATTGGAGATACCTGACATTTAGAACTTTGGGTTTCATGCCTGCTCAGTGTCAAGAGATTATGTCCTTGGTGCTCATATTTTGGAAAGTTACGACAGTGACTTCTGTTTAGATGCAGGACCCTTGAAAAAATACACTATTAGAAAAATAGAAAATTGAATAAAACATCACTTTATTTACCTAAATGAGTCTCCCCATCATTATTTATTGGAAATTTAATCCCTAGAATAGCAGAGTTGGGTGTGGGCCTGATGAATCATAGATTGGCCACCAGCAGGGAATGAATGGGTCCATGCTGTTATCAAGGGAGTAGTTTGTTACTGTGGGTCCATTACAAAGAGGGAACTTTGGCCTCTTTTATTTCCTTTTTCCTTCACTTGTCCTGTCTTCAGCTTTGGGATGATGCAGCAAGGAGGTCCTCATCAGTTTGCCAGCACCTTGATTTTGTATTTCCTAGCTTCCAGAACTGTAGAAACAAAAACAACAACAAAAAAAGTGTTCTTTATATATTTCCTAGTCTCTGATATTCTATTACCATAGTGTTAAGTGGACTATGATGAACATTAATGGGCAATGGGGAACTTTTTTCTTTCATCTGAGAAATCCACCTCTAAAGTGTTGATACCTCAGATTTTCTCTCACATAGATACTAACTTATATACTCTACCTGAATGTTGATAACATGAGGAATGATATTAGATCAATTCTGTATTGGTAGAAACAAATTCACATTCTTCCTAGAAGGGTGCCTCTTCAAAACAAGATTTGGAATTCCCCAAGATAAACACTGAAATGTGAATTGACAAGCAACAATTTAAAAATATCTAAGGAAATGAGCCACTATAAAGAAAAATTGGAAATAAACAATTAAATGAAAACAAATTCCCATTCCAAATAACTGTAGATATTGGAAATTAATATATATTGAATATAAAATCATAGGAATAATATATTCATAGAAGAGAAAGTGTGTATTTTAAATGAGCATCAAAAAAGAAACCTGTTTAAAAAAAAAACAAACAGCTGTACAGGCTTTTAAAGAAACAAATAGAAACCCTATAAATTATAGAACAACAATAGTAAAACTCAGTGGAGCAGGTAAATCAACATTTAGACAAAAGCTAAAGACAACTTATGATCTGGAAGATATTTCTGAAGATATCAGCTATAATATTACAGAGAAGGACTAAGAGGTAAAGAATACAAAAAAGCTACTAATAAATTTGTGAAATAAAATAGAATGTAACAAAAAGCAGATAGGAATTATAAAATAATTGAATAGAAAATTAAAAGCAACATACTTAATGTAATCGTGCCTAAAATTTTTCAATGCATGGTGGAAAGATATGAATACCCAGAGTCAGGACACATGAAAAATAGAATGGAGTACAAACCTAAGAAATTAAACCTTAAAATTTCAGTTATTCGGGAAGAATACGTTAAAGAGATCTATTGTAAATCATGGTGATGGTAATTATACTTGAACATTTTTGAGAATAGATTTTAATTGTACTAACAAATATAAACAATAGGCAAAAAATGCAGATGTTAATTAGCTTGAATTACTCATTCTATGATTCATACATGTATTAAAACATTCTGCAGTACACCACAAGTATATACAATTTTTTTCCAAATAAATAATTTTTACAAAGAAACAATGAAACCAGTCCCAATAACACCACAAATAGGAAAAGACAGAAAAAAAGGTATTCAAAATTCCCAAAAAACAATGAAGAAGAAGAAGAAAAGATTTCTTCAAAGACAACAGAATCTATTTTCAAAGTGTTTTGAGAAAATAATCATTAACCATTTTTCATTATATCTGCTATATAATGTTTCTGTAAGAAAAATTATAGACATTTATTCTGTGTTAACAATAGGGGAAACCATTGCAAGTTCAAAGAAGTGGGTATCAATTTGAAGAAGAAAAATCATCTTTATATACAAGTCAATTAAATACATATACATATATAATAATTACATACATGTGTATGGTAAAAATATATGCATTTGTATGGTAGGAAAGTTATTTCAGGGGTTTCAATATCAGGAAAATATAATTAGTGAATTAGAAAAGAGTACTGCATTACACGCAAAATCAAACAAATGATCAAGTGATTAGGTTAAGTCACAAAGGACTAGATAGGATGGTAAAGAATCATACCTACTGCTATAATTGAGAGACCTCTCATACACCTCTAATACTTGGTGGTACTATTAATCCTTTAATACCTAAGGTGGTAATATTGGGAGATGATGGAACCTTTAAGAGGCAGTTCCCAATGGAAAGTTTTTGGGTCATTTGGGCATATGCTCTCAAAAAGGACTTTCATGCCAAAACTGTCTTCCTCTTCCTTCATTTTTATTTCTCTTTTTTACTTGTTTGTTTGTTTGTTTTGCTTTCTTGTTTCTTTGCATCCAGGACATGAATTTATAGGTTTTGTTTTATCATATGTTCTTACTGTATTGTGCTACCTCACTGCAGGCCCAAAGAAAGAGGACCAACTGAACTGAACAGTACTGAAACCTCCAGAACTGAAGCCCAAACATACCCACCATATGGTATTCCTTAAAGAAGAGAAAGCATGTTTGCAACCCTGCTTAAGGATTCAAAGAAATAAGAGGTTGGTGCTTAGTTTTTGTTTTTTGTTTTTTTTTTTTTTTTTTTTTTTTTACTAAAATATATCAATGAGATCAGTTCTCTGATTCTTTAGCACTATCAGATGAAAAATACTACAGATAAAGCAAATATATCGTGGGCTTAATTGAGCATGAAATAATGCTGATCCTGGCTCCATAGCCTAATCACCCATTATGATCTTCCCAGTAGATTGAATACACACTTCTGGAGGATTTCTCATCCCTTTCTTAAAGTCTCAAGGAAAAAAATTACATTGTATCGCTGTTTTCTGGAGGATGTCCTACCACAAAATAAGGGATATAAAATAATGATTGAATGAAAGGAAGGACAAATTAGCAGGTTCAAGTCTTTCCAAATCTAACATTCTATGATTCCATGTTTGTTTTCAGTACCAAAGTGTAAGGGGTACTGTAAGAGGAAGGAAAACAACTGCTGGAGAAACCAACCTCATTCTGTGATGTACACATATGGCTTTCTGTGTTAACCCTAGATCCCTTTCAGTACTGTATTCAGAGCCTTGAAATTAACCTCTGTTGAACTGGAGAAACTTCAGGTGCATTAACAATGTAGTCATGATATGTTCCAACCGAAGCCTGCATTCTATTTTTAAGTAAGGAAGAGAGACGCCTATGAAAATCCCCTTTGTCTGTCACAGCAGTTTTTCTCAGTGGATATTAACTTCCTACCAAGATTAGTTGAGACTCTTTTAATCACAGATAAGAGAAATTGAGCTGAAAAGAGCTTAAATCAAAATGCAAATTTATTTATGGATATCAGTTCTTATACATCAAGAATGGCTGCCCCTGTTTAGCATGGTTTCCAGTAGCATCAGAATTCTCTTCCCTTCTACATCTCTGCTCCATTCTCTCCTTCTCTTGGTGTTATTAAACCATTACCAACGGGAGAACTTGACCATGTTTCAGTGAAATGTCCACCTCCAGCCAATGCCTGTACCAATTAATTGTGACTAAAAGACTAGGGGTAACTAGTAAGAAAAAGGGATCTCCTCTTCTGCAAACCATATTAAAAGAGAGGGTAGATTTGCCTCAAATCTGGGAATGATGATGCTGGACAGGCAAAAATAATACATTCCTATACCATTCTATGCTCTAATGTGTTAACTTACTATTTTTCTAGGTTTGTTAAGAAAGAAAGCACCTGAGCCCAAATAAAAGGTCTATAAGCACGTTGCATTATTTCTTTACATTAAAAACAAGTAAAACAAAATACTTTGCAGAATGTATTCAGCAACATTTTTAGAAAGACTTCTTATGAAACTCAGATATTTCACATGTCCAGAATTTCCCTAAATGCAGTGACTTGCTTCAGCATTCAGTGCCACAGAATCACCTTTGTATTTTTGTCTAGTTCCCTGAAATCTATCTATCTAGCACTGCTATCATAAGCCTCAGCCTTCAATACTAGCCTTTATTTCCTGAAAATCTTGCTACAAATTTCCATGAAGTGGTGAGACAAGGAGATGGAGTTGCATTACTTCTGTCCGAACTATTGCCACAACAATTTGGGCTCATATCAAGTATCCCTGAGCATAAGTAATAAGAGAAACCCAGAAAATTTTTTAAAATAATAAATTCATGAAGTTTGGGTGGGCCAGAACAAGAATCAGGACAATATGCAGAATTCTTTTAACATCTTGAGTCTAGAATGTAAACAAAATCTGATTTGTCTGAAAGAATATCTTTTCTCTCTTATGATGAAATACATTCACTATATGTTTATTTACTCATTCAATATGTTTCATGTGAGTACAGTCCATCAACATTTAGAGAACATTGCTTTTTCAAATTCGTGTGTCAAGGAATGCTTGCATTAGAGCAGCATGTCCTTAGTGACCTAGGGATATTTATTCACTTAAAATATACATTTACTACAGCAACGAATAGGTCCCAAATTATTCAATGAAACAGAATGTATCTTCACTAAATACTTTGATCAATACATACCTTTGGCTGGTTCCTCATTATAATGCTGTCAATTTTCAGAAGGAAAAGTTCAACAGAAAACAAACTGCAGGGCTTGCAGCTTTAGAAGGGCAGTCCCCACATGAAGACACTGCTTTGCTCATAGTAGATTGGTATGTTTCCCTCTAGTGGTTAAACGGCATTTAACTCCATCAACCAAGGCCCCTTTTGAATAACAAAGCAGGAATTGAGAACAAGGCAGCATTTAGTGAGACAAAAATTAACATAGGTCTTAAATTAAGTGATTTGCAAGTAGGATCATTCTGGTTATTATGGAGAAACTAATTCGCAGTTTAAATACCTGATCAATTTCTACAGGATGAACAAGGACAGAGAATATTTTAAACTCTGGCTGATGAGAGATGCTGTTGATGAGTAAGGAAATGAAAATCAGAAAGGGGAAACAATTAAAATACTTAGTAAAACCAATTCATTTTAATGTGGCACAAGATTAGTAATGAAGCTAGATTAGCAATTTTTAATTCCATGATGCATTAATTATTTAAAAATCCCTTATTAAAATAATTTCATTTTTGAAAAATCCAAATTCATGTCTGTCTTCATTCCGGTGAGGGCTGCCTACATTTCTCTCGTGACCCTGCAGTCCCAGGGTGGTCAGCTTTCTACTTCCCAAGGAGAAAAGGCAGTGACACTCTACCCACAGTAATCATTTGCTGACATACACCATCGGGCCTAAAATATTCCTCTAAACAAATCAAGACAGTTTATTTATAACACTGGCTGCATTTAACTCTTTAAAATTCAAGATGATTAAAGAAACAACCCTCTTTTCCTACTTTGAAAAACTATGACCATGTTAGGATATCGACAATCAAGTGAACAGCAAAATGCCACACCAGCTCCAAATATGCACACTAGGGTTCCTGGAGCAATCAAACTTGCTGAAATTAAGGGTCAAAAGATCAGCACTGTAACTTTAGGCAACCCAGGGGAAGACAACAATCTTCCACCTTTGTTGTATTCTGTGAACTGGCCATGATCACAGAATGTGAAAAACAGCTATCAGATCACAGGATCATTTCTGTGCCAGAAAGCACCTGCAGTCATTATGTACAAAAGAAGCTCACAATGCCAGGCTTTCAGAAGCACATAAAGCTAGCTGTCCTTCCGATTTCTCATAGGGAAATATGTGCACACTATGGAGCAAAGAAAATGTCCATGATAGAGACACACATATACAAATCCTTACCAACTCCACTATTCAGACTTTGGCTTACATTATGAATTATTGAAGGGGCAGAAAGAGGAGAGCTAAAAACAGAAGCTTGAAATTATCAGCTCATCACCCACAAAAAGGCAATAGATCCTCATGGAGGAAAAAAGAGACAATTATTGCACAAGTTCTCTTTGTGTTTAACAGGTTATAAACTATGTTTCTAATAAATTTATCTTACATTTCTAAGGAAAATAAACAGATGGAAATAGAACTGTATGTAATTATCAGTCATTTACTTCATACATTTACCCCTTGTCCACAATGAGCTATAGGGAGAAATACTTTTAAATGAATAAATTCACCAAAATATGAAACAAAATGGATAAATTTGAAAACATACTTTAATTAATATTTTGTTATATTTAGTAGTGACTACATAAAGCTGCAGGAAGATTAAGGGAAAGTTTTATGAATTTTAGAGAGCTTGGGGAAGGTTATCATTTAAGAAAACAAAAATTAAAAAATTCAAAATACACATTTTGTCACATAGTGAGGTCAAATAGAGTAGCGTACATAGGAAATACATTAACTACTAAGTCATATCAGAACAAAGCAAAGGTATATATAAGACCTTAACTGAAGTACAGGTAGAATATAATGTACAAAAGGCTTCATTCAATAATAGAACACTTTTATAATCTGAAGTTATTTTTTTTTTTTTCCTTAGTTTCCACTGAATTCATGGAAATTTATAAAGTCTGAATTATTTTTTATCTCTTTGGTGCATATGAGGTTACTCAAACAGAGTGAATTTTTTGTCTTATGTCCTGATATCTATTAAATAAGGTATTCCAGTGATCTAAAATATCATTTTGCCTTTCTTGTTGACATGACATTAAAAATGAAGCCTGAGTTCTTGCACATGGTGTGCCTAATTTAGTTATTGCAATTGCATACAAGTTGATAGGTATATATAAACAGAAGCTATTGCTGTATGTTACAATCATCCTGGGAGAAATTCTACACTATGTTTGAAAATAGAGCTTTTAATCTAGGATGTTTCTCTTTTTGATTGTAATATTGAGGAAACTAGTTTGGAGTTTAAGTTTCTTGACACAGACCGGTTAAAATGAAAAAAAAAAAAAAAAAATCTTGGTAAAATGCTGTCTCACTGGAATACAGAGGATGGGCGATGAGAAAGAAAGTATTTGTGGTAAAAGGAGCATACAGATGAAAGAAATGAAAGACCATCAAATAAGAAATGGAAAGTGGAGAGCAGACCCAAACCACTTCTAGAATATCTTTCATGAAAAGAAAGACTAATTGTCAAGAACACATATTAGAACTGGATCATGTGTTTTTCTCCCACAGTATATTAATTTCATTTTTTTTTTTGAAGGATGAAGGAAGAACTTTCTCTCTCCTCAATCCTATAAATTATTCTTTACTAAGTGCTGCTTTAAGAACGAATGAAGGCACACAAAGAAGCTAGGGCATTAGTATTTCCCAGGATATATACAGGATGCTTAATAGATGTAATGAATGCCCTGGCCAGCAGCCAGGATGACAAGCTCCAGCCACAGAACCGTGAGTCAAGTTTAAGACAACCAGACAGAAACACAGAGGCCACCAGATACTTTTTGCTAAAGAGAAATTTTTATGCTACTATAATCAATTAGTTTATTTTTTCCCTTAGCTGATAACTATTTCCTGGGAAATTCCCTGAATAGTGACATTGAAATACTGTCTCTCACAGAATGGAAAAGTGGGATTAAAGGTTTCAAGTGCCTGGGCACGAAGCCGAAAAGTGAAGGAAGAAGAGCCACACTGACTAATTACAACAAGATGCTGCTTCTTGCCCCTGCCATTTATATATTGAGATTGGAAGGACTCTAAAGTGTCAAAAAATATTTTTCTGCATGTGAAATATATCCCTCAGTTTTTTCTCATCACTGATGGGACTGATTAATTCTTAACAACTGACAATAAATAGCATGATGAACGTGAAAGTTAGAAAGCATATACTATATTTCTATGACTTCTAATAGAATTTAGCTTGTCAAATACTATACTGTTTCACAGGATATCTACTTTAAAAGATTACCCAATTCCCCATCAACATTTTTTCCCTTACATATATTTCATCCCTCTCCCTTTAAATCTTCTTTCTTTCTCTGTCTCAGTCTTACATAGCAGCATGGGTACAGAAGCGAACTGTCATGCAGGGCAAGTAAATGGTCTGTACTGAGCATCAGTGAGGATAGACTGGCATATTTATGCTTTATCTACACTTTCATTATCAAAACTGAAGAATTCAATGTATTTGAAAAATCCTTTTAAGAGTTTATAAAGAAAATAGGTCACTTATATTTTGTAGCCTTTGCTCAGATGTTTACATTAGGTGCCCCAATTAATTACATCATTCATCTTATTGGAAATGCACACTTCAACTTAACCTGTGGTTTACAGAAATCCACTGTACATAATATAATCCTATAAATTCTTTCTATCCTAAGTTTTGAAAGTACTATGGGTTTTATCTATACACCCAAATACAATGCTACAATATTTTACTACAAGTCTGAGAGATCAGCACTGGGAATGAAGATCAGACATGAGAGGATATAGTTGGAGCAGAGACCAATCTTTAGAATAAATATTCAAAAACAAGATGGCTATTTCCAATTAGAGGAGTTATATTCTACATTCTACCTGCCACCACCCATGTTTTCTTTCTGATCTACTAAAGAAGGATGGGAATACCTAATGATTTCCAACTCACAGGATTCTCATGGCTTGGTTATAAGCATGTTAGATAGGCTAGCATTGAGAGTTGAGCAGGTTTTTCCAGGCTGGGAAGAGACCACAGGCAGATATTACTTGGAAGGCAGAATCATCATAATATCAGTTTTTGGCAGTTTCATCAAGAAAAGCTGAATGATGAATTTCAACCTATTTTAATATTCTATATAGGCATTAACAATCCAGAAAGATCAAGAATACTGGACCCTAAAATTAGTAGCTACCATTCAGGAAGAGAAACAAAGCATTTGGTGCCCTAAGAGAAGTGAATAAGTCCTGCTGACTCTAGTCCCTGTAGAGTTCTAAGAATCTATTTGCCATCTACATAATCATGTTGAATTGTACATGTTATGTATTTTCTGTGAATTAAATTTCTTAGCATAACTTTCCAGCAGAACTGTACATCCAATAAATTCACATATTTCAAAGAGGGCTACAAAGTAGTAAGAGTTAAATATGCCACCCAGCAATATTCCAGGAAACTAATTACCTGAGGGAATTTATGAAAGATTACATAGATTACTGTGCTTCAACAATAAAGTAATGAGACTGGTGTTTCCACAGGGCATATATAAAATTCACCTCTATCTACTGTGTATTGATTTATGCACACATTTTAGAAGATCTATGCAAATCCTACCTGGTTCAATTCTTTCCTCTCTGCAAAGCCTTCCCTACCAATGTAATTGAACATCATATTTCTCTACTCTAAACTTATTTCACATGCTATTCATTTAGGACCCAGTATTTATGTAGCCATGGTAGTTATATTGTTATGTTTGTATTTCTTATCCATTCAAAACTGCCTTTATTTACCATTAATATGAAAACTGTACTAGTTTATTTTTATATAATAAATTACCTTAAAATTCAACAGTTTAAAGTAGCATTTATTATCTCAAGTATTTTTCAAGATTCAGGAATCTAAGAATGGGTTAGTGGGATGTGTCTGACCCATGTCCTGTGTGAGGTGATCTGTTCATCAGGGCTCTAGTTCCTACTGTCCAGACATGGTTTCAGTGTGTCCCTCAAGTAGTTATGTGTTGGAAACTTGGTCCCAGTGTAGCAATGATAAGAGGCTATAGAATTCTTAAAAGATAGAGACTATTGAGGTATACTTTGGTCCCTGAGGGGCTTCTGTCAAAGGGACTCACGGTTCTCATGGGACCCTGAGTTAGTTCTCATGATACCAAGTTGTTATAAAGAACAAACCTGGCTCCTTCTTGGTTTCTGGATTTCTGTCTCTCCATGTGATATCTCCCTGCCACACTTGAGCATTCAATGAAGCCATACATGATTAAACATTTACCTGAAGCCAAATCTACGAAAGCTGCTCTATCTTGTATTTTCAACCCTAAAACAGAAGTAAAGTTCTTTAGAAAGTCTCCAGCCTCTGATTTTCATTGTTGCAATAAAAAAAAAAAAAAATGAGTAAATGAACTAGTCATCCAAACTTTTTACTTGATTTGGAAGTGAACCTCACTCATGTTACTTTTGACAGGTCTTAGTTCCTCACTGTTTTTGTTGTTGTTGTTGTTGTTGTTGTTTCTAGAATCCTCAGTTCTTCACCACGTGGGCCTCTGCATAGTGCTGTTCAGAACAAGACCACCAGCTTTACTTTGGCCTCTTCTCTGCCAAAGGAGTGTGACAGACATAAAAAAAAGTCAAACTAGAGATCATCTATCCAACCTCAAACTATTAACTTCATCTTTCTTAATGAATCCCACTGTTATCCAGATTTTTACCACTCTACCCGATGCAATTCAAAGCTTAAAGTATTTTGTTCCTATTAAGTCTTTTTTGAGTAATTAGTTCCATTCATCATTGATCCATTTTGCATGAAAATGTAATGAATATATTGACAATGTCAGATTTAAGGGGAAAAGGGAACTAAAAGAAATATGTGTTACATTCTCCTTCAGTAGTGGGTTGAATAACAACACCCCAAAAGATATGTCCTAATCTCTGGACCCTGTAGATATGCCCTAATTTGGAAAACATATATTTGCAGATATAATAACTGTTAAATATATGGAGATGAAGTCATCTTCAATTAACTGTTGGTCCTAAAATCTGTTGGCAAGCATTTTTATAAGAGACTCAGAGAGGCACACAGAGAGATAAAGAAAAAGCCTGTGCAAAGATGGAAGCAGAGAGGGAGGTTATGAAGCCACAGAAGCCAAAAAACTCCAGGAGTGAACAGAAGCTAAAAGAGGCAAGAAAGGATTCCCCATTAGAATCTTCAGAACATGATACTGCCAAAAGCAGAATCAGAACCTGCGAATTTCAGACTCCTGGACTCCAGAATGGAAAGAAGACATATTTCTTTTTTATTTTTAAGCCTGTAAATTTGTTATAATTTGTTACAGCAGCCCTGGGAAACTAATACACCCTCCAACCCAATAGTATCCCAATTCTAATTTATGTGTACCTTTTGAGCAGGCTAAGTGTCTGAGTCAGCTTTTAGCTGCTGTGACCAAAATACCTGACAACAACTTAGAGGAGAAAAAGTTTAATTTAGTTTAGTCCATGGTCAGCTGTAAGCTACCTGGTACCGAAAACCGGGAGGAAATCTCTCGGAGGCAGAGTAAAGCTTTTACTGCTTTTACTTCTACTTTCTTAGAGAGAGCTTAGAGAGGGAAAGAAAGATTTTCTTAGCTTAGAGAGAAAGAAAGATAGAGCTTAGCTTCTTGTCTTCTTGTCTTCTTGTCTTAGAGAGAAAGAAAGATAGAGCTTAGCTTAGAGAAAGATTAGAGCTTCTTTCTTCTCTCTTCTTTCTTCCTTCTTCTTTCTTCTGTCTTCTGTCTTCCTCAGGAGCCTCGGCCTAACTCTGACCAGTCATTACTTCTTCTATCTGGTTTCTCTTCTGTAACCACTCTGCCTACGTTCTGACCGCTCTGATTCTTCTGACCGACCGAGTGACTGCCCGACTGACCGAATGAATTCGTTCTCCTAACTCGGACCGCTTTCACCCGGTTATATACCTTCAGCTTTGCGGGTGCCTACAGGTGCGTCACATACATATCAGGTGGAACTTATGGCTTCCAGCTAGCTGCAACAGCCCTTCCTAATTAGGGCTCCTTCAGTCAGCTGACATCATTGCTCTGAACCCATGGTGAGGAAGACATCATGGTGGAAAGGCATAGCAGAGGAGCACTGCTCAACCTATGGAAGCCTGAAAGCTGAGAGAGATGAAAGGGACCACAGTAAAGATGTAGCCTTCTAAGGCATGCCCCCAGTGACCCACCTCCTCCAGTCACATCCCACCTGCCTACAGTTATATTCCAGTACATTCAAACTAGGACTAGATTACAACTTTCACAGTGAAATTATTTCACCTCTGAATATTCCTGCATTAACACAGGGACCGTGGGGGGAAACCTCATATGCAAACCATAACACTAAGCCTTTCCCAAAATCAATGCCTGTAAAATGCCAGTGTTCTGCACTAATATTCCCAATGGCAACACCTACACTAACTCTTCCCAGTGATGACTGTTCTACTCGGTGTTCTGTTCTTGAATTAGCCTGTTCAGCAAACCAATTTACACAGTCTGTTTTGGGGTATAAATACATTAATTTTTTATGATGCTAACCTTTGTAGAAAACATACTTAAGAGAAGGACTTATTTTATGGCTTCGTTTTTCATTATATTAACAATCAGACTATTAGAGCAGATCAGTGTTTAACAAAACTCATTTCTTATCACTCCCATTCTAAGCACAGGTCTAGTCCCTGAAGTTGAATGTGTAATAAACTGCAACAGATAATTAAAGTAAATGTTTTAATAATAAAAATATTGCCTGTGAATGTTATGAAAATGTTAGAAAATGCGAAAGTAAGGTAGATACTCATTGAAAGCTTATAGAAAAGTGTTTTCCAGAGTGTGGTTCAAAGAACATTTGTTCTCTAAGTGCTTTCCAATAAAAGTATTGGTCAAATAAGATTCTAATTTAGAAGTAAACGTGTATACTCATTTCAAAGTGTTATGTTGTTTTAATAAAGAGAGAAGGAGAAGACAAGGGGAAAAGAAAGGAAGATGAAAAGGAAGAAATAGAGAAAAAAGAAGCTTGGTGATTACCCTTTAATATGTACTACTAGTCATGAATTTAGATGGATATTTATGTCAAGGTAAAAGATCTATGGAATAATCTGTTTCCAGTTCTACTTATTAGCCAAATAATCTTGAGTAAATTAATTACCAGTTTGGATCCCTTTGTATATACAATGGGGAATTGGAGGCTAAGGATGCACTTCAGTGGTAGAATACCTTCCTAGCATGCCCAAGGCCCTATTCAATCCCTAAAACCATCAAAAGGAAAAAATAATTATTTCTGGACTAGTGATGTAGCTCAGTGGCAGAGTGAGTGTGAGCTTTGCATGTTTGAGACTCTGGATTCTTTCCCTAGTACCAAAAACATTTTTTTTTTCTGAAATGATTTGGTAGAATTTGATAATGTGAATATGATAACTTCAAATGAGCATGGCACTGTTTACAATATTTCAAAATGGTTAGATTCTATAACAATGAGAGAATAAACATATGTTGCTTTAAGTCTCCAAAATTTTGGTCATGCATTACACTCCCTTTGTATGATATTGTATTCACTAAGGAATTTCCTTCATAAGATTTAAGGTGGGGGATAGAAATAAGAAAGATAGTGGAATGAATCTGACATAATTTTTCTATGTACATATATGAATACCCCACAGTGAATCTCAATATCATGTACCTCCATGAGACTGGGATCTTAATTAGAATAAGATATATCCCATGTTTGTATAAATGCATCAAAATAGATTTTACTGGCATGTATAACTAAAAAGAAGAAATAAAAATAAAATAAATACACTAATTAATTAATTATTAATTAATTTAGTTATCATGCATTTTTTCAAAGTTCAGAATGAAAGAAACCCATGTTTATATAGTTAAAAATCTTAATTCCAAGTGAAAATCTAATTTTGGTTGATAGCAAAGCCATTTGTTAGTATAATTCCCATTATAAAAACTGGTGTGTAAACAAGATCATCTGGTTTGCTTTTTCCAAATAATTTATTTTATATCCAATAGTTTTTTCCCTTAATTATCCAGTGTTACAGAACATGCAAGAGATAACATTTTCATTAAGCTAGCACTTAAAAGAGAATGTGCCTTATTAAAGCAGGTCAATATGTGACATAGAGCACACAGCACAGAAGCTCTAGTACCTTGGGTTTATTTCTATCTCATTATAATTTGAATAGAAATCTTTCCTTTTTTATGTATCCAGATTACATAAAAAGTTTTCTTTTTAAAGCGTGTTTAATAGGAATTCAACCATTTGTCATGTATCTAGCAGAAGGGGTTGATAAAGTTGTACAAACCTTTGAAAGCAAGCCATGCCAAACTTTGGTAATCTAATTTCCTGATTAAATTTATTATACAGAAATATACATATTAAGATACATAAAAATTAAAAATCATACACAAAGTAAAGATTTAGATCCAGTGTGTATAACAATAGTGCTTTTCTCTGTGTGTTCTATTCTGTACCATTGGTCTACCAGCCTATTTTGATGCCAATACCATGCTGTTTTTGTTACTATTACTCTGTAGTATAATTTAAGATCTGGTATAGTGATGCTACCTGCTTCACTCCTCTTGCTAAGGATTACTTTAGCTATTCTGGGTCTCTTATTTTTCCAGATGAATTTCATGACTGCTTTTTCTATTTCTAGGTGCCAAAAACGTACATTGGAAAAAAGATAGCCTCTTCAACAAATGGTGCTGGGAAAACTGGAAATCCATATGCAACAAAATGAAATTAAACCTCTGTCTCTCACCATGCACAAAATTCAACTCAAAGTGGATCAAGGATCTAGGAATTAGACCAGAGACACTACACCGAATAGAAGAAAAATCTCCAACATGTTGGATTAGGCCCCAAGTTTCTTAATAAGAATCCTGTAGCACAAGAATTAATATCAAGAATCAATAAATGGGATAGATTCAAATTACAAAGCTTCTTCTCAGCAAAAGAAACAATCAGTGAAGTGAATAGAGAGTCTACTAATTGGGAACAAATTTTTTACCACATGCACGTCAGATAGAGCACTAACCTCTAAAATATATAAATAACTCAAAATTTTTAACACCAAGAAAACCACAAATAAATAATAACCCAATCAATAAATGGGCCAAGGAACTGCACAGCCACTTCTCAGAAGAAGATATACAATCAATCAACAAATAATTGAAAAAATGTTCAACATCTCTGGCAATTAGAGAAATACAAATCAAAACCACTCTAATATTTCATCTCACACCAGTCAAAATGGCAGCTATTAAGAACACAAACAACAATAAATGTTGGCGAGGATGTGCAGAAAAAGGCATGCTCATACATTTTTGGTGGGACTGCAAAATGGTGCAGTCAATATGGAAAGTAGTATAGAGAGAGATTCTTTGGAAAACTTGGAATGGAACCACCTTATGACCCAGCTATCCCACTCCTCAGTCTACACCCAAAGGACTTAAAAACAGCATACTACAGGGACACAGCCACATCAATGTTTATAGCAGCACAATTCACAACAGCTAAACTGTGGAAACAACCTAGATGCCCTTCAGTAGATGAATGGATAAAGAAAATGTGGTATATATGCACAATGGATTATTACTCAGCAATAAGAGAGGATAAAATCATGGCATTCACAAGTAAATGGATGAAGTTAGAGAATATAATGCTAAGTGAAGTTAGCCAATACCCAAAAGCCAAATGCCAAATGTTTTCTCTGATATAAGGAGGCCAATTCACATGGGGTTGGGATGGGGAGCATAGGAGGATTAGAGGAACACTAGAATGGCCAATGGGGAGGGAGTGGAAGGGAAGGGGCAAAAGGGTGAAGAAAAAAAAAGATGGTACAATGAGATGGATATTATTACCCTAAGTGCATGTATAAAGTCATGAATGGTGTGAATATACTTTGTATACAACCAGAGATATGTAAAAATGTGCTCTATAAGTATAATATGAAATGTAATACATTCTGCTGTCATTTCTAACAACTTAGAATAAAACAATAAATTTGAAAAAAATAATAGTGCTTTTCACAAATAGCCAAGAAATGGAAACAACCAAAGTGTCCATCAACTAATTAATGGATGAAAAAAAAAATGTGGTACATAACACAATGGAATGCAATTCAAGCAGAAAGGCATGAAATCCTGTCATTTACAAGAACATGGGTAGAACTAGATATTATTACATTAAAAGAAATAACCCAGACATAGAAAGACAAGTACTGCATGATCTCATATGTGGAATTTAAAAAGGTTGATCTCAGAGAAGTTGAGAGGTAAATGGAAGTACCAAAGGATGTGAATAGTGGGAGTGGATAAGGAAGGATGGAGAAATGTTGATCAATAGTTATTATGTTACAGTTAGATAGGAGCAAGAAGTTCTGGTGTGCCATTGCAAAATAGCATGACTTTAGATAAAGATAATGTACTGTGAATTTAAAAAGCTAGAAGTAAGAATTGTGAAGTATTTAACATAAATAAAATGTAAATCTTTGAAGTGATATATATATATACATATATATGTGTATATATATATATGTGCATATATATATATATATATATATATATATATTTAACCTGATTTTAACATTGTACAATGTATACATGTGTCAAAATATTCAGTGGTACATCATACAAGTATAATTTTATATGTCACTTAAAAATAAGTTTTAAAAATTTAAATTAAGCTGGGTACAGTGGCACATACCTATAATTCCATTGGCACAGAAGGCTGAGGCAGGAGGATCACCAGTTCAAAACCAGCCTCAGCAGCTTACTGAGGCCCTAAGTAACTCAGTGAGACCCTGTCTCAAAATAAAAAATAAAAAGAGATCAGGATGTGATTCAGTGGTTAATCTGGGTTCAATCCCTTGTACCAATAACAACATTAAAAAGCTTAAGTTAAAAAAAAATAACCAAAGATAATAATACTTAAATATATATGAATTTGAAAATTCCTGTCTTTATAACAATTATTTGTCAATAATTTATTTGTAAATTGGCATTATACCTTTTATCAATCAACCTTATAAAATTTTAAAATAGTCTACCACTGAAAGGTAAGTTTGCTCTTATAGCATATGAACAGTATTTATGTTCTTTATGCATCATCCTGTGGCAAAAAAGAAATAAATTGAGTCCTCTAGACCATTTTTATTCTCTTTCTTATTGGTCTCATTCCCCTGACACCATCATGCCCTCCATGGTATCTTTATTGGCATAGCATCAAAGAATTTCTTTTTAATAAGATTATAAAATACTGCAATAACATTATTGTACTTTCCCACTAAGAACCCATGGACAGATTTAAATGCCAGTTATGTGCTTAAAAAAAAAAATAGTTGTTTCAAAGAGTTATAATAATAGTAATGCCAAAAGATAAACGTTCTTAGCATTCATAAATTTAATCAGATATTTGAGAATACAGATTTCTTTTTCTAAATTGCATGCCATTTTGATGTTTTGAACATAGCCGATGTAATAAGATTAAGAAACAGTTGGAATCATATTGAGTTCTGTAGACAACCTTCATGTTAAACAAAATAATATAGTACAAATACATTGGAATTTTTTCTTAAATTCCCCAAGTAATCACACTTATAGTATGATGATATGGAAAATATTTTTCAGTCATTAATTATTCCTTCAGTCTATTAAGAGATATTTCTTTTCTTTTTCTTTTTTTTTTTTTTTTTTTTTGTTCTAATTACACATGACAGCATGACAGCAGAATGCATTTTGTTTCGTTGAAGAGACATTTCTTGAGTACGTAAGTGAGCTTGGGAAATATGCTAAGTGCTGGAAATACAAAAACAAATAGGACATATGATCCATGCCTTCAAAGAACTCATTCTCAGAGGGGAGAAAGACACAAACAAATAATTGCAGTAGATCGATTTGTTGCTTTAATAAAGGTAAAAACAAATCCTATTAGACCCCAGGAAGCAAAAAACTAATAACTTCTGACAAAGACAAGAAAAACTCATTCAGCTTCCTGGTAAAATCATGCTAAACAACAAATATATCAAGGCATATTTAACAATATATCTATACATTCTAATTGATTTATTTGAATCAATATTTTTCATGGCCTTTTGAATCAATCAAGTTCTGAGCATTTTTTATTCTTTCTAGACAAGGTCTTGCTAAGTTTGCCAGGTTAGACTTGCGCTCTTAGGCTCAAGTAACCCTACTGCCTCAGCTTCTTGAATAGTTAGAACTACAAATGTGCACCATTGTGCCCAGCACTGAGCATTCGTTTTTAATTTTTAAAAAATATCAAAAAAATTCACACCAATTAAATCAGTCTTTCATCCCACATCCATCATTCATCAAGAAAATAAATGATAGTTTAGTTAGTTTATTTCATCAACAAATATTTGGTCCTGAACACATATGGTGGCAACATCATAGGTTTCTTTTATCATAGTATATACAAAAGAAAAAAAAAAAATCAGTTAAAAAGTGAAGCAAGGGAGTTCCTGTTTTAACTCTAGAGAATTTAAAAGCCATCAGTGTCATTCTCATAGCAAGAAAAAATCTAAAGAAACTAAAAAATCAATAGCTTTCTTGGATTTAAAGGACTAGTACTCAGATAGCAAAGCAAATCATACTTACCTAAAATATGGAGAGGCAGATATATAACATCCAATATCCACTTACCTGTAACCAAAACCATAAATTTATCAAAATACTTAGATGATAATTTTGAGTAATTGCTGGAGTTTGAATATGGATTAGTTGGAAAGTGAGAAACTATTGGGGTAATAGTCTGTAGGGAAAGTGTTTAATCTACAGAAATACCACCAGCCAGGGTCTCTACTCCCAGATCTGGTAGCACAGTGACCAATGTGAATGTTTTCCATTAAAAAAAAAAAAAAAAAAAAAAAAAAACTACTTTCCAAGACAAAGGTTTTGCCAGAGCCTCATTTCACCTAGGGTAAAAGATATCATTCCTTCTCCAGCCAATTACAACTTTCCTGATTCATCTAAACAAAGTGGTAGTACAGTGATTAAGAAACACTTGTGAATATCACAGACTAGAAACCCAGTTTTGCTAAAGACTAAAGTTGTAAACAAAATCACAGAATGCTTTCCTTCTCCCTTAACTTACCTCCATGTAAACAGAGTTGCAAACTATTAACCATGGATTATATTGAAATAACTGCAAACAGCCTACATTCCTAGGGAAGACTAAAGACAACAGGAGAGGGAAAAAAAAAAAAATAATAGAGGCAAGAGATGCCTTCAGCACCTGAAGCTATAACAAACATTAAACACTGACCAGCTTCTATCAAGATTAACAAAAACCTCATACTAAAGGCTAATTTACCTAATTGTACTTAAGTCATGTTGAGCTTTCAAAAAAGAATTACAAGCATGACTACAGGCAATTAAAAATACCATCCAAACTGACAAAGCAAGTATCACAAACAGACTCATATATAAAACAGACATGAAAATTATAAAGCCAAAAACTCAAAATGATTATGATTAATATGCCAGTGGCTCCAATTGAAGAAGTAGATCTTATTAAACATTGATAATATAAGCAAAGAGTTGGGAATTAATAGATAACCAAAAGGAAATGCATTCTAAAGAAAATGTAGCATAGAAGCAAACCATAATTTTGTGTAATCCCAAAAAAGACAAAGAACAAATAAATCCTCTAATTAAAATGCAAAGAAAAATGAGCAAAAAATTAAAAAGAATATTTGAGAATAGTTGGACATTTATAAATAGCCTGTATGTATCAAATACCAAAAAAGGTGAGAGAAGACACCAGTAGAAATATTTGAGTTAATAATGACTGAAATTTTCCCAAGATCAGTAACAGATACCACAGATTCAGGAAGTTCAGATAATTCCAATTAGGATAAATAACAATCATTCTCTACCTAGGCATATTATATTCCAGTGGCCAAAAGGGGGAAAAAAAAATAAAACCTGCATCTGGACAGAGGAAGAAAACATCTAACCTATGATGAAAAAGCATGGATCAGAATTAAAGCTGCTGAAACCATGCAAGTAAGAAGAGAGTGGCAAGCAACTTAGAACTCTGTATTCAAAGAAGATTCTTTCAAGAGAAAGGAGAAATAGGTCTTCCTCAGACAAACAAAACCTAAGGAAATTCATCACCAGCCGATCTTCCCCAAACGCATGTTATAAGAAACACTTCAGGGAAAAGAAAATTGATGTGAATCAGAAACTCAGATATGCATTACAGAAGGACTAAATGAAAGTAGATTTTTAAAACTTTTCTTCTTACTTGATCTAAAAGGTAACCATATGTATTTAAATTAATAATAGTAAAATGCATTGAATGATTCTATCATGTGTGTAAGAGAAATAAATGACAGCTTTATAAGCAATTGAGGGTGGGAGGAGTTAGTGTATTCTACTGTAACATACTTGCACTAGATGGGAAGAGATGTGGTGCTATTCTAAGATGGACTAAATTAGCTGTAAGGTGTATTTCAAATTCTAAATCATGCTTGTAATCCCAGTGGCTTGGGAGGCTGAGGCAGGAGGATCATGAGTTAAAAGCCAGCCTCAGCAACTTAGCGAAGCCCTAAGTAACTCAGTGACACTCAGTGTCTAAATAAAAAAACATAAAAATGGCTGGAGATGTGGCTCAGTGTTTAAGTTCCCCTGAGTTCAATCCCTGGTAACAAAAGAAAAAGAAGGAAAAAAATTCTAGGGCAAAGATAAATAAATAATATATTAAATATATAAAGTATAGGCTAAATGTGGGAAGAAAATGGAATAATGTGAAATGTAATTAAAGCAGAGAAAACAGAAAAAGAGGGGAAAAGGAGAAAAGAACAATTTTATCAAGTAGTAAGTAGTTATAAATAATTTAGATATTAATCAAAATATACCCATAATTACTTGAAATGTGAATGTTACAAATAAATCAATGAAACAATGCATATCATTAATGTAAATTTTAAAAATATCCAAGTATAATTGCCTGTAAAACAATTAAATATAAACACAAGGTAGTATAAAAATACAACATGCAACCACAAATGACAGAATTTCATCCTTTTCATGATTGCATCATATTTTGTTATGTACATATGCCACATGTTTTTACCCATTCATCCACTGATATACATTTTAAGTACTATTTTCTTGGCTATTGTGACTATTGTTGCAATTAACATGGGCATATGGGTATCTCTTAGCTATAATAACTTCATTTTCTTTTAATATATACCTAAATTCCTCAGGCTGGCTTCAAACTTGCAACCTTTCTGCCTTGGCTTCTCCAATAGCTGGCATTACAGCAGTGAAACACTGGTCTTCATTTTTAGTTTTTTGAGGAACCTCCATACTCTCTTCCATAGCAGTTATACTAATTTCCATTATTATGAACAACACATGAGCTCCCATTTCTCTGCGTTCTCTCCACCAGGTGTTATTTTTTTGTCTTTTTGATAACAATCATTCTAATTGGGGAAAGGTACTATATCTTTTTGGTTTTAATTTATTTTAATTGATAAAAACATACACAGAAAGACAATTATCAAATATCATTGCTCATTTGTGGAAGCTAAAAACATTGATCACATAGAAGTAGGGAATATGATAGAGTCACAAGAGGCTAGAAAGGGTAAGTAGAAGAGAAACTAGAAAGAGGGTGGATAATGGGTACTAAAGTACAGCTATAGGGGTAAGTAGTTCTGATGTTCTATAGCATAGTAAGATACCTACACAATTATGCATTAAATATAACTAGAGGAGAAGAGTTCCAAGTTTACCAACACATAAAAATGATAATATATGAGGAAAGGGAAATGGTAATTAACCTGATTTGATCATTACACAGTCTTCATATATCAAATTATAATTCTCTATCCCACAAATAACATTTATAAATATTGTATGTCAAAAATAAATTTAAAAATAAAGCAAATAAATGCAGAAAGTTCTATCATGTTGACACTGATCAATGAAAGGTAGAATATTTATATTAATTTCAGGCAATGGAAACTATGCATCAAGGAAATTTATCAGGGACTAAAAGGGGGCATATGTAATGGCAAAGGTCTCAATTCTTCACAAAAATTATATTTCACAAGGTGTATCAACTAATAAGAGAGCATCAAAATACATGACACAAAACTGATAATACCACAAAAAGAGAAATAGACTAATATAGGAAACATCAAAACCCAACTTTCAATAAGTGATAGATGAAGGGAGCAGAAAATCAGTAAGAACACAGAAAATCTAAATAAAAAATCAATTAACTTGATCTATTGGCAATTTATAGAATAACCCATCCTAAAACATTTGTAGAATATTCCACATAAGACTCAAGAAACATATATGTAAGAGTACATCTAAGAAGTTTTGCACATGGACATGTACACAGGGAGAGTATCATGGGAAGAATGTATTTATGCTGCCACAAGCCAAGGCATTACCTAAAATTTATGACCAATAATGTATAAACAACAAAAAAACATGATGTGTTTACAATAGATTTATTTAAAAAATACTATTTAATAACTTGGTAGCATTTAATATTCCCTCAGTAGGTGAACAAAGAAATAAAGGGTGGTACATTCAGACTCTGGAACATTATTATTCAGCAATAAAAAGAAAAGATCTGTTGAGCCTGACACCGTGGTGCACACTTATAATCTCAGCAACTTGTGAAGCTGAAACATGAAGATCACAAGTTTGAGGCCAGCCTCAGCAACTTGAAAAGATTCTGTTCCCCGTTCCAAAAAAACATAATTTTAAAAGGATGAGGTATGTATATCAGTGATAGAACACCCCTGTGTTCAATCCTGACTACTTAAAAAAAAAAGAGAAGAAGAAAGAAAAGGTAAGAAATAAAATGAACTGTGAAGCCATGAAAAGATTTGGAGAAAACTTAAATGTACATTAAGAAGTGAAAGATACACTGTCTGAAAATTTTACACAGTGTGTGACTCTAATTTTATGTAAGAGCTGAAATTATTGAAACAGAAGTTAGTGATTGCAAATAATTTGATGGGGAGGTGTTGAATAAGACATGGTAGATTCATTTAAGGTGGTAAACTATTCTCTGTGGTAAATAATAATATCTACTATAATGATTGATACATAACACTGTGCATTTATCATAACTTCTCAAATTATAAACTTTAATATATCCCAAAACAATAGAAAACCTTTAGGAGATCAGGATATCTTAGAAAAGCATGAAGAATGTGACTGGAGATCTAACTTTCTTACAAATAAATGAAAGAACTCTACAAAAAACTGGGAGTCTGGGGAAGTAAATAAGTAACTCAAAATAATATTGTCTTAGTCATTCCTGCTTCTATAATAGAATACCAGAAACTTGGTAATTCATAAATAATAGAAATAAAGTCCCAGATCAATGCATAAATAGATTTAGTGTCTAATTAAGGCTGTTCACTGCTGTCAGTGTGAAGCCTTCTTGTTGCAGCCTCACATGACAGACGGGCAAAAGGGACAATCCTGTGTCTTTACATGATAGAAGCCATGGAAAAACAAAGGAAAAAACAGCTTCCTCACACCTTTTTTATATGATTATTAACCATTCATGGAGACTCTCTGCCTTCACAACTTGGTCACTGCCCAAAGGTACCATCTCTTCATACTATCACACTAACAACCAAGTTCCAACACATGAATTGGGGAGAGACCCAATTCAGATCATAGTAGAGTAGATTCCATGGATGAATGTGAAAAGAAGTACAACACTATCTTCTACTTAATAGTAGTGTTTCCTCGGTGTTTCTTGTTGGGACATAGGTCATCAATTCTAATACTGTTATGCATATGCCTGTATGTAAACAAAATTACAAAAATGAATGATGGATGATAGAAGCCAAATTTCCCCATTTTTAGAGTAGGATTTTACAGATAATCAAAGAAAATAGGCAGGAATTAACTGTGTGATAATGGATCAGGGTTGGAGATATCAGGATGAGCTCATACTTAATATAGATGGAGATGGTTACATATAAAAATGCTTGCAAATATATGTATACACACAGGCAAGCACATACACATAAATTGCCTTATTCTTTTCACTGATAAAGTCTAACAGCAATAATACCCAAATTGCAATGAAGACACCTTATAATCCAATATCATTCTCTAATAAGAGGTTTCCATGACCATTGGAGAAATGTCTTAATTTCAGAATGTGGAAGGAAATACACAAGATGAATATACAAGAGGGATGTACAAGATGAATGTGGAGCACATAATAGAGACCCTATGAAGGGAGTGTCACAAAGGGAAACAGGTCCAGGGAAAGTGCTCCCATGGCCATAGCAGGGAAAAGTTGTATTAGATTGTAACTCAAGTCATTGTATAAGTATCTCAGTCCATACTTATATACATAAATGATTGAATAAATAAATAGAGAGGAAAAGAAAGAAATCTTCCACACAGAAGAATTCCAAATAATTTACTTACATACTCTTTGCTAAAGAAGCAGTGAACATAATCTCTGCTCCTTAAGTGTGGGCTGTGCATATGAATGAATGAATACAGCATAGAAGCTATCTACCTGATCAAAGCTGGCTTCAATAGTGATAAATTGTGTTGACTGTGTGAAATTTTCACATGATTTAATAAAAATGGCAAATTTCAGGCTAATGTAGAATAAAGTATCTTAACAAAATAATAAATAATAAAGTATCTTAATAAAATAAAGTATCTTCTCTTCCATCTTCTCAATAGATTATTTAGGAAGAACAGAGATTCATTTTAGCTCATATTTCAGGAATCTGGGAAGACCAGAAACATGGTACAATCATTTGTTTGCCTTCTAGTGAGGCTCCCAAGCTGAGGGTCTCATCTAGATGTGGTGAAAAAGCCAAAAGGCAAACAGATGCATGTGGAAGAGACAAAACATGAGGGATTGGCTTACTTTATGCAACAACACAACTCTCATGAGAAGGAACCCATTCTTGAAATAAGGGAATTCATAACTTTTAATGATCTAATCACCTCTTTTTTAAAATTTTTAAATTTGTTTTAGTTATACATGACAGCAAAATGCATTTATGCACTGTGACATATCATACATAGATGGGATACATTTTCTCATTTTTCTAAGTGTACATGTTGCAGAATTATATTAGTCATGTAGTCAAATATACACATACAGTAATAATGTCTGTTTCATTCCACCATCCTTCCCATCTCTACATCCCCTCTCTCCCCTCCCTTCACTTCCCTCTACCTAATCTAAGGTAATGCTATTCTTCCCTAGTGCCCCCCACCTTATTGTGAACTAGCATTCACATATTAGAGAAAACATTCGGCCTTTGGTTTTGTGGGATTGGCTTATTTCACTTAGCATGATATTCTCCAACTCCAACAATTTACTGGCAAATGCCATAATTTCGCCTTTCTTTAAAGCTGAGTAATATTCCATTGAATATATATACCATATTTTCTTTATCCATTCATCTATTGAGGGACATCTAGGTTGGTTCCATAGTCCAGCCAGCCATTGTGAATTGAGCTGCCATAAACACTGATGTGACTGCATCACTATAGCACGCTGACTCTAAGTCCTTTAAGTATAAATCAAGGATTGGGATAGCTGGGTCAAATGGTGGTTCCATTCCCAGTTTTCTGAGGAATCTCCACACTACCCTCCATAGTGATTGCACCAATTTGCAGTGCCACCAGCAATGTATGAGTGTACCTTTTTCCCCACATCCTGGCCAACGCTTATTGTTGTCTGTATTCTTGATGATTGCCATTCTGACAGGAGTGAGATGAAATCTCAGAGCAGTCACAATTTGCATTTCTCCAATTGCTAGGTTGCACCTCCTAACAATGCCAGGAAGAATAATCAAACTGCAGGGGTAAAATGATATATGATCCAGAGCATAGAAGAAACTGTGAAGGGGAACTGTACTGTTTTACTAATTTTTCTGACTGTAAATTGTATTTAAAAAGAAAGGCTATGAAAGAGAGACAGAAAAAGAGGGGCAGAGACAGAGAAATTCACTGCTAACCAAAATAAAATTAACATAATATCTAATTTTAAAAATTGAAACCAAAGTTTCACTACTTTTTTTTTTCTTTTTACTTTTTGCTCAACACAATTCTATTTGGGGAAATTTTCCCCCTAGATATGACAAAAATACAGAAAGATTCTCTAATGTTTCAACAAAAAATGCTTTCAAAGATGGTGGAAATCAATTGCCTTCAGTCAGCTTAACTATCACTATAGCATGAAAAATATGTAAGTTAGAAATAGAACCTCTCCTTCCTATACCTTGAATATTGAAAATGTAATATCCTTCATTATTTTTTATATCAGTCTTTTAATTTTTTAATCTGGACATGTATGGGCACTGTAAGATAAATGACAGGTAGTAGACAATGAAAGTTTTTATTTTAATTAACTTTCACTAATTATAGCCCCTATATATTTTCATTAATAAAGGTATGTTTGAACTTTAATGTTTCATAAATTGCATTTCTACTACTTTATTTATTCTTTCACCATAAGCACATTTTCTTCCATTTTATGGAATAAAGGGTAAAAATATATTCAGTTTGCCTGTTGCGGTAGCACAAGCCTTTAATCCCAGCAGCTCTGGAGGCTGAGACAGGAGGATCTTGAGTTCAAAGCCAGCCTCAGCAAAAAGCAAGGCGCTAAGCTAAGCAACTCAGTGAGACCCTGTCACTAAATAAAATACAAAATAGGGATGGGGATGTGGCTCAATGGTTGAGTGTCCCTGAGTTCAATCCCCAGTACAAAAAATAAAGAAAAAAAAAATTAACTTAATAAATGAAAGAAAGATTTAAGAATTAATTTGGCATTTGGCTTCATGCTTAACATTATTGGTTAGGTTAAAACAAATTTTAAGATTATTAATATTGAGACAGTGATAAAAATAACTATTAATCTATTATATATTACAATTTAAATATAAAGAAAAAACTATGTTCAATAATCCTATAATTTTTCTGATTATTCTAATAGCACACAAGCTAGGAGGCTTTTCACTAGATCTAACTGTATAGATAATCAATTACGCTATTTTTAAAAGGAACGGAAAGTAAATTACACTTGATCTTTCCTCCTCTGACTGGTCATATCATATGGGGCTCCCATTCATTATTTTAGACTTCTGTCCATTATCTTAGACTCAGTTCTATATCTGCTTACATCATAATTATTTGCCTAAATGACTTCCAGTTATTTAAGTTCCTGCAGTCCATATAGCTTGTAGCTATCATCCCAGAAATTGCTATGTATTATTAGGCATTATATTCTCTAGCGGTACTTTGATTTTTAGAAATTACATATTTTACTTTTTTAGATAATTGTATAGTCCCATAGAATTAGAACCATATCAAATACTGTTTGATTTAGCCTCTATTACCTAACAAAGATTTGTATCAATCAGTTTTTCTTTATCTATATCAAGCACTTTAACAACTTAAAAGGAGAAAATATCTATTTTGGCTTATAGTTTTGGAATTTCAGGTCTATGTTCTATTGGGTCCAGTGCTTTTATTCCTGGGGTGAGGCAGCACACCATGGTGGGGTATCTCTGGTAGAGCAAAGTGGCTCACCTCCTGGCCAAGACACAAGAGAGGAAAAGAAATGGGCTAGGGTACTGTTAGGGAGTACCCTCCAAGGGAGTACCCCCAAATATCTCCCACTATTCCCACCTCTTCAAGTTTTTACCTCTTCCCAGTAGTGCTACACTGGGGATTAAACCTTTAACAAGCAAGTCTTTGAGGGATGTTCTAGATCCGTATTGGGGCAAGTGGCAAACACACACACACACATACTGAGAGCTAAAGGAAAGCCTTCTGATTTATGAATCGTATCATGACCCAGTCCTCTCATTGAAGAATGAATTCATAAACAGAAAAATTCTTATACAGTATATATTGGCTCTATCTAAAAATTATGGTTGGAATATTTGGCTGAATTCCTTAATGAAATATTTTCTTTTAATCAAAAGTTAACTTTTTTTTTTTTTTTTTGGTATTGGTGATTGAACCCAGGGACACTTAACCACTAATGCACATCCCCAGACCTTTTTTAATATTTTATTTAGAGACAGGGTCTCACTGAGTTGCTTAGGGCTTCACTAAATTGTTGAGGCTGGCTTTGAACTCTTCAGTCCTCCTGCCTCAGCTTCCTGGGCTGTTGGGGTTGCAGGTGTGCACCACTGCACCCAGCTAAAATTTAATTTATAATTAAAATTTTTTCATCATTTCATCACACAAAACTTTCTCATACAAATGAGATGTTGCCTTTAGCAAAGGAAGAACTTTTTGTAATAAACAAGTTAAATATTCATGAAAATTAGCTATGTATTAGACAATAAGGTCCCAATACATTTTAAAGATTTGATTTTATGTATCTTTTTAAAATTTTAAAAGTTATGTTCTCTGTATCCAAAAGAGTGAGAAATCAAAAATTAAAAAAAAAATGTTTTAAGTACTTATGTCTCTGATTTCTAGTTTCCAATATAAGGTGATTTTTTATAAATGCCCCCAGAATAAACTAAAAATAGTAGATAAAAGTAATCAGACTCATACAGGCAACATAAATCTGATGAAATGATAAGGAATTCACAGCCTATCATCTAAAGAAAAATAAGAATGAGAAAGAGAATAAATAATTCAATTCATTTTACCTCTATGGCATTTGCCCATTCAGATTAACAATGAAAATATTTCACAAAAATCTCAGAACCACCCAAGAAAAAGATCTGGAGTGGAGAGCCTGCCACATTAATTTCTAATAATAAAGGCTGCATTGTCATAGCATGATGAACCCATATCAAACACTCCATCTCTCTGTAAGGAAATAGAGATGAAATCCATTCTTGAGAAAGTAGGCAGCTGTAATTCTCATAGCCCTCAATTTTTCTCATCAGGATTGTCTCCAAAAAAGCTCAAACTATAAATTTCCTCCAAGGAAGTCCATTGATTTCTTCCCAGTTATCATTGGTATTGACAACACAAACTTACTTTAAACTAAATTCATGACTTGAGATTAAACATTTTAATATACTGCTAAACTAAGTATGTTAGTAATTTATTGAGATTTTTGTATCAATATTAATAAAGGGTATGGGGCTATAGTTCTTCATGCCTTTGGTGTCATGGTAATGTTGGCCTCATAGAAAGAATTAGGATGGTCTCTCTTTTATTTTTTATTTTTTAAAAAGACTGAAAGGAAGTGGTATTTAAAAAAAAAAATCCTTTGCTGTATATCATTAGGGAAGACTTCATGTTCAGGGATTTTCATTGCCAGGATATTATTTTTATTATTCCTGATTAAATCTTCTTACTAGTTACAGGTATATAAAGTCTTTTAATTTCTTTGTGAATTATTCTTGGTAGTTTTTGTGTTTCCAGGAATTTGTCCATTTCATCTGGATTATCAAAAATTTTGGCATGAAATTGATCATAGTACTCCCTTATAGTCTTTTAATTTCTATGTAATAAATACTAATGCCCCCACTTTTATTTCTGATTCTAGTTATTTATATTCTTTGTCGGTGTGTCTTGTTAAATGTTTATCACTTTTAAGAAAACAATTTTTTATTCACTTGCTCTTTCTATCACTTTTCTCTTCTCTGTTTTGTTTATCTCTGCTCTAAGCCATATTATTTCCTTTCTTATGACAGCTTTGAGACAATGTATATGCGGTATATATGGACAATGGAACAGTATTGTCATAAAAAGAATGAAGTCTTGCCATAACCTAAATAAAACTGAGGAACATTAAATAAAAGGAGCGTGGCTCACAAACCTAAGTACCACATGATCTCACTCATATGTGGAATCTTTAAAAAGTTGGCCTCATAGAAGTAGAGACTAGAATGATAGTTACCAGAGGCTAGGGAGAGTAGTGAAGACCCAGGGAGGGGATTATCAATATGTACAGTTATAGTTAGATAGGAGCAAGAAGTGCTGTGTCCTATTGCTTAGTGGGAGTACTCTAGGTAATGATAACACACTGAATATTTCAAAAAGCTGAAAGAAATTATTTTGAATGATTCAGTCATAAAATTTATAAATACTTGAGAAGATAGATATTTTTGCCCTGACTTACACATTACATAATGTATACATATATCAAGACATCACATGGTACATCACAAATCTCTACAATTTTTGTTTTTGTGTATTGAATTTAAAAATAAATTTAATTAAAAATAAAAGGTTGGAATCAAATGAATTACTGAATTTCGTATCAGTAATCTTCTAACCATGTACAATATTTTCCAGAATTTTAGCACATTTGTTCATGTGCATTTACTTCTTTTCTTTACAGGATTTTAGGCAGATGATTTACAATGAAATAGTTTTATTATTTTATTTTCCTTTCTGGGAGCAGATGGTAAAAATGTACTGTATATTAGTTGACTTCATAAAAATAACTTTAGAAAATACTTGTTTTCATCAATATATTTAAATATTTATTTATAAAGCTAAAATATAGAACATTGAAAGATTTATTGATAAACCTAAAGTTAATTCCAATAATTATCTTCATTTTATACACTTTATAAAAGCAAATAACTTTCTTTCAGGAAGTCTGGACTAATATTAATATCAGAAGAAATAAGCTGAAAGTTAGATTACATTATATGTGACACTTTTTTAGAGTAACTTTGAATTTTGCAGTGCTATCCAAATGATTTACAAGATAAACTGCTTGACATAAAATCTCTTTAATAACTTGAGCGTCTGTCAGAATTCAGGTATTTCATGTTTTATCTGTTATTCAAAGGAAAATTATTTGCACCACTTTGGGTATCAGTTTGTCTTTTGTGTTGTTTCCTACAGAGAATATATATTATAGAGCTGTAAGAAACATTCAAGTCACTTTGCTCTAAGTCTCACAAGGAATTGTTTTAATATGATTATAAATTGAAAAATAAAGTAAAATCTCCTGAACCTTTCTCGGTCAGGTCCAGCTACATTTTTCAATGAAATCTTTGTTCTTAAAAGTTACAAAGAAAACATCAAATAATACCTGGGAACTTCAAAATTGCAGGGGCCTTCATTTTCTATTTTAAAACAAACTTTTCACAAATTATTTCATGACAAATTTGACACAAGCCCAAGGATTGTATTGCTCTTTATTGAATTCTTTTTGCATTATTCAATATTAGGTAAATGAGACTGAAAACATTGGTAAATTTGAACACATTTGTTTGATTCCAAGTACTGCTCTAAGGAGGTACTGAAAATCAAATGATTATCGCAAATATTCTTGTTCAATTAGGTCAATCAACTTGACCACGCTTCATAGAAACATCATGCCTTATTTTCTGACTACCAAAAGTTGAATACTTATGGCTACCTACAATAAACTAAAGGTGATAGTTTTAAGATTGTTTTGTATCCTGCTAAATGTTTCCAACATTTCTCTTCACTAATATTTAAACAGTTTAGTGTAAAAAGGTAAAGAATAAATAGAAATGTCTTTTCAAGGGTCATGAGGGTCTTGTCACCTTTGGAATAGATTGGTGGAATGTAGGCGACTCTGTCCCTTTATCTTTCCATCAATCTGCGGAACAGCATGGCAGCAGTCATTTACACACCAGGAAGAAATAAAGTCCCTGAACAACTGCTTGTTCAGTGTGTTATTCAGCTCTCCCAATGTCAGTCGAAAGTGTTTTCATCCTTCAGTGTTTTCTCAGCCTGGCGGAAAAATGGATAATGGATGATGATGTGGATGACAAAGTGCATGGACTCTGAAACTGATGAAGAGAAGAGAGAATTTGATAAGAAAAGCACTACAGAGGCTACAACATTATGAAAAATCTCAAATAAACACACACACATACACCCAAGTGGAGTCCTTCTGTTGCTTCTCTGTGACAGAAGGCTTTCCTCTGAACATGACATTTTATCTCTTTGCTTAAATATAATGGCAAAATTGCACACACATAAAATGTGTTCATAAGAATAGTTACTTTCATTTTTCAATAAGAGTTTAAGGGAGATTTATGAATCCTTGCATTTTCAATTTCCAGTTTTTTTTTTTTTTCATCATTTGGATTACTATCAGAAACTATTAGTAACAATTCCTATTCTTAACCTAAAACAAAGTTGAATAAGAAGTAATATATATAAATTATGGTTTGTTTGCAAGATGGAATGTATTACACTTTTGCCTATAAATGAGAATTTTAAATGCTCTGTGGATGATTAATTGTATAATATGGAGTGTCCTGGTTAAGTAATTAGAAGAAATAGAAAAGGGGGATTGTATCATATTATGCAAGCAAAATCAACAGAATATGGTTAGTTGATTAAGAAAAAGAATGTTTGCATGTGGTGTTCTTATTCTTTCTCTGTAATCCCTTCCTCTCTTACCTGTGGGCACTCATGCCTTTATGTTGTAGTCATTGTTATATTTGCAATTGCCTCTAAATACCTGATCTGTACAGATGTGTAATATTCTGGTTTTGAAATGAATAAGAGTTTTTCTTGCCTCTGACCTTCCTTTATCCTTATTTCTTGAATTATTTAATCAGACAACTAAAATGTAACTGACCCTGTGCTAAGAGGACAATGCAGCAAGGCATAATCAGAGATATCATAACATGATGCTATGCTATAGAAGTGAGGTGTTCCCAAAAGCTCATGTGTGAGACAATGCTGGAAGGGTTAAAGGTGAAGTGATTGGATTATGGTAACCTTAACCTAATCTTTGTGTTAATACACTGAATGGGGTTAACTGGGTGGTAACTGTAGGAAGATATGGTGGGGCTGCAGGAGGTGGCACACTGGGGACATGCCCTTGGGGTTTATTTTTTGTGTGTGATGAAGAGAACTTTCTCCTTTCTTCCATGTCCTAAGCCTCTTTCCTCTGCCACACTCTTCACCTATGATGTTCTGCCTCACCTTGGGCTCTAAAGAATGGAGTTAGCCATCTGTGGACAAAGACCTCTAAAACCATGGACCCCAAATAAACTTTTTCTCCTCTAATTGTTCCTGTCAGATCTTTTTGTCACAGCAGCAGAAAAACTGACTAAAACACACAATATATGTTCTATTTGGTATATAGGTAAGAGTTACATTGTCTAAGTGCTCTTTGGTTTCCACTCGAATATGTATTTATTAATTCTGTCTGGTTAAGTTTTGTTGATACGTCTTAGTTTTGTTTTTTAACCAAAGAAAACTTTTTCAGCTTCTACATCAAGTTAGACACGTTTTTTTTTTTTTTTTGTGTGTGTGCTCCCATACAATCTTATTTGTAACAGGTTTCTTTCATTAAAATTTAAACTTCTAGTACCTAATTCTATTGCCAGGCAATTGGTACTTGTTCTCATTAGGTTTTCATCACTGTGACCAAAATACCCAACAAGAACAATTTAGAAGATGAAAAGTTTGTTTGGGGATTATGGCTTCAGAGGACTCAATCCATAGACAGTATATTCATTGCTCTAGGCCCATGATGAGGCAGCACATCATTGAGGAAAGGCCCAGAAGAGAACAGCTGGACTTCTCATGGTGTGGCCAGGAAGCAGAGAGAGAGAAAAAGAGAGAAGACAAAGAGACAGAGACAGACAAGGAGAGAGAGAGGCAGAGATAGAAGAGAGAGAGAGAGGAAGAGAAAGAGAGGAAGAGACGGGTAAAAACCACAGGGAAGATACACCGTTTCACGGCATGTCTCCAGTTACCCATCTTCTTTAGTCATGTCCCACCTGCCTACTGTTACCACCTATTTCATCCATTCAAACACAGAAGGACTGATTAGGTTACAGTTATCATGATCTAATAATTTACTTCTGAATATTCCTATAATGGCACAAGATCATTTGGAGGACACCTCATATCCAATCTATAACATTTCACACTTGGCCCCCAAAACCTCACGTTTATCTCATAATGCACAATGCATTTAGTCCATCTCTAAGAATCCTATTGTCTTAAAAGTTTTAGCATTTTATATTCCAAAGTCTCCTCTGAGACCTAAGGCAAACTCTTGGCTGTAAGCCCCTGTAAAAATCAAAAGCAAGCAATATAAATCCAATATACAGTGGAACAGAGTAAATATTCACATTGAAAAGAGAGAAAGGGATGGGGCCAAAGCAAGAACAGAAATACCCCTGGCAAATAGGTTCCAGAACTCTTCCTATAACTCTACATTCATCACATAGGACACTTGATTGTGAGATGTTACTCTCAAAGGGCTTAGACAGTCCCACTCCTTTTGGGGTTGCAGTGCACACGAGTTCTCTTTAACATGGCTTCTTTCTCAACAGTGAGATGCTTTTTGTTGTTGTTCAGTGAGTCCATGTTGCTGGCATGTCTTTATTCTGGAAGTCTCCATTCCAGGTTTGGCTTTACACATCACCCTTCCAGAGGCAGGGCAGCTCACAGGGACTCTGGTCTTGCTACGCTCTTCCTGGATTTCCAGTCCTTCTTTGAAATCTCTGTGAAAGACTCCATGACCTCTTAACTTCAGCACACTGCATTCCTGCAGAATTAGCACCATGTGGATGATATCAAGGTCTCCTGCTAGCTCGACCTTGATATGAATGAATATCTGGGGCCCCTGGGGCCTGAGAAGCTGAATATTGTGAAATAATTTCTTAGCTCCTACACCCCATTCAACTAAGACACCCCCACAATCTCTTCTCAAAAGAATTATTTTATCTATGTCCATGAAGCCCACAGTAGATGTGGTCTTGCAGATTTCTGAGATGCCCTCAAGGCATTTTCCTATAGTCATTGTACAAAAGATTTAGCATCTCTTGAGAGGCTAAAATCTCTTTACCAAGCACACCCCTGCTAGTTTACCTGCAGTTTTCTGGTCAAACTGCAAGTTTGTTAAATCCTTTTGCTCCCAATTTTTACAATACATCTGACTAAAAGCTGTCAGCAATATCTATGCCGATGACTGAATCCTGTATATCTTGAAATTCCCTCCACCTCATTAATTAGTCTATCACTTTTAAATTCAGAGAATACAAAGTGTCAGAACATGGGGAAAATGTAGCTAAGTTCTTTGCAAGAATATAATATGAGTGGTTTGTAGTCCAATTATCAATAAAGTCCTCCCTCATTTCCCTCTGAAACCTCACAAGCACAGTCAGCATTTATGTCAGCATTGTAGTCTTCAGACAAAAGTCACTCGTTAAGCTATGCTTATAAAATTCTAAAGCTTTTCCAGCTTTAATCTCTAAAATTTAAAAAAAATTCATCCTGTGAAATATTTTCAAAGCCTTTTGAACCCCATGTTCAGGTTAGACACAGCAACAACCCCACTCCTATTATCAGTTTCTATTTTAGTTAGCTTCAGAGTCACTATATCCAAAATGCCCTATAAATAATAATAATAACTTAGAGGAGGGGAAGTTTATTTCAAATTCATAGTTTCAAAGGTCTCAATCTATAGAATGCTAACCCCATTGCTCTGGGCACAAGGTAAGGCAGTACTGAGACCTCTGAAAACTGTAGGACCCAAATTAACTTCTCACCCTCTGAATTATTTTTGTCAGTTATTTTGGTCACAGTGAAGCTAACTAAATCATTACATATTTATTATGTGTAATATATATATATATATATATATATATATATTAGTTAAAATCAATGTAAATTTATTTTTGTCAAACAAGATATATATGCCATATGACATATATTACATATATAGTAAAGAATTCAAGAATTATAAACTGAAAATTAGCAAAAAAAATTATTTTTAATCTTTTTTTTATATTTCAAAGAAATCACATTTATATGCTATAGCTATAGCTAAGAAGAATAAGAATATTCATAAGGAGATTCTATAAAATAAAATATAGTTTACCCCTCACACTCACCCTAAATTTTTTGCTTATAAGTAAACAAATTGTGGAAATTTTAATGAAAATAATATGAACTCCATTTGATACATTTTCTCACTTTTTCTTATATTTTGATATATCACTTACTTACTTGCATTGATAATGACTTTGTTTTTGTTGTTGTTTGTTTGTTTGTTTTTATTTTTTGTTTTTTGTTTTTTGTACCAGGGATCGAACTCAGGGGCACTCGACCACTCGACCACTGGGCCACATCCACAGCCCTACTTTGTATTTTATTTAGAGGCAGGGTCTCACTGAGTTGCTAAGTGTCTCACCATTGCTGAGGCTGGCTTTGAACTTGTGATCCTCCTGCCTTAGCCTCCCAAGTGCTGGGATTACAGCAAGTGCCACTGCATACCCAGCTTGATAATGACTTTGAGTAAACCACTATGGCTCTTTTTAAATTTACATTTGTTGTAATTAATATATATAAAATAAAAATTTTACAGTTTTATAAGGTGCCATGTAATATTTCAAAAACAAGTACATACTGTGTAATGTTTAAATCAGGTTAAACATATTTATGTCCTTAAACATTTTTAATTTATTCATGTTTAAAACATTTAATATATTTCCTTTTCTCTTTTAGAAATATATAATACAGTTATGGTTTGGATCTAGAATATTCTGAAAGGTTCATATGTTAAAGACTTGATCTCTAACATGGCAATGTTGAGCAGTGATTGGATCATAAGGAAATCTGTTGATGAATTAATAATCTATTGAACTGATAATTGGGAGATGGAAACTGTAAAGATAAACTTAGTTGAAGGGTTAGCATTGTTGGGGGCATGCCCTTGAGGACTACCTTTTGTTGCCTGCCCCTTCACTTTTCTTCTTATTGACTGTCAAGAGGAAAACAGCTTTGCTCCACCACACCTTTCCAAGAGGATGTTCTGCCTCATCTTGGGCCCAAAGCAATTGAGTTAGCCAAACTTAATCTGAAACCTTTGAAATGATGAGCCAAACTAAATTTTTCCTCCTCTAAGTTGTTTTTCTCAGGGATTTTGTCTGAACAACAACACACTCACTGACTCATTGTTATTATGGTCACCATATTGTGTATATCAGAACTTCTTATGGTCACCATATTGTATATATCAGAATTTCTTAGTCCTTTCTAACAATAACATAGTATACATTGATCAACCCCTTTTGCCATCCTTCCCTTACTGTCCTCATTCTCTTCAGCTTTTAGTAATCATCATTCTATTCTGGACTTCTGTGAGATCAACATTTTGGGTTCCACATATGAGTAAGATCATGTTTCATTTATTTTTCTGTGCCTGGCTTATTACACTTAACATAGTGATCTACAGTTATGTGTATGTTACCAATGTCAGGATTTAATTAATTTTTATGGTCACTCTTCAATTTTATGGTCACTCTTCAAGTGTATACCCATTTCTTTATCTGTTCATCAGGGGATAGATGCTCCAGTTATTTCTATTTATGGACTACTGTGAATAGTTCTGTAATAAGCGTAGGAATTCAGGTATCCCTTTGGCATACTGATGTCATTTTCTTTAGATATTTATCAAGTTGTTGGACCATATGGCTTTTCTATTTTTAATTTTTTGAGGAACCTCTATACTTTTTCTTAATGGTTGTACTAATTTATACTCCCCCACCAAAAGAGTAAAAGGGTTTCATTTTCTCTATATCCTCACCAATACTTGTTATCAGTTGTCTTTTTGATAATAGTTGTTTTCACTAGAATGTAGAGATAACTCATTGTGGATTTGATTTCCATTTCTCTGATGATTATTGATGATGGGTCAATATTTCATGTATCTTTTGGCTATATGTCCACTTTTGAACAAAAATTGTCTATTTAGATCCATTTCCCATTTTAAAACTGGGTAATTAATAAATGACTTAATTTCCTATTGACCTTTGGAGTTTCTTATAATTTCTGGATACTAACCACTTGTCAGATATGTAGTTTGCAAATATTTTTACCAATTTCATATTTTGTCTCTCATTCTTTTGATTCTTTTTTGTTGTTGTTGTTGTGTGTGTGTGAAGAAGACTTTTAATTTAATTAAATATCTTGTTTTGGTTATCTTTGTTTACTGTGCTTGGGGGGTCTTATCCAGAAAGTCCTTACCTGTTGCAGTGTCCTGAAGACTTTCCCATTTTCCTCTAGTCATTTTATAGTTTCAGAACTATAAATTCAGAAAATTTAAGTTTTTAAACTTTTGTAGCTAATTTTTGTAACTGACAACAGAAATGGAATTTCATTCTTGCATTTCTAAGCTTTAAACTCTACATAGTTTCCTCCAAACTGAGTATTATGAAATTTTTGTGAAATCTCCATAAATCTAATGTGCACTGAGCTGTCTTTAACCCAGTTAACAATCTTCATTTTCTTCTGCCTATCTGATACTCAGCAAATTAAAATCTTTGTTATTCCATTCAATAGAATCAAAGGCCCAGCTTGAGATAAAGTCTTTGAGCAAGAGACATGGCCTTTGTGTGGAGTCATCATAATATTGTTCTACTACTCAAGGGGAAATTTTGTTCTAGTAAAAACATTATTGCAAGCTATTTCTAATGTTCAACAGCACTTAGCATCATCCAATAATACTTACTATTTGGAAAAGACATTTTGTCTATTCCTGCTAGCTTCAAAGATTTCTTAGACTCTATTTATGGGTACTTTTCCCCCTCATGTTTCTAGGAATAGTGAAGCAATAGAATAAATAACAATCACCTTCATTTGTTTAAAATAATTGATAACCATAAAAGTAAATAGAACAAATACTAATTTTAATTATTTTACTTTTAGGTTTTCTGGAGAAATATTTATAAAATAAATGATTAATGATTAATGAGATAATAATACAATCACTATCATTGATGATAATACTATGTGAAATTATATAATTTTTGTTTTTCTACATGTAAAATAAAAGGTGTATGGTTTTGTGTACAACAACATCGAATATCTACTTTTGAGATCATAATGTTTTTTGAAATCACAACTTCACTTTTAAACTAATCATAGTTCTTTAGCTATACCCAATACATAGGCATTGCTAACAGAAGAAAAATGATTTCTGATTTTGAATAGATAGGTGTGTATTATGCTCATTCCTAGGAATAAGAGAAATATTTTTCTGGATATGAACATATAGAAAATTTTTTCTTCTGAGAATCATGAAATTATTGGGTTATTCAATAATTACAATGGTGCTTTAATGTTCATAAATTTTTCATTAAATCTCTAATCTTAAGATAATTTTCTAATAAGTAGGTTTCATTAGTTTTGAACTTGTCTAGTGAAAGTCTCAGTCTAAACAAATGAAGACATTTGGGATGTTATACATGTTCAACTTTTACTAAACTTGACCACTTTTTCTTGGGGCACTTTAATTTCTTGGGGTACTTTAATGAATATTGTAGTAGTCGACCATTATTTGCAATTTAAATGTTTTTGAAAATCTGTATTGTTCCTTTAGTACAAGGTGTAAATTAGTAATCAAGAAAATTCTAATGCTTTTGCCTTGCATTTTCTTAGAATTTTTTTCTAAGAGTTTGTACTGAATCTAGAAGTTTTGTAGGTTTAAAATAAAATGTCAATCTTTGAAAATAAAATCAGCATATACATTACATTCAATATCCTCCATTATTTCATGTACTAGTGACTCATTTCTTGATGATTAAAATACCTAGTTGTTTGTATAGTATTTATTTCAAACACACACACACACACACACACACACACACACACGCACACACACACAGACCCCTAAAATCTGGGGAAGAAGCACAAAGTTATCTTACAGTGATTCCAAAAAATGATGTTTCCAACAGAAATACAGATCATAACTGCAATTCCTGTCATAAATTTCAAGTAAATACAAGCCAATAAATAGAGGGCTGTATATTAAAGAAAATAAAATACTGACAGAGAGCTGGCATTCTGTTTCTGTTCTGCCAACATCGTTTAAACATAAAAGAATGTGGGAAGTCATTTACTTTATCATAAAATATCAGGAGCAAGCTAGTTGTAGCAGCAGTGCGAAACTTTTAGGGAAATGCTGCTTGTGCATATCAAGTGCATTGCTGACATTATTGCTATTAACAAGACTAAGCAAAACTCTGTGATTGCCATATAAGTTTAAAATGTTAAAAAAAAAAAAAGTGAGGGCTTTGTTTCATAGTTGCTAATGTTGGCAAAAAATGAAATGTTACTTCCACAGCACAAAATTGACAGTTTCTTCACCTTTTAACAGTGTGTGCTCTTATTAACATTTTGCATATAAAATGTGCAAAATTTAAAATTTCTTTGAAAACTTTGTCTATAGATGTATAATTGTAAAAGTAATTACAAATTGTACAAATATGTAATAGTCAAAATGATTTCTGTTAGTGTTTTTCAATTATTTCTATTATATGACTATCTTCAAGGTGAGTGGAAGATTTACATATATTTCCTTTGTCTAACGTTTTTCTTTTCTCTCCAATGTTCTTATCTAAGATTATAATTCTCCCCTACCTTGAACAGAAGTAACCATATTGAAGAACACAAAAATATGCAGGTGATTCTGTCCAGAATTTGTAATGAAAAGATAGAATAAATTGTGATTAATAGATCACAATTAATAATAGAATAAATTGTAATTAATAAATCACAATTAATAATTGTGATTATGGGTTCGAGTACAATGATGAGATGTTTCTAGAAACAGATGTGAACTGAACCTTAGAGGTATTCTGCTTTATCTGAAGTTGTCCTTCAGAGAAGGTCTGAAGTTGGTATTACCAGAGACATACATCCTCTATGGCTGAGACAGTCATCCAGTGGGGAAAAGTCTTTTCAAGTTATAGTCACACGAAGACAGTCATTTTCTGGGGATTAAAATGGAAATCAAAACATTAAAGGCGGGTATTTTCTTAGTGGATACCACATTTAAAAATACGTTTAACATAATAGTCCAATTTAAAGGAAAATGCTATCATTATAGATGTAAGATAGTAGCTTTTTATTCTTAACTATATCCTAATCTCCATGAATACAAAGCAAAGTATGTTCAACCACTAAGCCTTAATATTGCAATCTTTTCATATTAGGCTTTCTTTCCTGTCCTTTGGCTTTCTCACACTGAAAAGACCCCATAAGGAGTTGGGAATCCTTTAGGTTTACAACATGCCATTAGAAACAGTCTGATTATGCATACTTTAGTAAATATGTGGAATTACAAAATGCAACTACCTCTCAAAATTTATTTTTAATCTATAAATAAATCACCATTCCTATTGCAGCCAACAGAAAAGAAAAAAAAAAGTTTAGTTTCTCCACTGACTTTCCTTTTTTATTACAAGGTCAATAGATATAGGTTGGAAGCTATTTTGGCTTTTCAGTTTCCTGATTGCACTAGATATATCAACTATTCACCTTCATGTTAGTGACTTCATTAAATTCTGATTTAGAAACTAATTTGAAAGAAGCCTGACCTTTGAAATACTGAGGGTGACAAGAGGGCAAGGGAAGGAGGTGGAGGAGATACTGCTGAGCAGATCTCAAACCATATTTATGTTTTAAAAGTTACCTTATGAGCCATTCAACACTCACAATTCAGCTTTTTAATCCAAATTTTAACTTGAAAGTAGCCCCTGCCGACTCAAAAGTGTTATAACATGCAGTGGCCAGGTGGGGGAGAAGTACAGCCTTTTCCCTTTGAAGCTTGGCTGCCCAAGATCAATAGGAGTTCACAGGTGGCCACACTTCAAAGGGGAAGCACTGGGTCTCTGTTTAGGTCCAGCCCCTATAATAGTTATTCTCCCCTCCCCCAGCAGCTTGGAATTGACTTTCATGTTATACTTTCACTTAAGAAAGTAAATGAAGAGTATTAGAACCAGATCTTGATTAGAAGAATTTTAACAGAAGCCAACATCTTGAGAGGACTAGCTGCCTTTTAAAAGCACCTATTAATGCAATTGCTAGGTAGAAGGAAAGGTAACCCTGCAGGGGAGATTTTTAAAAGCAACCCACTTATGGGCTTGCATCTGGCTTTTTCTGCAACTTAGCTACATCCCTTCAATGAGCTACAATGGTTGTAAGTAAATTTTTATCCAATATCTTGTATCTGGGTATCTATTCTGTAGTGCAATTAGATTGAAAAAAATGCCCACAGCTGTCAAGTCCAGACAAAAAGATTGCAATGTTGTTGATTGAAAAATTCCAATGACCAACTTAGCCATTAAATAGGATTATTTACAAACAACTCTCAAGTATACAGTTCTTGGGGATATTTACACAGGACATTTACTGCAATATTTATTAATTTTATCTTATGTACCACATATAAAACATAAGAATTTTTGTGTACTGTATGTAAACATGAATTTGAAATAATGGAGATTATTTTCTTATCACAGATAAATTAATCATGTAAATTATAATAACTTTCATAAATATTAAAAACTGGAAGAATTCTTTATAATCCAGGAAAATTTTTCTCAATGTTTAACTACATATTGAAGTCACCTGGTGTGGTTTAAAAATAAATATGCCTGGACCCCATCTGGAGATTTTCATTTAATCAGTTTAGAGTGATCTTGGGCACAAGAATTTAAAAAGCTCCTGCGGGTGATTTTGGTATGCACCAAGAGCAAGAAATGGTGATCTAGAACAGAGCTGCTCAAGTTCTAATGTGTGTATAACCACCTGGGGACTGTGTGAAACTGCAGACACTATTCAGTGCATTCAGGGTGGGGCCCGAGATTCTGCATTTGTACCAAGCTCCCAGGTGATACTGAGTAGTCCCCAGACTATGTTTTTTTGGAGCAAGTTTATGTTTCTCTGCTCAGGGAAAGAACATACACTGGAATCACCAAAGCTTTGGGATTGAAAGTCCCTATATTCTCACAGCTCCCAATGTAAACATATACCCACTGCCCCACTTGACTCAAATGCCCCAGCTCCAGGTGCCACTGTTTCTCACATTTCAGGGGAAACAGTAGGTCGTTAAATCTGGTTTCTGGCATAATCCCTAGAAGGCCATGCTAGGACTTTAAAATGGAATCACTAATAGAAATTGTATACTGGAATATTTCAAGTGAGTAAACCGCTTACCAAAGGCAACTGAAAAAGCAGTCTGCATTGTTAAACATCTGCTGTGGAAATGTACTTGATGCCAGCAAGAATGCTCAGTGAGGCCTTCACTCTGATTGGATGTATTCGTAAATTTGTTCAAGGAAAGGATAAGCTGGGCTGGAGGATTGAAAGAAAGACCTGGTCATCCACATTGACAGACACCAGGTAGCTCTGTATGCATACGAAAAAAATGTTTAACCCTGAATTGCAGTAAGTATATACATGCAAGTAGCTTGCATAGAAGCCAGGTTGCTAGCTGTGCTGGATGCCCTACCTCTGCTATGAGGGTTTCAAGTTCCTCACAGTAGATATTAAGCACAACCCAGAATTTATCTCCATTTAGCCATATATTATTTTAATTGACATTACTCATATAGTATAAGGAATAATTTTATATGTATCATCTCTCATTGTTCCTCAGACATATGTTCTCTAATATTGTAAAGTTTTAGAAAGATTATAGGCTGGGCTGGTGGATAATACACTGGTAGAGCATTTTTGTAGCATGTGCCAAGCCCTGGGTTCAATCCCCAGTACCACCAAAAAAAAAAAAAAAAAAGTAGAAAGATCATGGACATTTTTAATACAAAAAATCTTGAATTTGAATGCATGTTCTGACACACTTGGAAGATTTGGGCATATTAGTGTAATTTCTAAACCTCCCATTTATGTATTTATTGAAGATTCTTCTTCCCTGTAGTATCATGCTTCCAGAGAATCATGCTAGTGATAATCATAATTAATCCAAACAAGAGTTCTATGGTCTATGATGTTTCTGACAATTCATCTTTAGGGAACACAGTCCCCATTGATCCACACATGTAACTAGCTTGCTGTACACCCTTATCTTGTCAAATAGCAGAAACTATTCCCTCAACTAAAACCACATTTCCAGAATTAGAATAACTTTTCCAAGATGTGTTTTAGGCAGTGCGTTGCTCAATCTCTGTTGTAATTTTTTTATATTTTCCACAGCATTTAAAAATATGATATTATGGATAAAAAAATGTGACATATGTACTCAATTGAGTTTTAATTAGCCATAAAGAAAAATAAAATTTTGGCATTTGAAGGAAAATGGGTAGAACTAGAGACCATCATGGTAAGCAAAATAAGTCAACTCAGAAAATTAAGCCTCTTACAGTTTTCTCTCATATGCAGAAGCTAGAGAGAAAAATGAGTAGGGGAGTGGGGATAGATCTCCTAAAAAATATTGAAGGGAGGTCAATAGAGGAAAAGCATGGTGGGAGATAGGGAGGGAGAATTGCTGGAGAGTGATACTGGTCAAATTATATTGCTATATAGTGCACATGTATGTATATGTGACAACAAATCCCATCAATATGCACAATTATAATGCACCAACAAAAATGAGGAAAAATGCTGATATTAGCATATTTGAGTAATATAAATAGGTAAAATCTTCATATTACTCTTATTTATTCTTAAACATAAAGTTAGTGGTATTTGTGAATAAAAGTGATAATGGATTTAACTTACTTTATTTCTTTAATTCCATGAAGTTTTTCTTTTTTTTAGAATCACATTAAGAAATATTTGGAGCCTGGAGCGGTGGCGCACGCCTGTAATCCCAGCACTTTGGGAGGCTGAGGCAGGAGGATCGCAAGTTCAAAGCCAGCCTCAGCAATGGCGAGGCACTTAGCAACTCAGTGAGACCCTGTCTCTAAATAAAATACAAAAAAGGTCTGGGTATGTGACCCAGTGGTCGAGTATCCCTGAGTTCAATCCCCAGTACCACCAAAAAAAAAAAAAAAAAAAAGGAAATATTTGGAATTGGAAACTTTTTCAGAATTGATGACCACAATGGACAAACTAAGGACTTATTTTTCCCTTTAAAATGCTTTTTAATAGGCAATGTATCTTTCAATTAGGCATACTTAGAATTATGTTTTAGGGACATCTTAAAATAATAAATACGTAAGTAAAATACAAAACACTCATAATTTCAAAACATTATTGACCAGTAATTGAGACAGTTTTTTAAACAACAGTGAAACAAATATTGAAAATAACATTTCAATTTGCAACATGTAGTGAAAATAAAAGACCAAAGTTACCACAAAATTCACAATATTGAAACATAGATATAATGGAAATCTTGTAGTACTATAAAGAGGTTTTCATTTCATGTAATTTAGAGAGAAAATTTCCAGGTATTTAAATTTTAGTCACAGTGAAGATAATACTGAAGATGAATATTGTCCAAACTGATGAGAATAAAGAAATAAACACAGGAATGATAATGTGATTGACCTCTGACTGAGAGAATTTCAGAGGTACTGTATCATTGTCCAAATTTCTTTCAGCCTAAGGATCTTGAACAGGTACTTCATCTAAACTGTTGTCATATCATTTAAGGATTAAGACCTAAGCAGGTCAAGCAAATTAAACAGTATGCTTTATTCTATAGAATAATTCAGAACTCTAATGCAATATGATAAATTATGGGAAAACATATTACAAAAACTATTGCATTGTATTTAATAAAGTCTAAATAGTAAAGGACTGCCAACACATGAATTATTATCATAATAATACTGAATAATTTCCATAGCAGGTATATCATGTTTTGACCATAAAATGGTTCCAAAAGCTGACCGTGAATGTATTTTTAAAAGGTAGATAATTTCTCACTAATTTCAACTATAATATCAGATAGATAGACACATCAATACAATTTAGCATCAATTTGATTATCTCCTTTCATCTTAACTTGCTTTTTGGTGTCCGGTTTCTATATTTTAAATAAGTACATAAAGATTTTTCATATAACATTTATCAGATTCTTTTTAATACAAACACATACCACCAATTAAATTTCTTGAGTCACTTCCTATATTCAAGGACATTCTTAAATGAGCTAGTTCATATATATGACATGTGGAAGCTGAAAGACTCCTGTTAAAGAAAGGACTTAAATTTTATGTGGTCAAGAGGCAGTTCTTGTTCCACATACTCAATGTTTCTTACATGAGCAGAATCATTATAATTAATCTGTTATCTTCCATGGTTAAAAAATAATGATACTTCCTTCTATTGGTATGAATCACTAAGATTATTTGGAAAGTTTTCCTATAAACTCTTTCTACTTGAAAGCTACTGTACATGATCATTTAGAATTTCCTTCTTTTTTCTTAATGGCCATAGTTCTCTTTATTCTTTCATAGGAAGAAAAAAGAATGAACTTACTAGGTTTGAATTCTTCTTCATATTTCCCTTAGAGAGGACTAAAAAGGAGAAATTCAAGAAGTATATAATCGAATGTTGATTCCTAGGATAATGTCCTTCCTCTTTAATTCAGTTGGTCAATTTCTGCTTCTGCTCCAAAACATTGGGTTTCCTCAGAGAAAATGAATGAGCTAATTTTCCATGCACAGCTAGGTAAAAACATAATGGATAACTTATTGGCACAGTGTGTAGTTATCAGTGGAAATGCCAGTAGAAGCAGTAAGGAGTTGAACCCAGAAAAACAGAATAAGTGAATAGATGAAGTATGCAAAGTTATGAACTATAGCAGAAATAATGTGGAACAAAAATTCTATTTATAGATAGTATTGGAAACTATATATCTCAATACAAAACAGTGTTCTTTCTGTCCTCTTGACCTTCCTCCACTCATCCAATCAGGAAAGCTGAGACTGGTACTCATTTCAAAATCATCTCCCAAAGTCAAAGGTTCTTCTCATTTCCTTCAAACTACCTGTGCATAAATCATTGTCATCTACTCTTAAGTCACCTTGTTCTCCTCTGATTTTCTGAAGTGGTCCTCCCTCATCTAACCCCATCCCTAAACATATGATCTACAGGAGCCAGTCTCTACTCCCCCCATATTAAACCTTCCCATCACTGCTAATGGCAGTTAGAATAAAATCCACATCTTTACCAATTCTTCAAACCCAGTATTATCTCTGCCTTATTTCTCTTTCTTCATCTCATACCTCTCTTATTTTATTTGTTTAACTTCACCCATGCTGGCCTTCCTTCTAGTCTTAGAACATGAACAGCTTGCATTGCCCTGAAGTCTTTACACACTGGATTTGTCTTCCCTGAGATATTCTTCATTCTGATTTTTGTATAGAAGGCCCTTCTTTAACCTCCTTTTTGTCATTAGATACCAACCTAATCTTATTCTTCTTAGATGATCCCTTTGTTGTGAGTGGCCTTCTGTCTCAATGCAGCAAGGGTAGCCTTCTGTCTCAATCCAGCGTATCACACTACTGTATTTATCCATATAACACTCATCATTAAAATATGTTTTCTTTCCTGTTTTTTAGTATAATTATTCCCTGCCTCCCTTCCTCCACTAACTAGATTGTAAGTTCCATTAAGGTAAAAACATTGCTTTCCTTATACTCTCCTTTACCACCAGGCCTAGAATAGTGAATAACATATGAAAATGCTCAATGTCTGTCTATTGAATAGATGAAGAGTGTGCTCTTACCTTTTGTTTTTGCCCCATTAATTTAGGATTGTCTGTAATCTGCCTGATATTACTTTAGTCATATCATTTGAAACATCATCTTATCCTCATTTCTTTTTATAATAATTTCAATTTTAAAATTTCTTTCTTATTTTCATTATATGCATATATTACTATACAGAACAATGGGATCAATTGTGACATTTTCTTTGATCACCTTCCTTCCTATTACCCTCTTTTATCCCACTGCTCTGTTCCTTTTCCCTTCTCTAATAGTCCTCCTTCTACTTTTATGTTATTTTTTTTTTTCCTTTTCATATATTCCACATAGGAGGGAAAACATATGACACTTGTATTTCTGAGTCTGGCTTATTTCACTTAACATGATTATCTCCAGTTTCACGCAATTTCCTGAGAATTACATTTATTGTGTTCTGCCTGAAGCCTGAATAATACTCCTCTGTGTATATATACCACATATTCTTTATCCCTCTGTTGATGGGCATCAATAAAAATGTATGCTAGTCTCTCTATTCTGTACTGATGTTGATTTCTTTGGGCATATACCCAGGAATGGTATATGAATGGTATGATAGATCATATTACATTTTGTGTGTGTGTGTGTTTTTTTTTTTTTTTTTCAGGAAATGTCAAATGGTTTTTCATAGTGACTATACTAATTTACATTCTCACCAACAGTGTAACAGGGTTCCTTTCCCTGCATCCTCTCAGAATTTGTTTTTTGTTATTTTCTTGAAAATAGCTTGTATGATAGCCATTCTCCCTGGTTGAAATAGAATCTCAGCATAGCTTTGATTTGCATTTCCCTGACGGCCAATGGTGTTGAACATTTTTGCATGTATTTATCCGTTGTTTGTACTTACTTCTTTTGAGAGTGTCTGTTCATTTCCTTTGTCCACTTAGAGTTTATGTTATTTGTTCTTTTGTTGTTAAGCTTTTTGATTGCTTTATATAGTTTGGGTATTGATCCTCTGTCAGAAGATCAGCTAGCAAAGACTTTCCCCCATTTTGTATTCTGTCTCTTCACTCTGTGCTTTTTTTTTCCTTTTCTTGTGCAGAAGTTTAATTTGCTGTAATCCCATTTGTCATTCCTTGCTATTATTTCTTGAGCCTCATTTCTATATAGATACGTTGTATGAGATAATTTATAATTTACCCATTTTTGTTAAAATTAATTTGTTGCAATTATCAACAATTATCACTTACTAAATGTAAGAATATTAAATGTATATGAACATAAAACCTCAAATTTGTATATAATATAAAGTACTCAACACAGATCTTATAAATATATTGTCCATGTGCTTGGGAATCATGATCTGATCGTGTTTGCCAAACTGACTTAGGTTCTTTTTTCTTTGGTTAATTTATCACCATAGCCTGAGGCAGACATATATCTCTGCATGTTTGTTTTCTGTTACTTGAAATCTAAAACAGGGAGTATTGAAATTATGTACATACTAAGTGTTATAACTATATTTCCCCTCCCATCAAAAAAGTTTCCTTTAATTTACTTTTCTTATATGTAGATTGCAGACAAGTCCATTTTGAATAAGACCAGCTGTGTGGAATTCTTATTATGTTTGAACAACTGACCTTGGATGCAGTCTGACCAGCTGCAATTACATCTCCTATAATGAAAATAGGTAGAGATAGACTGTATAAGTATCTAATGTCCTTCCAAATGCCCACCAAATATTAACATCCTATTATACACAGAATCTCCCAATATTGTAATAATCAAATCTTTAAAACAGAAACTTTTTTATATTTTGAGCAAGCTTCACACCTGAAAAAATTAAAAACACACATATAAATAAACATGATTATAGAGTGAACAGTTCCAAACAGAATAGAACTACAGAATTTTTGCTTTGAAGCTTACCTTAGAAACTATCTCATTTAACTAGCTCATTGCATATTTGAAGAACCAGAATGCCCTAAAAAAAAGAAAGAAAGAAAAAAAAAAAAAAACTTTGAAGTAAATTTGGAATAGAATAATTGAATAGTATCTAAAAACTGATTTCTTGATTCTCTTTCCCCAAATCCAGGATCTATTTAATTGCTTGACATGTATGTACTATATACTCAATAAATATATGTTGAGTTACTTTAAAGATATATATTGTCTTTATTCTATGTTAAAACAAATCCAGCATGTATATAAATCATGTAAGAAAATTCTTAAATGTTTATCTCATGACTAATGTACACTTAAAATATTTCTGAGTAAAGTTATGTCTGATTTCTAATCCCAATCTGCCAGTTTTACATATCAAGTATGCCATGACTTTCTAGGTTAGGCCCCTGATAACAAATAACAATTAACAATTATCTTTTTTTTTAAATATTTGTTTATTTACTTTAGTTGTACACAATGCAATGCATTTATGTTTACATGGTGCTGATGATCGAACCTGGGCCGCGCACGTGCGAGGCGAGCGCTCTGCCACTGAGCCACAACCCCAGCCCCAACAATTCTCTTTTTAAAGGAGCTGATCATACATGTGTTTGAGGCCTGAATGAACTGACCAACGCTGGAATCCATGTAGCAAACAGGGAAACCTTATCCTTGGATTTTGAGTGTACCTACTCTCTGCAGAATCTGGCACAGTCTGCATCTCTGCCTTTTTGAATCATGGTCAATGCCTTTGCTGATAAAGAACCACTCCCGTTTCCGGTTGTTCAATGCCAGATAGTTCCTGCTGCTATTGTGTCCCAGCAGGCCAAAGCAATGGAGCATCATTTAACACAGAGAGGTTGTCAACATTGTCAGTCCTCCATATTTATGAAGCATTGTACTTGTGGAGATGAAATATCGCCAAATCCATGTCGTTTCCAGGCTGCCTTTTCCATAACTGTCATTTCTTTGGCTTGAAGTGGGTAGCGCTTACTATCCAGAGAGCAAAGCTAGGCTTCTTTCAGAGTGGCATTTGAAAAGGGATTTACGTCCTCATACTAAACAGACTTCTTGTCTTAAGAGTACCAAAATCAGCAAGAATCACAGGACAGAAAAAGAAGAAAGAAAATGCTGAAGAATCCAGAAATGTTTTTATGTTTTACAAAACTCAGTGGGATTGAAACCTTTAGACAGTCACAAATATATATGACATTTGTTGTATTTAAGATCAATTTTAATATAATAATGCCTGCTTCAGTGCAATAATATATTGCCAATTTATTTATGCAAAATATTATGACACTCACATACACATATAGTTTTCACAACATAGAATTCCAGAATTACTTGCATGTGATAGAAGGATTGGCTGAAATATGAGAAACACAACCCAAAAGATGGAAATTCAGAAACCTAGAATATTAAGTATTAGGGGATTAAATCTTTCAACTATTAGTGATTTCTGACAGTAAATTCTAAGTGTCACAAAGAAAATATAGATCTTGAGATTCCTAAAATGCTAAATCACAATTAAACCCATAAATGACTATAAAACATAATATAAAATTAACATTTTTTATTTAGGGCTAATCGAGGATAAAAATGACAAAAAATCAACTAACAATCATAAATTTATGAGTCAAAGTCTACTTAATATTGTTTTAAAGTACTCTTTTTTATTTTTAGCAATAAAAAATATTCAAGGATATGTAATTGGCTATTTATTAAGGACACATTTTTATTAATACATATGGACTTTTCACTGGTCTAATTAGAAAACATAGTATTATAGCAGGTTGTACTTCAAAAAAGTCCAATTATTATGTGACAGAAAATATGAAGTGAGTTTATGTTATTCTGAAAAGGAAATTCCAATATTTCAAATAGTCTTTCAGTTCTTTCAGTCTAATCTAAGTTAGAATTAAAATATTTTAGGCATGATCTGCTTGCTCTATAGGTAATATTGTTACAGTATAATTTTTCTTTGAAATACTCTAATTTTCATTTCATGTTAAGTTTGTTTTGTGTAGAAAAAAGTTAAAATATACAGATGGTGTAAGACAATAAAAATGCAAACATTATAAGAGCATTGATCATATGAATAGTCCAGCAAATATTATCTGTACTATCACAGCCCATTTGTTCTTTTTTGTTGTGTTTCATATTGCTATATTATGATAAACTATGGTTTCACATCATTCATCAGCAATTGGATTATAGCTGTATTGCAATTTGCTTAATTGGTATCAAAGCAAAAATTATGCTGTACTGGACAGGTTGTTAACAGAATGTAACAAAGGGAGAAAAATGTCGTCTCTAGCAAATCTGAACATCACACTATAATGCTATCCCTATTACGGCAAGAGGATTGGTTTTAAATGTCATGATGAATAATTAGGAACTGTGAGCATGGTCTGTGATCATTCAGAAAGTATTCTATTAAGATACTGTACACTTCTGGCTAAAAACTTTGAATTTTTAAATCACCTATTAAGAAAAAATACTAAAGAAAAGAGATAATATTGTGCCATCAAAAGTAGAAGTTAAGTTTCCTGCCTCAGAGGCAAAAGGGCATTTTTTAAAAATCAAATCATTGAAAATGATTGTAGTTACCCCGGGATGAACAAAAGCCACATTTTTAATAATCAGAATTCAAATTTCTATCTACTTTGAAATACGATTTGAAAAGCTAGTGGCTGATTTGAACATGGCCATATTCTAGTTGGATTCTTGACCCCTTTTTACATCAAACAATTGTGAAAAGAATTCTTAAAATGATTAATTGGCTTAAGTCACATACTTACCTCTGAGCTATACCTGAACCCTCAAAGACACTGACTTTTAAAGGTATCTTTCACTTACACACACACACACACACACACACACACACACACACACCTGCAAACACACATAAATTCATACCTACAACTCTCTACTCATGTTCATGTAAACGCAAAGCCCAAAATCAACATTTAAAATTGTACTTCAAAATGGCATATCAGATCTAGAAACAAAATGATAGAGTTCTCATACATAAATGCAATTATTTATAATAAGTTTTACCAGAATAATTATATTTTAAAAGTCTAATTTTAAAATCAAATGCAATCCTTCATCATATATTGATGGTAGAGAAAAGAGAGTTAGCAATCAACTTAGTAATAACTAAAAATCAAGTTGTATTTTAAAATGGAAAAGCTAATTTATAAAATTTTATGCCTCACATAAAGCCAACATAACTGTAAGGTGTGTTATGTGCTTAAGACATATTTTACATATGCAATCTGCTTTAGCAACTGTCTGTACAAATAGACAAATTTAAGTACATAGAAGCAAAAGTAAACACCCCTTTCCTTCAATAGGCAGTAGCTGAGTATTGTTAGTTTGGTTCTATGCAATCTTATATGCCAAATTTTAAAAGGTCATCATAGTTTCACTGAGTATAAGGTCCAAAAGAGAATTTTGAGATCTTTCGGTTCAAACTTATCATGCAGTTCAAAATGTCAATCAAAATATATTTAAATACATTACAGATGAATATTTTCATCAAGCTGAAGCTTGTTAAAGACACAAAATTAAGCAAATCTTATGATTATGTACATATGCATCCAGACAGACATTAGTCATTCTCAACATTGGCTGCACATTAGAATCACCTGAGAAGTTTTTGTTTGTTTGATTGTTTGCTTTGTTTTGTTTTTTTAAATATCCATGCCTGAGCTCTCCACTCCCAGAGAGTTTATTTAATTTGTCTGGGTGAAGTCCAGCCATCAGTGTATTTTAAAACCATCTGTACATTTCAGAAGTACACACTAATGTGCGGCCAGGATTGTGGATAACTGACCCACATGGATCATATAAATGATCACCATTAGAAGATATCAAAATGCAAATACAAAATGTCAAATGCAAATGCAAAATGTCAAAAATGAGCAAAGTCTATTTCCAAGTTAAAATAAATTGTTAATATTGCAAAATAGATTCACACATGTAAATTCATATAAACAGTTCTTTCCATGTTTATTAAATGAATCATTATGCAGACATATTTTTAAATTTTAAATTAAGGCTATTTTACATTTCTATGACATTGAAGTTGTTAAAAAGTACTTTACAAACATTAATTGTGCTTCACAATATCCCTATAAGCTATGTATTATTATTTCTGTTTTACAAATGGAAAACCACAGGCATGAAGAGGCTAAACTAATTGCCCACAGTCATGCAACTAATAAATGTTTGAGCTAGGGGGAAAAAAAAAAGAATTCTAATTTTTAATTTTCGTATCTAATAAAGTGTTGCATAGGGGTGGCATAGGTATTTTTAATTCAGTGTTTTCTTTTGCAGAAGACATTCTGTCATCATTTATAAACCCTTGCTATAGAGTTCCTATACCTACATCACTGTGCCTGACAGAGGGACTATGGCACAGTACAAGACCAAGGATGTCCATTCCATGTACATAATCAGGAACCTTCATTCTAAATACAGATCTAAGAAATGCTCTCTGAAATAAACACACATAAAGTTAGTGACCATAAAAATATTACATAATCTCAGAAAAAAATTTTAGTGAAGAAGAAATTGATCAAATTTGTGGTGAAGAAAGAAAAGAATAGAAATTCGTAGATGAGATTGAAATGGAGTAAATCAAATTCCATGTATGACTAATTTTGTCAATATGAATCCAACTATTATGTATAGCTATAAGGCACTAATAAAAGAAAAATGAATGAATGAAAATTTTTAAAAAGAAATTCATAAATCACTTTTGGAAATATCAAAATCAAAAAGAAAAAAATTGAAGGAGAAATATGCATTAAAACAACAGCTTCATTCATTTAACCTCAAAATCCATGTATGAGAATGTGAATGATGAAGTTTGAAAATATGGTGAAAGCAAAGGGTATAAAGACTGAGTAGCAGTCATGGAAATTTGGGTAGTACCTTAAGTGCAAAAGGGAAAATTTCTGATAACTTTTAACAGAGAGCATTCAAAGTCAAAGTCCTTCATGGGAATATTAATCAAAATCAAAATTTGTAAAAAAGATTCAAATGGGAAAAAGTAGAGTTAAGGCGAACAATTAGGACATAAATTGTCAGGAGAAGTGGAGAAGAGCCTGAACAATAACAGCAAGTGTGGGGTTAGAAAGAAACAGTGAACTAACAACTTTTGAAAAGAAAGAGCAAAAGAGTGTAAATTACTGGATGTAGGAAGAAATGGAAAAGAATTTCAAAGTTACATAGAATTGTCAGTATATGAATATCCTACATATCATCTCTGTGGGTCTTGAACACACTTTGCAATGTAAAACTCCCTTTAATATGTGGTAGTATCTTCAATTGTAGCTTATTTCCTATTACTATAACCCTAATTACCAGAAAGTTTGGGGGTTTTTTAGGTAAAATTTCACCCTACTGTAACTTTTATTCCATTGATACTAGGTTTATTCTTTTTATCACTATAGCTCATGTGCTGGCTTTTTTTCCCTTTTCTTTTCTTTTCTTTTTAAGACTAGATAGTAGATAGTAAAGAGTTTAGGACTTAGGCCATATGGTCACTGTCACAATTACTCATCTCTGTCTTTGTAGCATTGAACAGCCATAGATAATACATAACATGAATAGATGGGGCTATATTCCAAAAAGCTTTGCTTACAAAAGCAGATGGCAGGCCAGGTTTGGCCCAAGGGCCACAGTTTACTGATCCTTGCTCTAGTTCATTTTTATGCTTAACATATTTTAAGACACATTTTATCTTCCCAATTTCTACAAAATAATCTCTTCTCAAGCCTAAATATGGACAGATCCTTCAACCACTCCTGGAATCTCATAATTTTGAATCATACTTTCATGTGGTTTACCAATGTGAATACATATTTCTTAGACTGTAGCACTCATAGTTTAATAAATCCCACTAAACATGGTCAGAGAAGCAGGGGAGTGAGATTATGGAGTTGTTCTTTTTTGTTGTTGTTGTTGTTTGTTTTTTTGTTTGATACTGTAGTTTACTCACAAATTCTATAACTAGGTTAGCAGTCACTTTGTTGACTCATGTGTCAGATAAGTCACGTCTCTGCACTTTAAGGTGATGGATTGCTATCGAAGCTCTTGGCATTAATGCAGTGCTTCTGGTTTGTGTTTGTTCTTTTGTATGAGCTACTATATAACTGCTCTATTTTTTACTACTATTCAAATCGCCAGGTCTATTCCATATTTCCGGTGGTATGTTAAAAAACATCTTAAAACTTGATTAAAACAGTTTTTATTTTGTTCTTACATTTCTTCAATGTGAAAGCACTTTATCCCCACATAGGCCCTAAACAGTCTAAGTCCACTGGGCTCAAGCTTGAGACCCAAGATTCCATTGCCTGTATCACATCCATCCTTGGGTGCCATCAATTGAATATGGCTCTTTATGGTTCCTCTCAATGTAAAGACAAATGAACTAAATAATAAAGTCATCCAATCCCCCACACCAAATATACAGGCATTGGATAACCCCTTTAGACATGCACATTCAAAGAAATAGGACAGGAGACATTCAAAAGTTGCTTTTCCATACCAATGAAGATGTCTAGGCAGAAACATGTTGCCAGTTCTAATTTCTGGGAACAATTCTCAAAAGCTTTTGCAACTACCTGCTTGGGTCTTGGTTCTGCCCTTTGAGTCATGCTTCCTTTTAGGTGAAACACAGCCAGAGTTTGCACCTATGGACTTGAATATTTTCCTTAGTCTTTTTACTACCCATAATAATAATAGTTTTGGAGTCCAAAGAACTCTTTTCACTTTGTCATACCTCTGTTTTCTTTAGTCCTTTAGTTCAAGCTGATTATGTGTGTGTGTGTGTGTATGAATACACATATATATTTTTAAAATTAAATCCTTAGACAAAAACTACCCCTTCGAAGAAATATAAAGATAAGTTATGATCAGTTCCCTGGAATGCTGCTGTTGGTACAATTCTCTCGAGATTCTGGAAGCCTTTTGTCTGTTTAAAAGGATCTAGAAGGTACCCCTTAAATCTTTCTGAGGTCCTAACAAAGGGTTTTATGATTACATCCTGGGTTTTATCTTCAGACATGTTTTTCTGAGAGTGCCCTAAATTTGATCTTTGCCTGGAAGCTGTTACTTAATTATAGCATCTTTTGCAATCTGGAGAGTCTGGGAATGAAAAAACATTTTACTTTTGAATCCAGCAAGCCCAGGCCCCTTTATATTTAATGATTCTTTCTTTAGTTTTTTTCTCTGCCCTCTCACATTTTATTATTAAACAACTAGAAGAAACTAGACAGCATTTTGTGCACTCTAACTAGAAATTCTGGCTACAGAGTCCAATTCCTTAAATATGTTTTCTATCTTTCACCTTTTGATGGGAGGAGTTGCAGACAAGTTGCAGACATCCCTTAAAAGCATCAGAATATCCAGCTACAATGACAAACATGATATAAAGAAAAGACCACTGAGACAAAATTCTCAAAAACAAGTTCAAATTCCAATTTCATCATTAAAGGGCAACATTATCGTATTCTAGTTAAGCTCAGCTCATGAAAAGAATTTTATAATTTGTGAAAAAGTGTGTCATTATTTTTCATAAAAACTGGGCAAATTTATTAGGCAAGTAAATTTAATATATAGAAACAATAAAATGAGTGTGAATATGACATACTAGTTGATAATGAAGCTATAATGATTTCTGGCAATATTTATATTTTATCAACTATTTCCAAAACATCCATCTAAACCCCTTTTCTGAGAACTCAAGGAAATAATGAAAACTTAACTTTTAGAATTCTGAGCAATTTCTCATTTTAAATTTTCCAATAACCCTCCAAGGTTCCAGCATTCCTCAGAGGATATAGATAGCAGCTTGATGTACTTGATATGCTGATAAACTCATCAGCACCTAAGAATGAACCTTTCACATATAGAAAGACTAAAATTACAAAAAGGAACTAAACTTAAGTATTATCTCTCTATTAATCCTAATCTTTAATTTTTTTCCAGGAAGATAAAATTATATCATCTTAATATTGAAATGAATGATTGTGGTCATTTAGCCCAGTTGTATGCCAATACCAAAGACAGACATATCAAATAGGAAATAGTACATGATAAAATTATGAACACTTGTGAAAGAGAAGTTTCAGGCATTCATCTTCAGGCAATGGAAAATCATCAGAGGATCTAGAGCATAGAAATGTTAAGGATAAAATAAATTGGCAACTACATGATCACTGAATGATATGAGTTAAAATGTGTCACACAGTCATCCTCAGTATTCACGGGAATTGCTTCCAGGATCCTGTGTGGATACCAAAATCAATAGATACCCAAGTCCCTTCTATAAAATAGCATAATATTTGCATGTAAGCTTTACACATTCTCCCATATACTTTATCTCTACATTTTTTACAATACCTCATACAATGATTAAAAAAAAACGTGTATATTGTTGTTATTTTGTTTAGAAGATAATTATAAGAAAACATATGTACATGGTCAGAAAAGATGCAATAGTTTTCCAAATGTCTTTGGTTGCCAGTTAGTTAAATCCATAGGTGTGGAACTCATGGATACAGAGGAATGATTGTACTTACAAACTATTTAACAGGGTTCAATTCAATTTAAAAATAATTTTATGTTTACAATTTATAATATTGTCAAGAACAACCCTAGAGCAATCACACTGTTGGTTCAGAAAAAGTATAAGAAGTCATATTTTTGGTGAGATTCCTTAAAGGTATTTATCCCATGGATAGTACATAGCTGGAACTTCTTGTAAGAAGAAAAATCCTCAACTGCACCAGAGAAATGATTTTCCATGGAATGATTTTCATGATCTGCCAAAAGATGGGGAATCTTGCCAAAACACATACTAAATTTAATCTCACAATCACTCTTCATCTCCTGATTGGGGGTGTTGACCCAATGCTACTGAAGCTGTTAGATGTAAGGTAGCCAACTACAATATTCACTGGGCAATTAAACAACAGAAGAGCCTCCTATAGAGAGCTAATAAGAATCCTCAGAGAAGATAAAATTCATTTTTAATTTATGGTAACAGACTAGATTGGAGCATGATCTCTTGCTGTCTATTACAGCATTAAGAAATGCTCACAAGAGATATAACAGTGACTAGACTTTTTAAAAATAATTAAGTTATTGATTTTTTCTGAGTTCAGACAAAGTACATGCAAAACGGACAGCAAAAGAAAATATGAAAATTTACATGACTCTGAAGAAAAAAATTCACATGTAAGCTCACAATTATAGATGTTTTAACCATTACTGAAACAGTATAATTTTGATTGAAGGTATATTTGAACTGATTTAGACATTATATCAGCCCAATAAATCACTATTTTTGTTTTCTTTATAATATGCAAGTACTGGAACAGTGGCAAATGAAAAAATTAAGAAATGATATACAGAACTTGATATTAAGAAGTGGTCAAAATCTTGCTACACATGATGGTCATGCATGTTTTATAATATTTAACATGATATGTAAACTTCATGGACCATTTCTGAATTCTTGTTGGTAAAATACTTACCAATAGAAGTTTCTTAAAATTAAATTTGAGATGAAACTAAAGATTCGAGTGTCATGAGAAACCTAGTCTTATTGGACATTGCTAAAAATGAAAACAATTTATATTAAAAGTTTTATTACCAGAATATAATTATTTCTATTGCCAAAAATAAGTTTACTGGAGAATGTCTATGTTATTTATTAAGTGTGTGTGTGTGTATATATATATATATATATATATATATATATATATATATATATATATATATACATATATACATATACATATATAATATATATATATCTTTGTTATACTTTTAATTAAAAAGTTGGACATTCAATGAATACTCAGACCTACATAATAATAATGAAATTAGGTTGTTTGGAATATTTTGCCAGTATTTAATCATCCTTGCTATCTTTACTAACTTTCACTATTTTTTAAAATTATGACCTTACACACTATATATTTTGTCATAATGGTGGATTTATCAAGATAATAGGGTATAACTTATTAAATTTAACAATGTCTTAGTTTGATAAACACACACACACACACACACACACACACACACACACACAATATGTGAGCTTCTATTTTTCCCTCTGACTCTGTGAATTTTCTAAGCATGACATTTTGTTCTCTTTAGTCTTGACCGTTTTGCAACTACAGGCCCTACTTGACATTGCTACCTCAAAGTCTCACATATACCTCAATCTTAACATAACCAAAATAAACTCTTAGTTTTCTCTTCAATTTACTGCTACTACCTTTATTTATTACCTCAACCTAGTTATTAATGCCATCTGGAGGTCAATGTCAACATGCCCAATCCATGAGTCATATGGATTCTACATTCAAGATATATTTTAAAACTCTTCTATTTCTTCTATGATACTTTAATCCAATCAATGATCATATTTTTCATAGAATTTCTTCTTAAGTGGGCTATTGGTATTCACGACCCTCCAAACCATTCTTTCCAAAACATTCAAAAATATATTTTTATCTGCCATGTCAATCCTTGTATAAAACCCTACAATATTTTCCCATTGTGTGTAGAATAGAAATCCTCAAAGCCCTGTGATTGCTGAGACTTGTTAACCTCCCCTGTCACATTTTGAAATGTGTTCCCTGGCTTAGTCATGAGGGTCCAACCACACTGTTCTTCAGGCTCGCCAAGAGTCTTCCCCCTTCAAAGCTTCTGCATTTTGTAGTTCTTCTCCCTGGAGCTTTCTAAGACTGATTCCTAATGACTTTTGATGCAATGCCCTCCTTGCAGAGTGATCTTCCTGAGTCGCTATGTAACTTAGTTCCCTCTTCCATGTGTTTGTAATGCCACGTGGACATAAAAACTCCATTCACAAAATAAACTTCTCATTACTAGCAGAGGCCAGCATCACTGTATGATTACTTAATATAATTTATTTGTCTTTGGATAGTAATTCGCATGATTATTCACTTAACTACTGGCTTCTCCACCAAAATAACATTCTTATGATTACAGATCCCTAGGGAATCCCAAAATCCCTTTTAAGGGATCCATGCACTTAAATTTTTCTCATATTTCTCCTAAAATTGTATTTAACTTTTTGACTGACTTTCTCATGAGTGTATATTGTACTGCTTTAGAGTATGCAATAGATAGTCCTTTTTTGTTTGTATGTATATATGCTTATTTCTTTTGTATATTTTCTAGTCAGTTCATGACACATCACATTGAACACAGAAGAAGACATGAGAATTCAGCATCTCCTGTTACATGAGAAATTGAAGAGTTTTTCCCAACTGTTACTTTTTCACAAAATTGTTTTATGAAATATAACTATAATAAAAATGATTGATGACAATTTTATTACTATTATTTCTAAATATATAATAATAAATATTTTAACTATTTGTTTGAAATTCTAGTTCAGTAAATATATCAGGTATAATAATCTACACAAACCAAAGCTCTTAGGGTCCTCAATATTTAAAACCAATACATCACAATGATTGACTAACTGTAAACTCCATGGTGGTGATGGTCTATTTTGCTCACCACTTTGCATAATGTCTGACACAAGGTATTTGTTGAATAAATAAATGCATAGTTGATGATACAGTTGCAGTGGAGTTTGGAATGAGAACCCAATTTCTGGAATTCGATAAAGAGTGAGTAAATGGAAAATGTCATCAGCATGCTTAAACAACTTATTCTGGAAGTTTTCAGCAAATGAAATGCTATAAACAGGAAGAGTGCTAAGGAAGGAGGAAGGGCCAAGGGATTGTTTCAAGATGTGGGAAGCTCAGCTTGTTTAATTTGCAAGCACCCATATTTATGTGTGTAAGAATGCTATCCTTGCATGTGCACTCAATGAGTTCCTTTGGTCTCATGTGACATGATGAGTGTACACTGCATTTAGGATACTTTGATAGTCCTGTTCCAAATGCCTTTGCTTCCATACCTCTGATATGTGGTCATAACATGTGGATGAAAGCATTTTGTAAGTCTGATTGCCTTTGAGAGGTCTTCAAAGCACAGAATGTGCTTCTGGCTCCCTGTGTATCATGCCTACAAAGAAAAGATACCAGTTGGACAAGTTGACATATCAACCACCATTCTCAGATATAGTCATAAATGAAAGGAAATTTCCTTCCTTTAGTTAGCAATGGGAAAGCAATAGCAATTACTTATATCATGGCCCCATAAAACACCAATGAGGAACGAACACAGTATGATACACAAATGCTGCCAAGCCAGTATGTGCAAAAGCTAAGAAGAAGCAATCTGGCGAGCAGTTTCAAGTGGTGCTGTGCCATTCACTCTCTAGAATAAACCTGAACATTTAAACATTTGCTTTTCCCCAGGGTATTCTTTATCTGAATTTCTCTCTCTGTCTCTGTCTTTTTTGTAAACTCTGATTTTGAACTGTCATCTCCTATATCTGTCTGTTACTTTGCTGCTGCTTTAATTCCCTGTAAGGTCAGTCCTGCCTGACCATTCAGAACCCATGTTGCTTTCCTTCTCTGATGGTTTCCATTTGCCATCTTAGAATTTAAAATGCTCCTTCTAGAATTCGAGAAGAAAGAGAAAAGATCAAAATCAAAATCCATTGTGTGTGCTTAAATAGCAAAAGGAATGTGAGAGTAATGATGGGTTAAACTGGCTATGTGAAAATTATTTTACTGTGATAAGGACTGTAATTTATAGTTTGGCAAGATGTATGCCCTGTCCATCAGAATAATTGAATTAACATGATGTAGTGGGGTAGATGGTGGTACCAAAAGACACATGTCTATGTCTTATTTCCAGGAGCTCGTGAATGTTACCTCATATGGCAAAATGTATGGTTATATATAAGGGTCTTATTCTAGATAAGCTATAAGTGCATGTGGGCTCAAAATGGACTCACATGCCTTCTCATAAAGGGGAATTTTGAGATATACAGAGAAGAAGAGGAAAAAGGAACAGAAAGCAACATGTCTACTGAGGCAGAGGGTGAAGTGATGTGGCCATAAGCCAAGGGAAGCCTAAAGCCAGCAGAAGCAGAAGAGGCGAAGAACAGATTCTCTTTCAGGGTCAACAGAGGGAGCACATCCATGGTGACATCTTGACTTCAGACTCCTGACTTCCGTAATGTGAGAGAATAAACTTTCATTGTTCTAAGGTATCCAATTTTTGACAATTTGTTATGACAGTCCCAGAAAACTAGCATAAACAAAATAAATATTGGAGCCAAATTACTTTTGTTACCTTTGTGTTCAATTTATGTGTGTGTGTGTGTGTGCACGTGCACGTGTGCGTGCGTGTGATATCTTCATGTTCAATTTATACATGGGTGTGTGTTAAAATACACAATGTGTGTAATGATTGCTACCCTCTTGTTAAGCTAATAGGAAATTCAAATGAAGAAATAAGAAACCTAAATTATGTGGCACATATGGGGAAGGGCTGAGCAGTGAGGATGTGCTACCTCTCACTCCTATAGACACACATTTAGAATGTGGGCTGCTTCAATTGGCAACAAATGAGTGTTTCTCATGTTAAGGGAACTGTTGATTGCACCCCTGTAGACATTAAAACTCCTTTCCCAAAATAAATACTCCTATGAAGCAGAAGGCTCCAGCACAGTATGAATGTGTAAGTGAGACATGATCACAATCAGTGTACTGTAAACATCTGTTTGCATTTCCCAGGATCTTGTCATGATTTCTACATTTTATCTAATTTGTCATTGTACCATCTGTTTGAAAATAGATTGATCACTGGTGGTTGGGTTATTGGGTAAGTAGTGCTTATGTTTATTGTCATGTATATAACAATACCATAAAATTATGTTTAATGTGGATTAATGGTTAGGTGACAGTAGATGTCCCAGAGGTCACACTTGTTTACAGCAGTGGGAACCAAAAAAAATATGTAATTGTATAATCAACTATAAATAAACATTCCCAGAAACAAGAATTTTAAATTTGATCCAAGCTTTTCTAGATGGAAAAATATTCCATTTCAACCTCTTGGTAGGATGTACTCCACAGATCTTGTGAAATTTGTGTTAGTAATGTTAGAGTAGGTGGCTGGTTCAAAAATTACCCATCTGAACAACACAGAGTCTTGGGCATCCTTGTAGCCCGGGCTTCTTAAGTCCTGAGTTTGCTGAGGCAGTACATTTATCAATAGAGAACAGTCTTCATTTTTAGGGCAGAGTATTGTGGTCTGGACTCGCATACTATTCCTCAATTTGATCTGCTGAATCAGTCTTTCAATATTTGAAGCATATTTTTTTAAAAATTTTGAATGTTCAAATATACCACTAATATCAAGAGGTTAATTTTGAGCTGTGATAAAATTTTAGGGAATTTTAATTCAAATACTATATTTTATTTACTGGCCACAGTAAATAAGAAGACTAAAATTCCTATATGCTATTTAAAATTTTACTATAAAAATCTGCTTAAAATTTTAAAAACCTCTCCTCTATGGACTTTCTAATCTAGCAGTCTTAAAAGTTATAAATTTTCAAGAATATAACTGAACATTTAATAAAAACAAATTTTTGATATTTTGTGTGCAGTATGACAAGAATTAAAGATAAGATTTTACATATTGCTGTACCATGTTATTGATATAAATATATGGCTAAAATTTATACTTATTAACACTGATATCAAAAGTATCCACTCACACGTATGCATGCACATATACACACACTGGATCATGATACCAAAAGATTATACTTGGCTATTGATCAGCTTCAGGTTACATTTTCTTCATCATAACTGCATAATATCTTCAATCTCTAAATGTGTCTCTAAATTTCAAATAACAGAAATACCTTTCATGAATAATTGTAAAGTAAAAAGTGATAGCTCTGAGCAAACACAGAACATGTTTATTCAAAACACTGTGGAGCTAAATAATTGTAGGTGATTTTTTAAGTAGTCCCAATAATGATCATGCCTTAATTCTTATCATTCTTTTCCATTACTACAAAATAAAAATGATATTCTCCTTGAAAACACTTTTGCTAAACCTGTGGTTTTGAATGCTTCTTCCCTCATGGATTCAAGGTGGATTTATTCTGACAACCAGTATTCCCAGTTTTTCCATAACCTTGCAGAAGCATGGAAAGAGCCATACTACCCTAACTCTTCTCAAAAGCCCAGTTGTGCATAGCTGTGTACTCTACTCATAATAAAAGGACTTTCTTGATGAAAAGAAAAATTAAGCTCCCCTGAAATAATGAGGAAAAACTCATGTATTTTCTTCATAGGGCCAGAACTGCTGACTAGACTCATCTACCTGTAGATGTCTGGTAAGAGGCAGAAACTTTGTGGGCTCTTTCTCACTAGTTATTTAAATGTGAAGGAGAATGTGTTTGGAATCATGTGGTTGTTTCTAGACTATATCTTTCAGTTATTCAGGAGTGAGAACCACTCATCAATTTCCATCTAGGAAAAAGAAGTATATCCTGTAGAGAGATAAAGGCAGGAGTATTCAGGATTTAAATGTGGAAGAAGCTAGTGCTAAGACAGAAGGCTCCAGGTACACCACAGTATGGGGATACCAACATTATGGAGATTCTAGAAGATGGGTTAAAGTGGGAGATGTTTTCGGTATCCAAAGGTCTCAAGTAGCAGTGTTCTATGAAAGGGAATACCTCTCTAAAGCTCAACAGAGAAGTGTTTCTTCAGTGTGGCCTCTGGATTCTCTGGGGAGAAATGAACTGAAGAATTAGTTCTCCAGGGAGTCCTTGAAATGGTTTCTTCAGGAAAGTCTTTGCAATTTCAGATTAAGTAATCAGGAAAAGAGTTCAGGAGCCAGGGGTTGTCAAAGTGGCAGCAAGGATTCAGGAGGCAGGATGTCCAGACTGGCATCCCAGTATCTAGTAGTTTGCTGTATGTTCATGAATAAGGGGCTTGGGCCATATTCCCAAAAGACACAGTCTGAACAACATAATCCCAAATGTTGAAATCCCAATGTCTAAAATCTTGAAACATCAAAATTCTGAAAATATAAATCTAGAAAAACATTTAATTTTTTGAAAAAGACATTTACTTACATTTTGAAAAGGGAATTTATTTGAGAAGAATATGAAAATATAATGGAACAATTCATGGGCCACTATTCACCAAACAGGTGATAATAACATCCCTATTTTTTTGCAAGCATAAACATTTAGGCATATTAAGAATAAATAGTCAATGGCTATAACAGTTATGAACAGACAAACCATATTCATAGAGAAATGGGTTACAAAATTAATATATGAATACTTATCACTATGGCTATTAGTTGTGTACATCTGCCCTTATAAGTGCAGTCATCTTAAATACTGTTTGGGGCAACCTAAGTGTTTTGACAAGATCAATTGAAATACCGTGATGGGTCACCACTGCACATGCAGTTGCCCAAAGAGAGCTTAGGTCTCTCAAGAAATTTTATCTCTTACCAGTGGAAATGTTGGATAATATTGAACTTTGTACAAAATTTTTTTAGAAGGATGTGGATGTATATGCAGGGCCATTATCTGTTTTAAGCATTTTGGGGATGCCCAATGCAGCAAAAGCTTGCAGACAATGAGATATAGTATCTTTAACTTTTTCTCCGGAATGTAAAGAAGCAAAAAATCATGCCTGAGCATGTATCTATGGTGACATGAATAAATCGTAATTTTCCAAAACTTGGCTCATGTGTGACATCCATCTGCCACAAATGATTGGGCATCAAACCTCGTGGGTTAACCCCATAATGTGGATTGGGCAAAAGTGTTACACAAGATGGACATTCTTTTACAATTCTACGAGCTTGTTCTTTTGTGATTTTAAATTTTTGTCTTAAGGTAGTGCTGTTAACGTGGAACTGGGAATGAAATAAAGTAGCTTGTTGTACTGTAGTAAATATAAATATTGTTTTAGTGAGGGCGTCAGCTTTTTGATTTACCTTCATGGAGAGGACCAGGCAGATTAGTGTGAGCTCTTATGTGACCTATAAATAAAGGTTCTTTTCGTTGCCATAGGAGATTTTGGATTTGAGAAAACAATTTAAAAGCTGGAGTATGTGGTGCTATTGGACCTGCTAGCTCCAATTTTGGGACAGCATGTACAATTGTCTGAAAAAAATATTCATAGGCTGTTCTTTTAAATTTTCCAGAGCTATTATTATAGCTTCGAGTTCCACTAATTGAGCTGATTTTTGATTAGTGATATGAATCATTTTTTCATTTTTGAGTGACTACTGCAGCAGTACCGTTAGAGGATCCATCTGTAAATACATTAAATGCTTTAGGAATGGGTTGAGAAAATTTGCAGAAGTAGAGCATCTAGCTACAGCCCAATCATTATGAAACTAATTTTAGAGCTCTCCTGGCCTCAGGAGTTAATGTTCGAGGTGATAAATAAGGGTTTTAATTGTCCAGTAGTGAGGCTTAGTGTAGGGCGAAATATAGTATAGGTGATCTGCTTTGGGGAGAATTCCAGGGAGAGGTGGAAGGCTCTATGTGTCCTGCTTCTAATTGTTCTTTAATTAATTGATGGGCCGCTTGCAATTTTTCTTTGGATAGGGGCCACTGAGGGACCCAAACTGGCTTATTAGAGAGCCATGGTATTTTTAAAATTGTTTTTTCTCAGTGGCCCCTAGAAAAAATGTCCTTTGCCTTTTTTATTATGAGTAGGATTTTTATTCTTAACACCTGCAGGCTTGGTCGCTAGGTGTAGCCCCATTTGATGTAAAATATCTCTTCCCCATAGGGTAACTGGCAAGCTGTTTAAAACATAGGGTTTGAATGTTCCTGTATGGCCTTCATTGTCTTGCCAATTTAAGATTACAACAATTCCGTGAACAGTCCTGGACCCAGAAAGCCATAGGGGCCAATGAGGAGCAGCTGTGCTTCTGTCTCCTTGATTTACGGAGATCACTCTCCATTATAATCTGAATCAAACAGGGAGAGGTCCCCCTGATTCCCGTAGGAATGATAAGGGAGTTAATAACATTTGTGGGCCCCGGGGCATTGGGCCCCGTGCCCCGTTTTTTGAAATCCTTGATAAATCATTTCCATATATATCATATCTAGAATGGCATTGATTGGCCCATCCATCTGGGGCATATATGAATTTGATTTGATTTGCAAATTACGTTGCCTGTGATAACAGCCTCGTTAATGTCTTTGCACACTTCTCCATGGCCTTATTGCATCCTGGCAATATTTATTAGCATTTACAAAATCAGCGTAAGGTTCGTTAGGCCCTTGTATAACTTTTGATAGGCTGCCTTGCAGATCCCCTGTAGATTGTCTTCCAGGCTTTCACAGCTGCAGTGTGTACCTGAATACACACCTGGATCGTATTGTAGCTGATTTTGTAGTTCGGCGAACTCACCCTCCCCTGTGAGCAAGGGAAACCTGCTGCAGCATTTCTCTTGCTATTTCTGAACAAAGTTCCTGGAATTGAGTTTTCCAGATTAGGTAAAGAAAGGAAATAAAAACAAAAAAAAAAAAAAAAAAAAAAAAGAAAACAAAGATGGTGTCCCTTCATTCACTGAGAAGTTTTTAACATTTTTATGCACATATACAATGCTTATGCATAAAGTCAACATTGTGGTAATGCACCTTTTTGGAGTCAAACTTACAAAACCCAGAGAAAACAAATATGAACTCTCTAAAAGTCTCTACACAAATTATACCTCCAATATTAAGAATGATGTGGAGATGAAATACGTAGTTTAGTGAATTGTCAAAAAGTGATGCTAACAGTATGGGGGATGTAGCTCAGTGGCAGAGTATTTCCCAACTAGTCCACTCAAATTTATGCATTAATGTCCTCCTAAAACACCTTCAGAGACATACCTTACCAGGTTTCTAGGTATTTTTCATGCCTAACACGATGCAGCTATTTTATACACAATTGAAAATGTCCTACCTCTTTCCCTGAATTCAGTTACAGTTTTTCAGGCCTTCAACATTTTTAGAATTTTAGAATTTACGGATGTAAATCTTTCAGTATGTCAACATTTGGGATTATGGTGTTAAGGGTTGTGTCTTTCTGGATAATGATTAGCATAGATGGAGAAGTTATTTTACACCTAATACATCAGTATCCTCAACAGCAAAACTGAGGTAAGGGCAGTGACCATGTTAGAATTTCCCTTCTAAGTTGTTGTAAAGATTCATTGACATTGTACACAATATGTGACACATAGGCAGTACTCAATGATTCTTAGACAATATTTTTATTTTCATGTTTTTATTATTTTTAAGCTAAAAGTATGTGGGGCGGGGATTGGTAGATACTCCAGGTTTAGTGATTTTTAGACTAAGGCTCCAGGAGGTTTATGTGGAATTATTTTTTTATAGGGTAGAGATGATTTTAATCCTATTTTATCTCCCAAGAATTGGCATGAGATGGAAATTAGGCAAAATTTTACATCTGTGTTTGTCCATCTGAGGCTTATGAGTAAGCAAGATGGACAGTCAGTGATTTCATGTGTTAAATAAATTATGTACATGAAGGGCCGACACTCAGTAGGGATTTAGTCTATATTCCTATGGCAAGTGACAAACCACAATGACAGAATCCTGGAAATAAAAAAAAATTTCTTGGCCTTGGACCAATCTACATGCTGAACAGAGCAAACTGTGGCTCCTGGGGAGCAGCCTAGTCTACTTAAGGTTCATGGCTGGAATTTGGAATTCATTGTTATCAATCCCCTTTTCAAAGGCCTAAACGAATTCTGATAATTTGCCCATAATCAGTTATCGAAAATGTCAATGCTGGTAAAAGTGGACTTCATATTATTAAACCTGTAATCTAGTCCTACAGTTTTTCACTCGTGAGAGAACATTAGAATCACCTCAAGCATTTGTTAAAACCCAGATTTCTTGGTCTAGTCCATAAAGTTTGTGATTCAGCACATCTAGGTTGGACCAGAATACACAAAAACCCTAGTTGTTGTTGATGTTGCTGGTCCTGAAAAAGGAAAAGTAGTGTTAAGATCTCGGGGCATTTGTAAAGGAGCAAGGTGGATCTCTCTTCAGCATGCTTGCTAACTTGCTACAGAGTAACAAGCCCCTTGTCACTGTGAAGATTTTTCTGGGACCTTTTCATTCCTACCCTCACAGCCCAGTTCCTTCTATAACCTTTTCAGACCTTTCCAAATCTTCAGTGAGGATGCCCATTGGTTCATCAAAGAATATTCAGAATATGAGGTCAAAGCAATTTCGAAAGCACAGATGAATTATAGAAGCTCTCTTCTCATCTGGTCTATGCAAACTGAAGGTCTGTGCAAGCTAGGCAAGTACTGTACCTTTGAGCTGCACCCCAGCCTCTGACCTCCCTTTAATAGAGCAATTACTTTAGAAAACTATTTCTCTGACCATTTGAGATGTAAATCAACAATCCAAGAGAGACTTTCTCAGGGATTTGGGAGCCATCCCTTTGAAATACAAAGATTAAGAGAGAGGGCTTCCCTCTCCTCTAGGAGAGGTGAGGAGCCTAACTTTGATAAGTACTAATTAGCAAACAAGAAGGTCTAATCACATTGACCAGTCTCCTCCCTAGTGTCCTCCAGGTACCATTTTCTTTAGCTTACCTCAGCTTTTAAAAATCCTCCTGCTTTTTGTTTTAGTTGAGTTCAGTTCATTTTTCTTTCCTGATTGAAAAAGTCTTGACCCTACTGCAATAGCCTTGAATTAAGTTCTCCTCATCTCTTAGCTCTGTCCATCTGGTGCAATTTTCCTTTGACAGGAGACTCACCCTCCCTGACTGAAATTAGCAGGGCCCCTCATGGACTTATTGAATGATCATGTCTCTTGTTTCCAACCTTCACTCACCTTCCTGTCCAGTGGTTCTGGACATGGGCCTGTGATACTCAAGCCTCCCCACAGGCTGCTGAACAAGAAGGTAGGTTCAATGTCTCAGCATGGCGTTTAAGATCAGAGTCCAGTTTCCTGGTGGCCTAAGGAGATCAAGATATTTCTCATAAATACTTCATGCTTTTCCAGTATCCTGTGCTAGGCTCTGGTGACAAATAATATGGGCCCTATCCCTGTCAAATATGTTTCCTTGTAGCCAAATTGCATATCTAGGGAGACTACTACCAAGGTGACTAACTACTCAGTCTTCCCTGATAGAAAGAAGGCACTGGACAATGTGAGGAACTCACTCAATGTCATTTACCTGAATAGGAAAAATGACTAGGGATTAAGTAAATCAGTCTGTCATTAATCCCATATGGAGTTTCTCACTTAGTGCTTAATACTAAGGTGATCTTATAATTATGTCAGAAAATTTTGATGCTTTGGAGAGTGACTACATGCTGCTAAATGCATGAAACAACCCATAAAAATAGAATTGTCCTGGGAAAACTTCAGCTTAAGGTCACTCTGATACCAACCACAAGCACATCTGCAGAGGGGGGCAAAGTTTAGTTTTCATCATAACCAGTGTGCGTGTCCACAGTCATGTATGCGCATGTACACACACACACAGAGCCATGAATAATACATAAATTTGGCATTATAAGGTTACCCAATGCATGTGCTCCAGAAGGAGTCACAGCATCAATCAATCCTCCAAAAAGTTATGTTCCTCCTGGACCTTCTTTCTCATGCCCTTGCCCCTACATAACTCTTTTAACTCTAATTTGGACAATTTCAATTCATCTCCTCTGATCTATGTTTTCTTAGGTTTAATTTCTTGCTAGCTTTGCTTTGAGCATCATTTAAATTGAATCTCCTTTTCTGATTGTGAGTTACAACTCTCTCCTCTATTACTTCAGCCTAGAAGGCCCTAACATGGAGGAGAGGAAGGGGCTATCACCACTTCCTAACCTTCCCTCTTTGGTCAAAAATATTCCTTTGTTTTCCAAAGTAATCAAGACAGCCCTAGACCAAGTTCTGTGAGCTATTTTCCCAGGGTATGTACAAATACAAACTCATTAATTCTGCCCTCACTTTTATTGAGTTAGAAATACAACTAAATACATGGTTTTGTGTTCTTATTCAGTGATTCATTGATTTAATGATCTGGCCTAGCACAGCTCACCAGGATGGATGCCACTTGATTTATTTTCCCAGACTCAGTAATGGGCAGATGGCCCTGAGAACCAGGACATCTGGATAAAAGACTGAGCTTCTTTCCAAAAAAGCAAATGGGACCAGCTCAGTCAGTCAGCAATTCACACATCTGTGACCTGGTGAAAGTGCTACTTATTTACTTTTCAGAAGCCACTAGAGGAAAGGCACCAATGTCTGTAAGCACTGAGAAGGACTGGATGCAGCACTCAGTACTCAGAGCACCACAGCAAGATATCTAAAGGTCACTGAAATATAAACATGGGTTTAATGGGTAAGTAGGTCAACAGTTCAAATCAAATGCCAGAGGCCCAGATGTTGTTCATGGTTGACTCCACATAGGACTCTGCCCAAGTCAAGAAGAGAAGTAAATGCTTTTAAACGACCACAGATAGACCAAAAATATTACCTCATTAAAAAATCACTGAAATCTTAGCCCTGAAGTACATCATGTCCTCACCTGTATCAGATCTGTAGAACTCTTGTTCCTTTCACATACATTTTCTCCATACTCCAGGAATGTTGATCTATTCATAAGTTTTTGAAAATACCCTATATTTCTTATTCATGATTTTGCCTATGAGAAACTATAGATAATTTCCATTAATCTAAAAGTTTTCAAAAGCTATTTACCCTTCTGTTTCCAACATCAAACTGTGTTTAACATATAGAAGATGCTTGATAACATTAACTTACTGAATCCATGTATGCTGCTCTAGCATCCTCACTTTTCCTGTACTCTTCCTGTCCTCACTCTTCCTCATGGTTTCTGTACTCACTGTAAAGCTAGAATGGTCAAATCCACTCCTGAGGCTTCTTTTATCAAGATCTGTGTTACAGTCCCCACCGATGACACCAGGAGTGGAAACAATGCTCTTCTGCTCTTGGCATTGCTTTTCTCAGGGCTTACAGACTAGGACTGGAATCTGTACCATCAACCTTCCAATGCTCAGGCCTTTGAACTATACTTCAGTGTGGTGTGTATCCAGCTTACAGACAAAAAGTTGGAGGCTTCCCCAGCCTCCATAATACCATGAAACAGTCCCTTCTAACAAATATATTTAATTCAATGCATGTTAATTATATAAATTTAATAATATCTTTCAAGAAGTATTTGTGTGTGTGTGTTTGTGTGTGTTCTATTGATTCTGTTCCTCTGGAGAACCCTAATGTGTTCTGTAACCCTGGAAGATAGTGTACTATTGTTACATAGAAGGTGTTTCATCAATATTCATATGCAAGTCCATGTTGTCCAAAAAATTAAATATGATCTAAAATATAATAGAATATACAATGGAATGTGCAAATATAGGAAAATAAAGATATAAAGTGAGTATATTTTGAATATAAATATGTAAATTTGCTTAAAATAAAAATCCAGATCGGGGAGTTATAAGTTATAAAAGCATTATTTAGTTATTTTTAAATGAGTATCCAACATAAAAAGCAGTGCTGTTAGAAAACAAATTCTAGGATATGAATGGATTCTAAGACCAACCATAGAAATAATGAACAGTAAATATCAAATTTCAAGGCAATGGTAAGTATAATTTAAAAAAAGAAATTACTGGAAAAAGTTCTGTTGTATTGTTAGTATTAAATAGGCCTGCCTGTGCCACGCCTCATGATACATGCCTGTAATCCCTCAGCTGGGAGGCTGAGGCAAGAGGATTGGGGGTTTAAAGCTAGACTCAAACACTTAGCAAGGCCTTAAGCAACTTAGTGAGATCCTGTCTCAAAATAAAAAATAAAATAGGGCTGGGAATGTAGCTCAGTGGTTCAAACACTGATTTAAAAAAAAAAAAAAAAAAAGAATTAAAGAGACCTATGATCAAATTCTATCTTCAACAGCATTAGCTGTACTTAGGAACAGTTTACTTGAATTATTTGAGTATCAGTGTCTTCGGTTATAAAATGAAACTGACACAATCTGCTTTGATGGATTATTCTGAAAAATAAATACAGTGACTCTCCAGCATCTAGCACATAAATGGACACCCAACAAATTTGAGAATATGTTAAAAAATATAATTCTAATATTAAGACATATATGAAGATGACGTTTTTAATGAAAATCTCAATAGATAAAATTGTTACCAACCTACAGAGACTAAAAATTTTCTTTTTATTCCAGCTATTTAATTTTTTTAAAAAATATTTTTATTAGTGCATTGCAGTTATACATAAAAGTGAGGTTCATTTTGACATATCATAATGCATGAAATATAATTTTGCTCCATTTTAAACACCAGCACTTTTTTCTTCCCTCCTCTCTTCCCTCCTCCTGTTCTCCTTTCTCTACTCTACTGATTTTCCTTTTATTTATTTATTTATTTATTTATTTATTTATTTATTTATTAACTGGTACTTTACAAATACACTCAAGTTGTAATGGCACTGTGGTGTATTCATATATGTACATAGCATAATTTGGTCAATTTCATTCCTCAGTTCCTCCCTTTTCCTGTCCCTTCTCCCTCTCCCTCAATCCCTTTCCTCTACTCCACTGATCTCCTTGCTTTTTTCATGGGATGCCCCCACCCCCCAGCCCCGCACACTTTTCTTTTCTTTTAATTTGCTCCAACTTCCCCAAGTGAGAAAAAACAAAATGGAGTAGATTTTATACCAATTTTTTTTTTTTTTTTTTTTTTTTTTTTTTTTGCTGAACAGTTGATTTCTTACCATAATTTAAAAATTCATCCTTTGTAAAAAGCAAAATGTACAATTTCTTTCCTCTTATTTTTATTTTTTAGAGAATTGCATTACTATCTATAAATAAATATTCTCCCTATATTTTAAATTTACCATTATTAATTATTACAAAAATTTTTAATTTCCACATCATTTAAAAAGACTTAATATGCATCTTTGATAAGAAAGGCAGATAAGGAGCCTTAAATGATTGTTTATCTTACTTGGTTGAAAGACTCCCCCCTCCCCCCCTTTCTTGAAGCAAACTCCTGTCTCCCTTTGCCTTTCTACTGTGCATAGTAACCCTAAAGAAGTGAGTATCAGAACATCTCATCAAGAAAAAGGCTGGAAACATCATAGATAATTATCTTTTTCTTGGGGAAATAAATTTTAATCCTTCTTCTAGGTCACATGTAAATATGACATTTGAAATTTTTATAAACTGATTCTGAAACAATGCAAAAATATAGTAGTTGGTAGTGAGAAACCAGAAAGGAATTATTATTGTGATTATTTAGTAAACTGAATTTAGAGGAGAAGTGACACTCAAGATACATCCATTACCATATTTTCCATTAGCTATATGCCATCCTAAGCAATATCACACTGCTATTCCATGGCTAATTTTAGCTTGAGTAATATAAATTATTTCTTATGTTCAATTTACTTATTTGATATGACAATTTAAAAGAAAAGTATACCTCTGAACTTCCTGTGAAAAATGGCACACAATATGCCCATTACTGACAAAAGCAAGGATTCGTTTCAATCCTCCCTGTCCCTCTGAGGTGGTTGTAATAGTTATTGCTTTCAGGTTTTGCTTCTTATTTAAACCAGTATTGCTTTTAAAAAGAAAAAAAATGCTCAATTTATTCTGCACATTTCTTAAAACCAGTGCAAATTATGGTTGCAGTCAGTAAAAAAAAAAAAAAAAAAAAAGTAATTTGAAAAATGCTGACACTAGAAAATATATAAAATACCAGCTGTAATTGATGTGATTATTTTTTGGTCTGTAATTTCACTACTTTGGTGAATATTTTTATTTTAGAGTAAAATGAAAAAAAATAAATGTCTACTTTTTACATAGATATTGAATTCAGAGTCAATTATTGAGGAATTAATTTAAATGTTCTGTGAGTAATTCAGGTAATGATTGTACTTATTAGAAACAAAAGTTTGGGAAATAGATTGCACCATTTTTAATATATGATGGGGGAATAGTTCAATAGGCTTGAATATAATCAAACTTCTTTGGTAAATAAGTGGTGCTTTATGAGAAGAGAAAATCTTACAGCATCAAACAGATTTATGCTACAACATTATAATTGCAGTCCTACTACTGTTATTTTATTTAAAATTTAAATTGTATAAAAAGTTATAAAAACAATGTTTTTTTCCTTTAATTTTTTCCTAATAAATTAATATTCAGATTCACCTTAAAAATAGCATGTCTACAGTTAAATTTTATTTAGGAAAGAAGCATTTATTACATGTCATCTTTATAACTGTAAAACCAATTACAAAGGTGGCATATTCTTCAACATCAGCTTGAAACTAAACTGGTAGAAGTTCATAGAATCATTGCAGTTCACATTGTAAGCCATGTTCAATTACAGTGGGTTTTATAGATATTGTAAAATTGCACTTTGAAAAAATACTGTTGAACTTCAGGTCTTCTGAAGGCTCCAGGATCTTAAATTGCACCTCATATTTTATAACACTTAATAATGTTTCCCCCTTTCCAAACCACAAAGGTTTAAAAGCCATTTAAATGTACACAAGAAGAAAGTATCACGTACTGTATGTTCCCTAAAACATAAACAAAGGTCTTTAAAACTTTTGCTTAAGAAAAAGTGGTTCAATGAGAATAATTTTTTCTATAATTGAAAGTCTATAAACAGATACCTAAAATAGAATGAGAAATTAAGTTATTTAAACCTTTTTAATTTTTTTTTTTATGTGGAGCTGGCATATAGCTCAGTGACTGGGCACATGTTTAGCATGTGTAAGGCCCTGAGTTCAATACTCAGCATCACCAAATAACAAAAAGCAAAATTGGTTACATCATTCCCTTATTATACAACAAAAATCAACATGATGTTTTGGGTTTATTTTTTTAGTTGGCACTTAAAATATCAACATTTATATTCATAAATGAACTAGGAAAATATTAGCTGTAATAAATTGGGAAGATTTTTCTCCTATTTACTTTATTCATTTTTTCATTATCAGGATAATATTTTCCATTCCATAGTAGTACACGTTGTCCGTAGGCTAAAACTAGTTTCCATTCATAGAGCATGGTTAGATTCTGGACATGTTGTCCAGAATATGTTTTTGATTATAAATAATAAAAGTAATATGTACTGTCAAGGCTAAAAGAAAAGGTAGAATGACAAGTTGATTAAGCAAAATCTAGTTTTTACCTATCACAGGAGGGAGTCACCACTTTGAAGCTTATTAGTTTTTTAAAAGGGAAAGTTAAGGGTGATATTTTTAAGGCTTCAGGATCACTTTTGTTTGTGATTTAAGAAAAACATTTCAATGCAACAATGAATTGAGGTTGGGGGAAGCTCGAAATATAATAGCTTAAAATTGGAAACAGTGGAAGCAAGGTATGAGTCTTGGGGAGTAAATAGTTGTTTGATAGGCAAGTGGGTTTGAACCATTGGGTGATCTATTGTCCCAAGAAGGGGATTGTTTGAAATTTTGTTTATCCTTTATTATTCTGTGTAAGATTTCTTTCAAACAAGAATTTACTGTCTCATGATGTAGGTTTAGTCTTGAGTGTTAAACTCTGGTACCCCAGTATTTGGAAATGATAATAATCATTACTGGTTATAAACAGTAGAAGCAGTACAACAACAACAACAAAAAGGATATTCTGTCATGTAAATGTAAAAGAATCATATATTCTATAATATAGAAAACAGAATAAAGGCAGGACAGTTGCTGGGTAATCACATTCCTCGCACAGCCCAGCAACATTTCTCCTGGGAAAACATATAATGTGAACCACTTGAACAATTTCTGTCAAATATATACTGCAAATTACTTTTACTTTCTGAATTTTTGCAGAGACATTTTAATGATGAACAATGACATTTATATTGGGCACTATATCTTTGATTCTCACTTTGTTAAACTGTGTATTAAATGAAACTGAAATATAAACCTAAGAAATTTCCAAGTATTCAAATGTGCTAGAATGGAAGTTCTGAGCATTAATGTGACTAAAAGAGGCCACATGGAGTCTGAATTAAAGAAGCAGCCATAAAGGGAGTGTATTTTTAGACTCTCTTGTCTGTGTATACACAATATGAATTCCTGAAATAAAATAGCATTTAGTTTCCTAACAATGTGTATGAAATTATTTTCTTCAGAATACTCCTTATATTTAAGAAAACATATTGCCTGTATAAAAGTTTCAGTTTTAATCAGCTTTTTCACTGCTGTAACCAAAAGACTCTATAAGAACAATTTTAGGGGGAAAAGTGTATTTTGAAGTTCATGGTTTCAGAGGTCTCAGTCCACAGATGGATGACTCCATTCTTTGGGACTTGAAGTGAGGCAGAACATCATGATGAAGGGTGTAGTGGAGGGAAGCACAGAGACAGCTGTCCTCAACTAGGACCATATATAAACGCCAAATTCATGCCCCCAGCTTCCCATCTCTTCCAGTCATACCCTAGCTGCCTACAGTTGCCACTCAGTTAATCTCTATCAGAGGATTAAGTCACTGATTGGTTAAGTCTCTCAAAATCCAATTGTTTTATGTCTACACCTTCTTGCATTATATCACACATGAGCTTTTGGGGGACACATATCTAAATCACAACACTTTCTTTTTCTTTTGACTTTCTTCACATATTTTTCCCTTTGTGTCCAAATTTCTTTTCCTTCCTATAACTAGATACTTCCTCATCTCACAATAGCCACTGAAGGGAAGGATAGAAAGATGAATGAAAACTACATATATATACATATCACTATCTTTTTATAATATATGTAGGTATTATAAATGTATTAAACGCTAGTTATGAAATCAACACCCACAATGGGAAAATGTTATTTTTCAGGTAAAATTTAAATACATCTTTCCAGTGGGACCACATGCACTTATTTATCATGAAATAATATAAGTAGTTTGTTCCATGATTTATGCTATTTGGAATAAATTCAAGTTTAACTAGCTGTATAAACTATGCTTATAGCTATTACAGATTCTTTTTATATGTAATATCATTTAAATGATAAGGTAAATTCATCATCAAAACCTTCAGAAATGAGGCCAATCTGATAAATACTTTGTATCTCTTGAATAAAATGGTAGCAGTTATTTCAATGCTCTGTATTATAGGTAGACATATTTTTTTTAAAAAGGAAAAGGCCTATAGAAAATAGAAATGCAAAATGTGTAACTGACCTGACACTGTTTATCCATTTATAACTTTATATATAATCAATAATTCAAGTAATTCAAGTGCCACATGCTGATTATTAGCCCACCTCTCCTATGCTATTATCATGATTACCAAATTAGAATTTAGATCTCGCTACTTAAACTAGTGTTTGATAATTACCTGGAGGAGGAGGAGTTCTAACAGTGTACTGGATGTTAAATCCTAACACTGTGATCAACTGGTGTTATTCTTTGAACACACTGTGGTTCAATAAATACCTATTAATTATTCTCCTATCTTAGTAATAATTCATAGTTAAAGTGGACTCAGGCACATAATTTTTCTTTCAGAAATTCTTGTACTAAAGGCATATGTTAAATTTGCTCAAATAAATATCAATATTTTATTGTTCTATCATTTGTCATCCTCCAACTTCTGGCTCTTGCCTTAGGATTTGATTCATCAAATCCTAAGGCAATAGTTTGAAAATCAATGTGGAGTCCTAATGTCTGGGACATATAAACAGCACAGCATCTGAACAAAACCAAATGATCCTGAAACATAAAGTTGTTGAAAAGATTAAAGTCTAAAATGAAAATGTGTAAGGCATACTGGAGTCTTCTAAACTTGGTCGCGTCAGTGTTGGTAATTCACTACTATTTTGGGGTGAAAATAAAGTTAGTAGCCTATTCTTCTCCTTTCCCCTTCACAGATGTCAAAAATTATAAAGTACAAACACCTCAGGAAAAAAAATGCTTTCAAAAATGCAGGCTTTCATTACCTTTTAAGAGTATAAAATATTATATTTTCAAAAAATAGAATAAATTTCTAAACATAAGTGTATTCCGACTTAAAACATCTGTGATCTACCTACATAATCAAGGAATGTAATCATAAAAAATGAATATTCCTACAGTCAAACAAATCACTCTTAAATATGCTACACTTAGTATAAGGTACAGGTCAAGATTCAGAACCATGAGGGGGCTTGCATTTCCATCTGGTTACACTAAGCATTACAGAAAGATAGGACTGAACCAATGAAAGAAGTAGGAATTGGTAGTGTAGGATCCAATTCCCTTTTCTCATTCTTAAATTTTATACCATTTGTCTGAGTTTAAAATAGAAAATTATGATCACATTCTTATCTAAAAGCCATAAAATGAAATACAATAATATGAAAATTAATTTGAAACTTCTAATCAACTTTACTAGCTTCCTAAAAGTACAGTAATTCCCCCTTACCAATAATTTTATTTGCTGCAGTTTCAGTTATTTTCAGTCAGTTGCAATCCAAAAATATTAAATAGAAAAGTCCATAAATGAATAATTTATACATTTCAAATTCTGTGCTTTTCTGGGTGGTACAATGGAATCTTGCACCATTCTCCTCCACCCTGCCTGGGACATGAGTCATCTCTTAGTGCAGCCTGTCCATCTGTGTAGCAACCCACCCACTAGTCACTTAATAGCAGTCTTGGTTGCCATGCATATATTAGGTAACCATTATTTTATTTAATAATGGCCCCAAAGTGCAAGAATGGTGATGTTGGTCAAAAAGAAGTTCTCATCTGCCTTTAAGTGTAAAGGCAAAATATCTTGCCTTAATGAGGAAAAAAAAATATATGTGGACATATTGTTAGGATTTATCATGAGTTAGTTACTGTTATTATGTATAACTGTCTAATTTACAAATTACCCTTTTTTAACCATAGTATAAACAGAGTTTGGTGTTGTCTAAGGTTTCAAAAATCCATTTTGCAACCTATGACCTCCAGATAAGTAGGGAGGGACTTTGGTATTTCATTTTGCAAATAGAAAAAAAAAAATAGTTCTATTCGAAAACTAGCAGCAGAGGAGGAAAAATATAAAGTAGAAAAATTAATAGACAGTTTTAATACTTCAATGACATATACCTACATATATGGATCATAAAAGTTGTAGAGGATTCAACCTTTGAAAGGTCTGATGCCTCTGAGTCTTAAAAATAATTATATCAGCTTATCTAATTGCCATCAATTAGTTTGATCAGTATATTTATTTCTAACTGAATTAATGAGTAAAAACTATAGAAAGATGATGAGATTAGAATAGGAACCCCTGTTACATAAAAAGGTACATATTTTCATTTTTAAATAAGTATGCAATCTAAAAATCAAAGGTCTTTTAATTTGATCCTATCTGTTAAGGACAGAAAAAGGAAGTATGAAATCTGTCCCAAAAATTATGTTTGATGAAAGTTTTTACTTTAAAATAATAGAACCTAACATAATAATTTTGAGGGAATTCTAGAAAAAATATTCTTCTAATACACATGAGTCTTAGAGGCATTGATGTTAGACAATGATACAAGTCTTGAATCAGAATTAATGGAATCTATTAAATTTTCCATAGGAGGAGGAAATACTAAATAAATACACCAATGAGACTTGGATAACCATATTATATAAAGCTTTTTTTAAAAAAATATGGCCCCTATACAATATTATACACCTCTCTTCAATACATGATTTGAGACTCACAACACTGAGCAGAAAATTGTTATATAACAATCCATATCCATAAAGCATATATGAGTGTACTTTGACTTGCTGTAACAGAGCTACCCACTACTTAATTAATCTCAAGACCAGTGGTTTACAATTGAGAGATTCCTTTTATCCTATCCATCCCCAAAGGCCCATAGACTAATATATCTCATATTAATGAAGTTAAGGTTTTCCATGGAGCTTAGGCATATTCTTATAACATATTATGTCAAGCCAAAGCCTCAGTAAAATTAGTTTTCACAGTACATATATTTCCCCCTGACATAATATGGAAAATTGAATAAATGCATTCTTAATTTCATACAAACATGAAATGACTTTTCAAACAAATGGGCATATCTTTTCACATCCTGTTTCTAGGGTTTTTAGAAGGTGTGTTATAACAGCTAATGCTTAGTAAATGTGTGCCAGACACTGTTCTAAGTGCTTTATGTATGGAGCATCTCCTGTAACCTTGTCTGCAGCTCTGTGTAAAAGCAGTAGCTTTATTATCCTTATTTTACAAATGAGGAACCAAGACTTTTAGAAAAGAGGGTAATTGGCAAACGTTACAAAGCCGTAATTAACAGAACCTAGATTTAAAGTGTCTTAGTCAAACTTTAGGACATGTGCTTTTAAACATGACAGGGTTCTTCTGGCTTTGTAAAATATTAAATGTTCCTTGGTCAATTTCAATGCTTGAGTTATCTAAATAGGTTTGTGAAATAGCCATCCATCTCAGGCAGCCACTCAGAGGCACTCAGTGCCTCTTGTCAGCTAAATCCAGTCCATGTGGACCATAGTACCATAGAACATACCATGCTCTGGAGGCAGTCTTAAAAATCTTGATGCTGGTTTAAGCAAGGATGCCAGGAAAGTGATGAAGATGATTTCCTTCCCCTTATATTCTAGACAGCACATTATTCATGCTGTTGCTGGCACCAAAGGATAAATTAGACTGTCTGAATATTCTCAGTAGAACAGAAGCTATAATAGCAAACTGAGTTATACAACATTCTGAACGAAATGCAATAAGGCATGTAATGGGACAAATCAACTCCAAAGTTAAGCTTGAGAAAAAGTTCTCTGCTCTCAAGTTGTGTGCTTGCATGGTATAATCTATTTTCTATTATGGAATAAAGTCAAAGTGAGAGCAGCTTTGACATTACAAATCACCTGCATTACGGTGAGCTCTATCACACAGACAATTCATATTAAGTAACATGGTTTATGGGAGGATTAAAATAAATTATGTCAGGAAACATGTGGTTGGTTGATGAATTCATCATGATCACTGTCTTCTTAATTAATATTTGTTGAACAAAGAAATAATTATACTGTTGAGATACTTTATGTGTCAATTAAATAGTATACAGCAATGGATCAGCAGTCCTTTAGATAAATTAATAAGGTTCTTCTGTTAAGATTCTCAGTTTTCTTTGCTCCCAAACAAAATATACCTAATGCAAAAATTGATAGCAAGATACTCTCATTAATTCTAAGCAATTGTCTGCATTTTTTTTATTATTTTAGTTCAAATTATAGCTGTTGTGTTTTAATAAGGTTTTGCTGTGCTTATACATGATTCTGTGTTTACAAAAACTGTACTTAAACCCTCATTAAAACCAGATCCTCAATCCATTTTACCCACATACAGTGTTCAGTGCTTCATAATCTTATCAGCCTCAAAATTGCTAGTAGTTATTCTCAGAAAAAAAAAAAAAATAGTAACCTAAAGCAAAGTGAAGAGTCATGTCTTACAGGCAGTAACATCTGATCATTGAAACTTGCTTTTATCAATAATAGGAATAAAATCAAAGAAAAAGAAATAGCATGGACAGAAAATGATCAGTAAATTTATTTTCAATGCACAGGTAACATTTTAGTATTCAAACAATTTTCATTTAGAAACAGAGTAACCCTGTCGGATTTCATGGGCATTCAGTTGGCGAGCAATTACCAAAGTCCTCTAGTAGGGCCAGATATGGAACACCTCATAGTGACCAAGAAATAACGGTTTCATTATTCAGGCATGACATGACTTGATATTAGAAAGTGGTAAAAATTTGGAAAAATGTAGTTAGAAGCATTGCAGAGAAGGGATCATTAAAATCAACAATAAGCAGCAAGGGAAATGGTATCTTGAGGTATAAAACCCAGCTATAGACTTGAACATTTAATTGGACAAGCACCTAAACTTGACATAGCCCTAAAATGAATATATTTTCCCTCCTCCAAACTGGCTTCCTCTCACAAATTACCACAGAGTAAGCTAACTCCACTATTTATCCTGTTGTCTTGCTCAGATATGGATTATCTTCAATCCTACCCTCCTTCTCACCTTCTGCATCCATGTTATCTCCAAATCTTAGAGAAGACATGGTTGATCCTCCCCCAAAGCTCAGGCTCTGCCCACTTGTCTCTATCCCTGCTACCTCTTCCCAAAGGAAGCTCTGAGACCTCTCATCTGCACTGTTGTAGCAATCACCTCATCAGTCCCTCTCTGTTGTACTCTTTCACTGTTCCACTGTACACACTGTAGTCAGAGTGATTTTTTTTCCCCTTTGGTACCAGGGATTAAATCCAAGGGCACTTAACCATTGAGCCACATCCCCAGCCCTTTTTATTTAAATATTTCATTTAGAAACAGGCTCTTGCTGAGTTGCTTAGGGCCTTGCTAAGTTGCTGAGGCTGATTTTGAACTCAAGATCCTCCCCCCAAGTCACTGGAATTATAGGCGTGTACTCACACGCCTGGCCCTAGAGTGATCTTTTTGAAGAGTGAATCTGATTCTTTCTGTCACTTGCTTGTCTTAAGTAGTCTTCAAACAGAATAAAGCCTTCCTATCATGTCCTTCTTAATGTGATGCTGCTTTTTTCTAGACTTATTTTTTGTTATGCTCAGAGTCCTGTACTATACCCTTGGACTCTGCAAAGTCTCTGGATCCTTGAATGGAAGATGAGCTCAATTTCACTACTGCCCTTTAACAGAATTTTATCTATGTCCCTACTATTTTAAAAGTATGCTTTTTAAAATATTCTTTTTTATATCTAATTTAAACCTAGCTCAACAGAGTAGAAAAAACTCTGATATAGACATGGTGAGAAAATTCTTTTGAATTACGGGGTCATTTGTTTAATTTTATTTGTTATTTGCAAATAGGGTAATAGCTTATATGTTGCTATTAAATTTAAGGAATCACAGGATATGAATCAAAAATAAGAATAATTCCCATTTTTGCTTTCTTCTCCTGGAGAACACTGACAAGAGACTCACTAAATGACAACCAATTCTGTTAATTTTCATGATTAAAACTTCTCTTGCTAAACAACAACAAAAAAATACATGAACAACAAAATGGAAGAAGGAGCTGACAAATGCAGAAGAGAGGCATCCAGCTGAAAGGAGATTAGAAAGGAGGGAACCCAGGTTCCCTTTAATGTTGAGGCAGGCAGCATTTCTTTTAAAAAAAAACCTTTTTCTCCCTTTCCTCAGCTTGAAAATTGTGGTTGTTTATTGCATTGTAGTAGATGGGTGGATAGGCTAACTTGATAACTTTTCCAACCTCCTCCTTGAAAAACTGGGAACAAAAAAAAAAAAAAAAAAAAAAAAAGCTTTATCTAAATGCCCTTGCACTACGTTTCAGGATGATTTAACTTTTGCCAATCACACATTCTTATGTGAAGCTTGAATTTGGAACACAAAGCAAGTATACATATCATAGTGTTCTTAAGGACTAATCTGTCTATATTTTATGTTCCCAGTCTCGGTTGTACTTCTTTTGCTCTCATTCTTATTTATACTATTTTTTATTACTGTATTTTTGCAAGCTCCTTACGAACTTTCTGAAATAACTGATATGAACATATGCTTTTACAGAATTTTGAATACTGTTTTAAAGTTGTAGTGTCCAATAACTTTATGATTATTTTTAAAAATCTTATTCTGATACTTCACAAAAGATATCTCATTGTTGTTTTAAATTTGTAATAATCCTTAGCCATTTTGAATCTTTTATGTTTTTAAATATTTATAGACTTTCTTTGGAAAAGAAATTTGCATTTACATATTAGGACTTAATGTTTATATTATTAAATCATACAATCATTTGGGAGATATTAACTGTTACTTTTTTATTGTATATATTTTCATATTTTTTATATTACTTCTATCTGTTTTTTAAACTAGTTTTCAAATGAGTTGACTTGAAGACTGAGCAATAAGAGGAAAGCATATTTTCATGTTCTACAATGAAAGCAAGCAAAGAAAAATTGCTTAACACTTTATACATTATTTTGAATATTTCTTCATTGAAATGTGGAACGAACATTATGTTAGTCAGCCTTCTGTTACTGTGACAAAATACCTGAGGTACTCAAATTAAAAGGAAGAAAGATTTATTTTGGCCTACAGTTTTGGGAGTGTTAAGCCACATTGTTTTGGGCCCTATTATGAGTCAGTACATCATGGCAGGAGCATGTGACACAGCTTCATAGTGGCTAGGTGGCAAAAAGTGAGGGAGAAAGGTAATGGGATCCCAACATACCTTTGAGGGTACACCCAGTGATACAAATTCTTCCTTCTAGGTCCTACTTCTTAAAGATTCCATCACTTTCTGATAGCACCATGAGCTTGGACTAAGCCTTCAAAACATAGGTCATTCAGGGATATTTCCAATCCCAACTATAGTAAACACTGACAGAGTTAACTCAAGCCTAAACCAGATGAGGAAAAAACAATTTATCTGTCAATTTTAAATGAATAAAATTTCCCAATCTATAAAACTTTTTAATTAGGTATTATCACATAATTATTATTAGTAATATGTTAAGGGCTGTGAAGAAAAACACACTCAACAAAATCCCAGAAGGGAGACAATACTGCTTCCATATTTGGAGAAGGAGAAACGGGTAGTGTATGAAAATTAAATGGTGAGCTAGATATTATATCCCGGAACAACCTTAGCCTTGCTAGGCAAATAAACAATTTGTGGATATTTAAGAAGAGTGATCTGTAAGAAGCATGACAGTACTAAATTAGTATATTTTCTTTTCAACTCAGATAACAAACTAGCAGATCAGGAAGTTCTACTTTGTTGGGTTTCAGCTGAATATTTAATAGGTTTTTCATATATCACTACTGTCAGGAAAAATAAGTATGAACTGCTGGGGAAATTAATAGCTGTTTGAACAGTATTTCCCAAAGAACTTTAATTATTTGGTTCAGAAAAGTTTCTTAAATTGGACATCATAAAGTTCTTTTGGCTGGAATCTTTTTTTAAAAATTTTTATTTATAGTAATATGTATTACAGTTCATACTATACATATAGAGCATCTTTTTACATAAAACAGTTTGTATTCAAAGTATATTCACAGCATTCAAGTCTTCAATCATGCATTTAGAATAATGATATCCATCTTATTCAACCACTTTTTCCCCATTCCCCCCTTGCACCCTCCCTTCCCCTCCCTTCCCTTTGATCATTATAGTGTTCCTCTAGTCCTCCTATGTACCCCGACCCATCAATACTGTGAACTGGCTTCCTTATAACAGAGGAAACATTCGGTATTTGGATTTTTGAGATTGACTGATTTCACTTAGCATTATATTCTCCAACTTCATCCATTTACCTGTGAATGTCATTATTTTATTCTCTTTTATTGCTGAATAAAATTCCATTGTGTATATATACCACATTTTCTTTATCCATTCATCTACCGAAGGACATCTAGGTTGGTTCCACAACCTAGCTACTGTGGATTGTGCTGCTATAAACATTGAGGTAGCTGTGTCACTGTAATATGCTGTTTTTAAGTCCTTTGGGAATAGACCCAGGAGAGGGATGGCTGGGTCATAGGGTGGTTCCATTCCCATTTTCCCAAGAAATCTCCAAACTGCTTTCCATAATGGTTGTACCATTTTGCAGTCCCACCAGCAATGTATGAGTGTGCCTTTTTCCCCACATCCTCTCCAACATTTATTGTTGTTTGTGTTCTTGATAGCTGCCATTCTGACTGGAGTGAAATGAAATCTTAGAGTAGTTTTGATTTGCATTTCTCTAATTGCCAGCGATGTTGAGCATTTTTTCATGTATTTGTTGATTAATCGTGTATCTTCTTCTGAGAGGTGTCTTTTCAATTCCTTAGCCCATTTATCAATTGGATTATTTGTTTTTTTGGTGTCAAGTTTTTTGAGTTCTTTATATATTCTAGAAATTAGTGCTCTATCCGATGTGCATGTATTAAATATTTGTTCCCAGTTAGTTGGTTCTCTATTAACCTCACTTATTGTTTCTTTTGCTGAGAAGAAGCTTTTTAGCTTAAATCTATCCCATTCATTAATTCTTGGTAATAATTCTTGTGCTACAGGATTCTTGTTAAGGAACTTGGAGCCTAATCCAACATGTTGGAAATTGGAGCTTACTTTTTCTTCTATTAGTGTATTGTCTTTGGTCTAATTCCTAAGTCCTTGGTCCACTTTGAATTGAATTTTGTGCATGGTGAGAGATACAGGTTTAATTTCATTTTGTTGCATATGGCTTTCCAGTTTTCCCAGCACCATTTGTTGAAGAGGCTATCCTTTCTCCACTGTACATTTTTGGCGCCTTTGTCTAATATAAGATAGCTGAAATTATATGTATTAGTCTCTGTGTCCTCAATTCTGTACCATTGGTCTACTGGTCTGTTTTGGTGCCAGTACCATGCTGTTTTTGTTACTATTGCTCTATAGTATATTTTAAAGTCTGGTATGGTGATGCTGCCTGCTTCACTTTTCCTGCTCAGGATTGCTTTAGCTATTCTGGGTCTCTTATTTTTCCAGATGAATTTCATGACTGCTTTTTCTATTTCTTTGAGAAATCAGTGACAAAGCCTCTGAAAGGGAAATGATGAAAACTACTCCATTTACAATAGCATCAAAAAAATAAAATAAAATACCTGGGAATCAACTTAACGAAAGAGGTGAAGGACCTCTATAATGAAAACTATAGAACACTAAAGAAAGAAATCGTAGAAGACCTCAGAAGATGGAAAGAACTACCTTGTTCTTGGATAGGTAGAATTAATATTGTCAAAATGTCCATACTACCAAAAGCATTATACAGATTTAATGCAATTCCAATCAAAATCCCAATGACATTTCTCAAAGAAATAGAAAAAGCAGTCATGAAATTCATTTGGCTGGAATCTAAAAAGGAATATAGTAGACACTGTCTATGATTATTTATATACAAATTGTATACTTCTATGCTCAAATTATGTGGCTTATTAAGCCTAAATAAAAGATGAAATTTACAAGAATGACAGAAAGGTTGGAAAATAACATTTTATCCATGACCATACAAAAATTGCCTATGAAATGTATTATGAATAGCATTCTGAATTATTTTTTTTAAAAAAAATATTTATTTATTTGCCTTAGTTGTACACAATTCGTTTTTATTTGTACATGGCGCTGAGGATCGAACCCGGGCCACGCACATGCTAGGCGAGCGCTCTACCACTGAGCCACAACCCCAGCCCAATAGCATTCTGAATTCTTGTGATTTAAATGCTATTTGTGATCTTTTCATTTAATTATAAATAATATCCCAAGACACAGCATACATTTATTGCTGTGTTTAACCTCAATAACTGAGGATATAAACTATACTTGATATAATCTTCTCAATAATTTAAAAAAAATTGAGTGTTTACTTCTTGTCCAATCTGTTTACAAGGTTCTCATGATGAAATGTGCCTGATTATGAAGCCACAACAGGGGAGCATTGATACTGTCATTCTTTTTTTTTTTAACTCTTATGTGCCAGAGAATATTATTTTCCATCGCAGTTTCATAGCAGAATTTTCTTTACTACTAATTAATTTAAGAAATCAGGAAATCCACTCAAAACACACAAACTAAAATATTGTAGCAATGTACTAAACAAGTATAAACTCTTTCGATTATCATCATCAAATACTCCATGTTAAAGAATTCTTTCATTCACTCTGACATTGAAATTTAGTTAAATTTTATGTCAATTACATTAAGAAGATGTCAAGATTAATATCATCTAATTGTACTGGTAAAAGATATATAAGTAAAAGTCCTTTAACATTTTCTTATCTATACCAATGGCTCTAGTCACTGCATGCAATCCCTGGGAAGAGTACACCTCACTTTATAGACTACTACTTTTTATATTAATGACTTAGCTAAAGACATAGGAAGCATGCTTGTGAAATTTGCAGACACACAAGATAAGGTAAAAAATTAAAATACTGAATGATGATTTAATTAAGTGCAAGCACAATACCTCTGAGATTATGGGGAACTGAGAGGCATGGTAGACTCTACCAGTGACTGGTGATCAAGAATTCATGATGCTGAATATAGGTAAAGGGAGAACAAATCTCTCAAAATACTTCATTTAGGATGTTGGATGATGCTTCCAATAAGTAAACACCTAAAATGATATTCACTTAAAAATTTTTTTTTTTAGTTGTAGATGGACACGGTACCTTTATTTTATTTATCTTCTTATGTGGTGCTGAGGATGGAACCCAGTGCCTCACACATGCTAAGCAAGTGCTCTACCACGGAGTCACAATCCCAGCCCGATATTCATTCTTATTGATATTGAGCATTTAGGAGTTGGACACAACTTTAGTGTGTATTTAAGAGGTCCAGTTTGTTTTGCTCTATGAGTAGGATCCATTTAAACTGTTTTTGTACACTTAAACATATGTATTCAATGATGACTGTGAGTCTTGAGAGCCAATCATGCTGCCTGGAGCCTGGGTTATCCAGGCATATGTGTCTCCTTTTTATTTTTTGTTATTTAATTTTTATTTATAGTAGTATGTATCACAGTTCATACTATACATATATAGCATCTTTTTACACAAAAAACAGTTTGCATACAAAGTATATTCGCAGCATTCAAGTCTTCAATCATGCATTTAGAATAATGAAATCCGTCTTATTCAACCACTTTTTTCCCCCTTCCCTCCTTGCTCCTTTTTATAGGCATAACTTTTTTTTTCAATTCTCTATAAAGACACTTAAGAAGAGCTGAAGCTGTTGTTCTTGGAAAAACAATATTAAAAAAAACATAAATTGGTCTAAAAATATTAAATGGTATACAGCAGAAAAGAGATTACGAAAAACATCAAAATTTCCAGAGGGTATATCTAAAGTCAGTGAATTAATATTATTCTTTAAGTAAGCTTAAAGGGGAAAAAAGTTCATTTAGTACTTATGGAACTATACAAATATGTGGGGTTCCATCCTCTCTTGTGGGGTAGAGACTGAGTTTAAACGGAGATAACAATGGTTATTTGATAATTGAATTTTCTTAACAATTTTTCCATGGTGTGAAGGATTAATTTATTCATCTTTAAGAGATTTTCTGCTCTAACATTCAGTACCTCTACAAATCAATTTATACTTCATAAAAATGTTATCTTTGCACTGGTTTTCTGGCAGTCTTCATTAGTTTGTTATATATTTAAAGGAAACAAAAAGAATTTTCAAACTGTAATACCATGTACATTAATTAAAAATTTTATTTAATACTATGAAAATAATCTAATACAAAATGCTTTATTTTTGTTTGCTCAATACTGTATTATCTTTACCATGTGAATAAACCCATATAAATCTATTTATTTCATCTCTTTTATGTTTAAGTGATGCAAACATAACTGAAATAAATAATGTGAAAAACATATTTGTAAAGGTGGTTGTTGTATATCAGATGAACTTTAGGAACAAGGTTCAGAAATATAAGCTTATTTTCCAAATAATGACACACCAAAAATAAATAAAATTTGTGTACTTGCTTAATAGTGTGCATACATCACTAAATCTCTACAGAACAAAAAACTAAAGTCAATCAATTGAACTAAAAAATATTAATGGTTATGTATTAAAATACTACTGTGGAATTTTCATTCTAAAGGTATAAAATTATGCTCTAAGAAAATTAGAGATGCATAGGGATATCTGAAAGAAAATATGTTTTCTTGAATAAGTGCTTTGGATAAATTGTTTTATCTCTTGCATATAATTTATTCATACTATTTTATGCCTTAATAAGGCAGAATTTTGATCATTAATAAGTTTCACACATGGGTTAAAATAGAGTATTAGCAAATATTTGCTAATTGCAAATAACTCACCAGATATTTCTTAAAATAGACTCATGGTTCTATTTGCATGTAGAATCAATCTACAATATCAGCGTAAACAAGATGCTTTAAAAAATCAAGTGGAAATTAAGTTCTACTCTGTTTTAACCCATTAGGCATGGATATACTGCATTTTCCTTAGTATTAAAAAAAAATCTCACTAAATTATTTTTAAAGCATCTTTTGAAAAGATTTTCTGAACACACACACACACACACACACACACACACAAATGCATCACTTAAGTACAAGGCTACTATTTCAGCAAAAATCTACAACAGGTACATTTAAGTCATAATTGTTAGAGAAGAGACTTGACGTTTGGTTTTTACAAAACTTTTTCCTCTGAGAGTTAATCCCTGGCTAATCTGAAGAAGACGTTGCCAGAGTTAAATTCTTCAGGATCTGCTTTCCTCAACTCATGAACTGACCTTTAGAAAGTAATTTACTAAGTATGTATACAGTTCAGTGCCCTCTAGTAAGTTCCGTGTTCTGCTAAATAGTTGAAAATCCAAGCTTTCATTTTACTCTCTTCTGTTCACTCTATAAAGCAGGAGGCACGTGTTTCAGCAGGGCATTGTTCTTGTTCTAAGATAATGTTTATATTCTGCTTCAGGTGCTCTTTGCTTGGTTACTCTTAGTTCTTCCTTCTCCTACTGAAATAACTATTGAATATTTAAACCCAAAGCCTTCTTATTTCATCTTTTTTTTCAAATTTGAAAAATTTATAATCAATAATTAAATTTGACAAATTAATTGTACTGGCAATTTCCTATTTAATTATTGTAACAAATTTTGTCTTTATTTTTTGTTTTTTTATATCATTAGTGTTCCAATTCATTAATATACCATGAAAGTCATTAAAATGCCAGTCCATAATACTTTGCTAAATAATGTTATATTAGCAAGTTTAATCTTATATATGAATAATCTATGTTGACTTTAATAATAATTTATTCATATTTATCTTTGAGAAGTAAAGAAGTATAACTTTAAAAAAAATGTGAAAGTGAGGAAGTCTGACCAAAAACAACAATAATGAAACCCTTCACATTCAGATTTAATCAAAAAACCTTGAACCTAATTTCAGAGTAGTCCTTTAAATTCTCATTTTCTCTGAAACTTAAAAATAAATACAAAATGTGAAATGATATTTTGTTTCTTTGTAAAAATATGAATAAAAGTACAAGTAAAAATGTGAGTTAAATACTAAAGCTAGTTCTTCCAATACTTTTGCTAGAAACAGGATTACCTTTCTCAAGATGAGAGGAAAGGATGCCAAGATCTGAAGAGTTAGACTGTTTTTCTTCAAATACAGGAGAATTGTTGCCTTTAAGGCTGCAACTGACACTGGAATTTTTAGTAAGCCCTAATCAATCATGACTCTTGAAAGCAGCTATTACAATATGATATGAAAGTCAGACTGTGTGACATGAACTTTCCAAAAACCAGTGCTGACAGCCGCTCTCTCTCTAAGGGCACTCATTTTCTTCCTCTTTACTTGAAAAAAAGAGGAGAAAGACAGCAAGGGGAGGGGGAGAAGAATGTGAACACTTTCAAATTCCCTAAATGGTACTTTTACCTATAAATAAGTAGAAGGTATAGAATCAGTATTTTATAGATAAGTGCATTTGCAAGCAGATTTAATGCACTCAAAACAGACCAGCATAAGGGCTGGCAAACATTGCTGGATCAAAAATAATTAGCATGATGCTTTCTTCTAAAGAAATCTGAGATTAATTTTAGCTTTAAATATGTGTCAATAAACGAAGTTTTACAGAATCATATAAAATGGAGTTCACAGATACAAGATAAATTTCAGCTGATTTTGATTAGGATTAGTGCTATATATGCTTATGCATTTTCTATTTCCATTCATTAATCAAGAAAAATAATCATACTACTTACATAAAATTTGGAGAAATGAGATGGTTCAGCACAGGTGCTCATATCTGAAAATATATAACCAGCATAAAAAGAAAGAAAACAGACTTCCAGCAGGCTGCCCGAAGTAAACACAAAGTACAGTAGAATTTTCATAATTAGTAAATTTCAAAAATGAAAGAATATTTTCTTTTGGCAATTGTATTAAGGAAATAATTGTTTGCATTTTAAATTCCTTTCTCCTTTGGTCTGTGCTTTTTTATTCCACCTGTTCACAGACTCTAGTGAGTTTGAGGCAGATTAAAAAGAAGGAGGTCAGACTATGCAGCCCCAAAATATACCACCTGGCCTAAGGACTATTGTCTACTGAAGAGACAATAGTGCTATCTGACTCCCCTGTCTGCTTAAAAGCAGAACACAATTTCCTTTTGTAAGGGTAACACGAAATTCTGTTTGTAAAGCTACCCCCCCCTCACACCAGCACCAGGAAGAAGAAGATGATGTCTGAGGTGTCTCATCATAGATTTGGTTCTGTACGAGTAATCTTATCAATCAACATTTTTAACCATATATTTGCGTCATGCATGAGTCCAAATCCCTCTTTGTCTTCCAGTTAATCACACTTTGTGAAAATGACATATAAGCCCCTCATGTTAACCTCTTCTTTGGTTATTCACTTTTCTGTGAAGCCCTCACCTCGTGCACATGAAATGTTAGTAAATTTTTATGCCATGGACATTGCTAATCCATTCTTTGACAAATTAATCCTCTGGCTTCAATAACAAAATCTAAGAAGATATATGGAACAGTTATGTTTTCTCCTCTATGCTGTCATTTTAAAATAAAAGGTTATATGACATTAATAACATGAGAACATGGAAACATATTGATATTTCTATAATTTTGAAAAATTTACCTACTTTTAATGTTACATATGAAACTTGTTTTAATTGGATTTGTAAATTTTAATGTCAAGGATTATTTCATAATGATGCTGATCATAATGCAAAAGGCACAGTCCTAAATGCCATAATCCTAAATGTCAAAATTCTGAAAGAGTAAAGTCTCTGAAGTCCAAACCCCTAACAATAAAAATTCTGAAACTCATGATCCTAGAAAAGTAAAATCCTGAATGTTGAAATCATGAAAGGCAAAATCCTAGAAACCATAATTTTCTTTGGGAAAAAAAAAAAGGCTATATTAAAAGGAGTAGAAAGCTGGATTCTGGGAAATGGATCAGTACATCTTAGTTGTATGCAAAAATAGTTACCAAATTATTTAATCAGGTAGTACTTCTAATTCTTCACACACACAGCATGTTTTTCTCCAAAAAAAAATTCTCTTTAGGAAGGTGCAGTAGTGCACACCTAAAATCCACCTATTCAAGAGACTGTGACAGAAGGATTGAATGGTCAAGATCAGTCTAGTACGCATAGCCAGATCCTGTCTCAAAATAAAATTGTAAAAGGCTGGGGATGTAGTTCAGTGGTAAATTCCCTGTACAGCATGCTCAAGAGTATGGATTCCCTACCCAGTACAGCAAAACAAAACAACAAAGATGTCTAATCAGAGAATAAAACTAATTAAGTGAGCTCTGCAATCTTCTGCACGAAAGACACTTGCTGATCATCCAGTGCTTCAAGACATATATTAAACTATTCTTGGTTTGAAATTTGTCTTCCATAAAAGATAGGGTTCTTAAATTTACCACTAAGTCTAACAGAAAAAAAAAAAAAAAAAAAAAAAAAAAAAAAAAAACTTGTGCATGTTTCACTTTGGTTAATGGATAGCACTTTCAAAACTCTTCCCACCTCTTCTTAAACCAAATATATACAACTCTTGTTGGATATGAAGTTTCTATAATTTATTCATTTATGTCTTAATGAGTGAAAAAAAAGCAAAGGAGTTTTTATTTAACACATTTTATTATTGCATATTAATTATACAGAATAATGGGGTTCATTGTGATATATTCATAGATGCATATAACAAAGAATTGTACCAAAATTTATTTGAATATTTGGTGGTCTGTACAGAAGTAAAGTGGATTTTAATTGAACCTCCAAATTATAACGACAAATTTGTAATTAAGTGTGATCAAGGCTTCAAAAAGAGAATTTCAAGATGTTATCAAAACAGTTTATTTCTTTGATTCAGTCCAATGCCTATAGAAGGAAATTCAGATGAAGGAATCGATCACTTAATGTGGTAAAAATAAAAACTTTGGTTGAAAAAGGGTTTTTTGGTCTGCTTTGGCATTCCTTACAGGGAAGAAATTCCAGGAATTTAATGAATTAAAGCAACATTTGCCTGAAGAAACTATTGAAGTTACTGACTGATTTGAAAACAATCTTATGCCCCATAGAATAAGACAAAACAGAATCATGTTGCTGTTCAATCACTAGTATTGTATCTGCCAAATTTGTGGCATATGAGTGCATCAAGAATGGATTTCCTCATAGCCAATAAATAACACGGAAGCATGGGACAGAATATGAGAAAATGTAATAGGGGATGCTTTTGTTGGTGTATATCAAATTATAAAAAACTGTCATAAAGAGTAGCATCACATAGAAAATGAGCTTGAAGATATTATCTGCAGAGAGCCATGCCACTCCCTACAATCAGCTAGTCATCCAAATGCAAGATTTCAAGATATTGATAAATGATATTGAAAGTCAGCCAGTAGTTATCAACAACTTCAGTGCAACCTTCCATAATCTATCCCTTTAATGCATTTTTTCAGTCAAATTTTCCTTTTAGTTTTTGTTTACTTTTCAGTTATCTCACTATTTCAAATTATCAACATCATTTTTTACTATTTGCTATACTATGTATTTCATCTTTGCATCATTCATAAATCTGGAAATATAAATTACAAACATTTTCTAAGAATTTTAATTCATTTATGCGTATTTTGAAAATTGAACTCTATGGAAGTATATTATCACTACAATGACTTTGTGACATGTGTAAAAATATTGAAACGTTCTTAATAAAGAAATGTCTTTATTGCATATTTATATTTGTGAAAAATAAAAATTTTCAATTTCTCAGCAATTTAGGCAATTGCACATGTGGTAGTGACCCCTCACAGTTTTTAAGGGGCCTATCAAAAACTTGGGTTGTCTATTATGGTAGACAAATTTGTGTGAAACCAGGTGCACACGATTGCCAATCATGTTTGTTCATGTGTTTCACTTTTTGGTCTGTTTAGTAATGATCAATTGATGCTTATGAGTCTACTCCTAAGTGTTTTACCTATGGGACTGTTGTTAGTATACCTCATTGTTTAGGCTTGTAGGTATAGGTATACTACTGGCTGTTCCATGGTATAAGATGGTCTATGAAATGTTCTGTCATGTTAATATGTTTCTCAAATAAATCCCATTTTAAAACTGTAAATAAACATCTGCAAAATTGTTTAAATTGTTTCCCCAGAATTATTTTTTTGAATTTTGATCTTTTAGACTTCAGGGATTTCTGTTTCTCATATTCTACATCAGACATGTTGAACTTTGGGAAATTTGGTGATTTTGGTATTTGGGATTGTGTCTCTCAGTATTATGGCCTTTTATAAATGTTTAATATTTCTTTCCCATAGAGGATATGCTAATTGAGAAATATGTTCATTGTTAATGAATAAGAAATTAATGATTCAACAAATTGTCTAGGATTTTGATACAGAATCATTGTTTCAACTGATTAATGATGAAAATATTTCTCAACATTAAATTTATAACAAGTACAAAAACAAACTAAATTTGACATACTTCCTAAAAGCTTTATCTCTGTTGATATTGTATTAAATTCATTTTTTAATAAAAGAAATACTGACCAAAATGTAAGTGTATAATAAGATGTCAAGGGCTAATTTTCAAATATATAGCTGAAAATCTGAAGAAAATTTAAAGTCTTGTTTTCATAGTAATATATTTACTTAACATATGCAATATATTTCTTTTTAAACTGTGTATTAATGTATTCAATGTATATGTTTATATTTAAATTATAAACAATATATATACTAGTATATTTTATATGGCTTGATATATATATTATATTAAATAATTGAAATAAAATTAATTTATTGTTACATGTATTATGTACTTAAAATATTTATTTCTATATGTACATATGTATCTGTGTACATATATGTAAGATATCATAATTATATTATTTTTTATTAATACAGATTTATTTGGTGACATGCTTTGCCCTGAACAAAAACATCAATGAATGAGGGTTAAAAATGTTTTTTTCTCTTTTCTCACACCAAGTATTTCCAGGTATGAATAGAACAATAATTACATTTCTATAAATGGAGGTTATCACTAATTGTAATTCCATTTCTTCCTGTTAGTGACTTAATCATCATGGAAAATGTTAAAGCAACTAAATAGATGTCAAATAAATTGCTGAAATTATAAAAAAAAAAAAAAACTGATTAATGTAACTTTCCAATCTGAACCCTTTTGTGAACATTTAAAGAAGAAGAGGTGTCAAAAGACCAATCAACCCAGGGTGGAGACACTGGATGAGGGCAGCCCTACATCACAAGAGACAATGGAGATCTCAAAAAGACAAACATTTGTATCAAAGGAAAAATAAGTTACTACTTCTAGAAGAATTTCTTTCTTGAAAATAAGTCTATAGTAGCATTTCAGCACTTCTGTTTAAACAATGCTAAATATCCTGGACTGGTTTATCCTCAAAGATGCTTCTGAAAATCTTGTCCACCTTTCTAAGAGCAACTTTGGTATACAGCTGTGCTTTACAATAAAGTGTTTGCTTCTAAGTGGAGAATTATTGGGATTTAAAGCCCTATGGGGAAACTTGCATTTCCTGATTTCATGGAACTTGGAGATTTAATCATAAGACAGTCTGTTCTCTAAAAAGTAGCACACAGATTATAATACAGTCCCACAGCCAGTAAGACAAGTTATCTTCCGTGCTTTATATAATTGAACTTTTGACAGTTTGCCTAAATATCAAAATTTAATTTTTTTATCCAGAATACATATTCTTATACAGCTTCATCTTCTTCTATATAGGAAAATCAATATATATAGGTAATACAATATATAAGAAAGACAATGCACATACAAATCTCTTTTATAGTTGATGAATTAATCAAAATTTTACTCTAATCACTATCAAAATTAATATTATTTTATAGCTGAATATTAGCTGACAAGACTGTCAAAACGAATGTTATATCAGACACATTTATACCATTATAGCTGGGATTATAGTAGCATTGAAGTCCCAAAAGTCTTATATGTCTGCAAAATCAAGATCTATCCTAGATTCTTCATATGAATACAAGGAGATGCAATAAAGATAAGGTCACTTTTACAATTATCTTTGAAATATATTTTTTAAATCTACAGTTAAAGAATCCAAGACTGCTTGGAGGGTTTTATTATTTATTTTATTTTTTAAATCCCTCTCATTTTTTGATCCAGCTCATTCTCCTTTTGAACTTCAACCTTCTTAGGAAAAGCAAACACTCCACCACAAAAATGGGTTTCCAATTCAGTTTTATTCCTACAGAGAAGAGGTAAATGGCATTTCTTGAGCTGTGCCTGCTGTCTACTAGTTACAATATAGGTACGCAGAGAACAGAGCAGCATGCCACTGAAGAAGGAAAATCAGAAAATTAGTTAATTCAAAAATATGTTTGCTTGGTTTGAAGTAGAAAATCTATACAAGAGATAGGACTTCTTTCAGCTTTCCATTTTTATGTTTATGAACATATTAAGAATAAGTAAAACAATATTTTAAAGTCTCAAAATGCAGTTGCACTTACTGATGGTGCAAGGCAGTGTATTGTGAGATATTAGTAAAGATCCTGGAGATGGAGACCCAGTTCTCATTAACTCTGGCTAACTTTGCTCTAATTCAGTCTGGTCAGAGTTGCCTCCAGTCTGAGTTTAGCTGTGAAGTCAAGTATTTCATTCAGCGTCTCCAAAGCTCTAAAATACCCTTGTTTAATTTACTGAAAGCATCTCTACTGAAAACTTTTAGCAATCTTCAAATCTGGATAGAAGATTACTAATTAAAATTCCAATTTTTATATTGTGGGACACCCAAAAGACTCGGGGAATCTTATTTTATTTTTTTTTAAATTGGAAACACAATTGTAGTCATTCATTGACTACATAACAGTTTTCATTACACTCACTAAAATTGATTGCTAATGAGAGAAATTCTTCACATTAAATAAAGTGTAAAAGTTGACTATTTTAAGTGAGACTCACAGATGGTCAACGTGACTGTCAGAACATCTTACTGTGATAAAAGAAATAGTTTTCTCCAAATGCTCATGTGACTAAACTAAATTTTGTGTTAAATGAGCATTATAGAAACAAGACATCCTACTTCTAGAAATGTGTTCTACTTTTTGAAAAATCTACAAGAAAGAGTCCAACAGCTGTTGCTTATCTGGGGTAATTAATTATAAAGGTTTAAGGTAGGCTTTTTATTTTTGAATGAGCACCACACAAAAACTACAAGGTTTTGCCTATTTTATGTAACTATATTTTCTCTGAGCACTTTAATATTTTTGTAGCGATATCTTCCTTGACCTTTTTCGTAATTGTAATGTTAATGTTTTTTTTTTTTTTTTTTTTTTTTGCTTTACTAGTAAAACTTACATAATTTTATAAGGATAGTTTGCCCTCAATACACTAAAATTCGACACATAGGATTTAAATGCATTTTTCCTTTTTTGAACAGAGAAATCCCCACAATAAAAGAAAGAGCAACATAATGGAGTTTCTTCAGCAAAGCTCAGCTCAGTTCATAATAATCATACCAATATGTTACAAACTGAATACTCTTCCTGCTTCAGTGAGAGAAACCACAAAATTTATAAAGGCCTCAGCATTGATGACATTTGGGTTTAAATTATTTTCTTTTGTAGACTGTGTGTGTTCCTTGTCTTGACAGACTACAGATCCCATGAAGGTTATTACATCTTAAGATTTGCCTTTCTTGGGGTCAGTGGTATAATTATAAGAGTTTGCAGAGCTAAATTGGTAGGTGGTATATTTATTTGTTTACCAGTTGGTCATGAGTCAGTTTTAGCAGGAAAAAAGCCCGATATGAGTGCACAGCCTGGTCCGTCATAATTTATGGTTGCTTAACTTTTCTGCAGCCACCTCATCTGGCTGAACCCTGCCACAGTGACCCAGGAATGCCCTAGTCTTGACATATAGAAACACTTAGTAGACATCTCAGTGTTTGTTACTGCATTGACAATTGAATTAGTCTGGGTATCCTATGCTTGTTTAAATCTCAGAAATAAAATTAGTTACACAAAATCAAATACCAAGTACGTGTGATATTATTTCTGAATTAACTTAGGTAATACCTAGAATGCACATATTTATAAGGGTTTCCTTTTTAAAAGGATTTGAGATAATAGCAGGTTTTACATATTTTGATTTCTTTTCCTTGTTTTAGTCTTTAGCAGACTTATTCATAAAACCTGTCGTATTTCTCCTCTTTTCTTCAGACTATTAAATATATAAACATTTGCCATGCCCCTATAAAACCAACCCATGACTGGGCTGTTAGTATGCCTAGGCCAGAGACTGTGTTATCACTTCAGTATTGGACACATGGAAGGGACAATAAATATTTGCTTCATATTTACCTATTGTAGATTCAATGAATATTTGCTGAATGAATAAATTCTTTCACTGCAGATTTCCAGTTTTAAATGGTCATAAAATGAATGATTTCCTCTTGGGATGTCAGCTCAATTTTAAGGGTAAATTAAGCAATATCAGCAGCTGCAATGGCTGTTAATTACAAAAGTGCTAATATTAGGATTTTGACTGCATAACAAAGCCAATATTTTAAAATAAGTAAAAGGGGCTCATAAATAAAGAAGCAGGTGGAATTCTGAAGCTAACATAAAATATCTTTGAACCTGGAGAAGCCTTTCTTTAAAAGTATGATTAGAATATGCACACAGAAGCTCTTCTGGAATGATTTTGCAGATGCATGTAAATTTTAGTTATGTAAATAACTGTATATTATTTGTAATAAATGATTTGTATTATTTCCTTTGTGGTTTGTAGAAATTTTCTTATTAATAAAGTACAGCAATGATTGCCTTTCATTAATAGCTTGTTTTTTTTTTTTTTTTTTTTTAACTGTCAACGCTTTTAAAAAATAGCCTCCTCTGTCATTTGGTTAGCAGTTTTTATGTATTTGGTTTATATAGAAACATGTAAGCATATTTTCACAGCTAATGAGAGGAAGCATGTGCTCCAGAAAACTAGATCAGCAGAGACCTACATCAAATTAGGAGAAGAAAATTGAACAAGTACAGTCCAGTATCATTTCTTCCCTGATACTGCCTGATTATGTTTGGATCTCAGCCCCAAAACATGAAAAATAGAAGCACCTGGCACTAACATTCTGGGCATAAAAATCCAGTGGAAATTATAAGCTAAACAGGAAGAAGACAAAAGTGCTCATCTTTCCTCTGCTAATTTTATTTTCTCTGCAAAATGTTCCTCCATCAAATGTGTCATGCCCCACATATGCAGCAAGCAATCTTCAGTTCCTGCATTCATTATGTGTAGACTGTGGATATTTCTGGTTGTGTTTTCCTGCAGGGCTCTCATACTTTTGCTCTTTTCTTACCATCTATAATCTAAGTCCATATCCTCTTTCAAGAGAATGGCTGGAATTTCATGAAACTTCCTATCCTTATAAATTTCTTATGACCAATTTCCAAATTCAGCTAGAAACTTCGTCTTACTTAATTTCTGTTTTAATTTTTTCCTAAATAATCATTGTGGTAGAATATATATATCTCAAAGTGCACAGAGCATAGCTACATAGCTCTATATATCTTTAACGAAGTGAACACTTTAGTGAGCCTGTCCCATGTTGAAATAGAACAATAGAAGCTAAATGGAGATAAAAACCAAAACACCCCTGGAAACACAAACTCTCCTGTTTCTCCATATTTGCTCACACTTGGTATTATTAGCACACACCATATTTTAGCCACTCAAGTGGGCGTATTATCTAATTGTGGATTTAATTTATATTCTCTTGATCACTGAGGAGATCATGAACCTTTTCTTATACTAACAGCCCTATTCTCATAAGTGTCTTTCACTCTTTTGCCTGTTTCTTATTGGGAAGTCTCACTGTGACTAGCTGTATAATTTTGAGAGTTCTTTGATATATTCTGTAATAAGTCAGCTTTATCATTTATAGGTGCCAAAGATCTCCCCCAACTGTGTTGTTTGCTTTTCATTAATATAATGATTTCTTTTAGTGACTAAAAATGTCTTAATTTAGTCTTATATTTTTATTCTCTTCTAATTCATTCTGTGTATGCTCTCAGCACAGAATTTAGGAAATTTTGGCCTACTCCAAAACTTTAAAGTGTATTTGCATATTATCTATTTTACAAAACAGTCTTCTGATTATAATAAATTTCATTTCTCTTTACATTTTCCCCTTCTATTGACCTGTATAAATAGCTAAATGATAGTAGTGATAATGAAAAATCTTTCTACATGGTTAATTTCAGAGTAAAACTATCAATATATGGGAAGTGTAAAGTTTTCTAAAAGACTTTTCTAAAAATATCACATATATTCCTGTTCATCATTTGTTTACTAATTATCAATTATCGTTTTATCAAATGACATGTATGCATTTATTGAAATAAACATTTTGTAGTGAAATATATTGACTGAAATGTAAATCCAGACTTGCAGTCCCCACTAAACTCTACTGATTTTTTTTTCCTTATTTGTTCATTAGAAAGTCTAACATGATAATTTTGGAATCTCTAAATATTGTTATCTTGGACCAGAGTGGATTTTCCTCATTTCACCACTAAACACTAAAGTGCAAACAATTTACATTAATCCAATTAATGACATACTGATTCAAGCACAATTTTGAGTTTTCATGATTTTATTTAGATTGTGTGCTCTCTTAAGGCGCAAGTCTATAATTCCCTAGAGCACAGCACGTATTTTCAATAGTATTTTCAGGGAAGTGTCAAAATCCCAGGGTGGGAGACATGTGAACAGATGCATTCAGATAACCCCACAAAATGATTTCGTGTGTAAAATATACCAGGAAAGTAGCACAGCATCGAAAGAGGTCCTGAGACTACCTTTTCCTCATCTATAACCATTTCAAAAATGATATATGTTCTTGGACATTATAATTTATACAAGTTTGCAATGTTTGCTGTCATTCGTGTTTTTCCATAGTAAATGAGAACTTAAATAATTTTTCGAAAAAATGGTAAGGGGAGCTTCATACACTAGGAGTTTGGGAAGAGAGAACAAAGGCAGGGATCAGGGGTCCTTCAAAATTAGTAGTCAATATTTATTGGATGGGGGCTGTGTGGTGCTCACTGGAGTCCTGGCATTTGCTCCTAGGAAGATGAGGTTCTGACCTGGGCTCAGAAGGGACCTGGTGTGGTGCCAAGCAAGAGTACAGATTTGAGAATTGTTCACACATAGTCCTCTTCTAGGAAGCCACATTTTCAAAATGTAGTGTGGCATTTTCTTCTGAGAGATTTATAATAACAACTTTCTTATGTGGACCTAGGTGTAGTAAAAATAATTCCAAAGAAATAAATTTTTCTAATTTAAATTGCATAGGAAGGCAAGTATCCCTAGGTATCTCATTATTTATAATTTAAATTTATTTTTATTTTAGAATTATTCTAACATAATGTGTAAGTAGGTGTCTAAAAAACTCATTGACATTTTAGGAATTTTTTTACCATAATATCTTTCAAATTTATAGTTGAGCTTTATTTTTATGAGCTAGTTTACTATAACAGAATAGTTGAGACTAGGTAATTTATAACAAACAAAAATTTACTGGCTCACAGTGTTGGAGGCTGAGACTCCAATACAAAGGTGCAGCAGTTTGGTGTCTCTTAAGGACCTAGTTGATACTCTGCTCCAAAGATGGTGCCTTGAAACCTATATCCTCCAAAAGGTAGGAAAGCTGTTGCTCACGTGGCAGAAGAGTGAAAAAGCTAAGAGAGACAGCTCAGAACAAATTTTGTTAAGGCATCAGTCTGGCCAGTGGAGGTAAAAACCTCCTGTTCTAATCACATTTTAATGGTTTTATCTCCCCAAATGGTGCATTAGGAACTAAATTTTAATATATACCAGGCACAGTGTTGTGTCCCTGTGGTCCCAGCTACCTGGAAGGCTGAGGAAGATAGAAAAAGAAATAAAAAGAGAGAGAGAGATAGGGGGAGAGAGAGAAAGAAATGGGGAGGGTGGAGAGAGAGAGAGGGAGGAATGAGAAGGAAAGAAAGAAAAAGGGAGAATGGAATAAAAAGGAAGGAAAAAGAGAGGAAGACTCTCAGAAGCAAGGGAGGAAAGGAAAGAAAAAGAAATGAAGAGGTTGAATGAGTTCTGTTTGGGGGTTATGGATGTTGCTCAGTAGTACAGCTCCTTGCCTAAAATGCATGAAAACATGGGTTTGACCCCAGCACCTAAGTTTTTAAAATTTTAAGAAGAATTTGGAGGCAACAGACATTCATAAGAAGTTTATGGAATTTTCAAAGTCATTTTGTTCTTCTTTTTAATACCAAGTAGTGTAGAACTCTTGCTAGTGGGATTACCAAAGAAAGTAGAAAAAGTAAAACTGTGACCTAAGTATCTTGAGTAAAAAGTATAAAATTACCTCTTTGGGGTCTCATCAGTTCTTTTGATAAATCCCATTAGATGGACTGTTCCTCTGTTGGCATTTGCAGGCTGGCTTTCTGTGTGTCTGACTACATCTCTGTAGTCTCCTTGAAGGAGATGTCAGTTGCCTATTAAATGCATCCATTCCCTCAAGAATCTATCATCTTCCTGGGATGATGGTTTTAATATCTGCTCATCTTTGCTTTGAGGGCAGCCTCATACAGCTAAATGACAACGAAATGCTTTTTTTTTTTTTTTTCATTCAGTGCTATGTAAACATCTCAAAGTTCTTATTTCTGAACCAACATTTATCTATGCCTCAAATCTATCCATCTATCTGCCTATCGTCCATGCATCTATCTTCCTATGATCTGTTCTACCTCTTTCCTCTCCTTCCCCAAGCCCATGATTAATATCTGAGTGTAAAAGTCATTACCTGTCAAGTGGCTTAGTCCTGTAGTTTTCCCAACTGCTCTCCCCTCTGTTTTCAGCATGGACCCAACTATATTTCATCTGCCAAGCTTATCCTACAGTGACCTTTTTAAACATTCAAATCTGACCATATTATTAGATATGTAAAAATCCTTCAGTGACTCCCTGTAGCTTTCAAAGCAATATTGAAATGCCATTGCTTAACATAGAATATTACTTGTTATTTGGCAATTTCCTACTTTTATGCTACTTCTTTGGAAGTTTAAAAAAGTCCTCTCTGCCCCAGCATCTCTTCACAATATCATACCCACTAATTTCTCAACACTCAGTATTAGCTTTCCATGATCACATATTTAAATTTAGAAGTCTGTCTTCAGAACAGCCTATAGAGAGCTCTATTAGAGCAATTGCTACAAGTTATCATACATAGTATTTCTCTTTTACTTTAAGCCTTAACACCTTTGAGGACAATGATTTTTCTTGATCTGACATTGTGACTCAGGGCAATAGCATGATGCCTAGCATATAATCAATGTCCAATTGAACTTGGGCTGTAAGAATGGATGGACAAATTAATGTTTGAATGCTACATATGTGAAGCACAGAAAAAAATCAACTTATAATTTATATATACACACACAATATAGACAGTATTGAGTATTCACAGTATAAAACAAGAAGAGTTGAAAAATCCAAAGGCACTGTTTATAATGGTTACCATAGTATGATGAGTGACAAAGAAAGGATATTTCTTTTTTAAATGTTGCATTTAATTGTACAGTAAAAGTGTATAAGATTATAAAATTTAATACATGGTTTATTATTTTAATAAAACCAATGCCAAATTTTTAAACAGAGATTTGATAGTTGCTTTATATGAATCCTTTAAATTTACCTCTTATTTTACGGCTGTTAATTGATTCAGTAAGTTTGCGAATAAAAAAATAGCCAATGAGAAGTTGGGTTGTCAATTGTCTCTTAATTACAGTGTTTCAGAATAGTCTGGGAGATGCCCTCCAGGGCCCTGGGAAACACTGATTTTCTTTATTGCATTGCTGTGGCTTTGTTAATGTGGCTTGTATTATTTTGTTAATTAGGAAGAATAGTTTATATAAATAAGAGGCTTCCTGGATAAAATATGTCTTGTAACTCTAAAGGCAAGGATTTATTGCCTTTATTTTAAAAGTCATAACTGTACATGATAACTAAGTTCTTGGCAATAGTGTCTTAAAATTCTAGTAGCAGAATAGAAAAGAATCATCTTTAGTCAAGTCTGGACATAGAATAGGGAGCTCAGATATTTTTGTGTCAAAGGATTTCCAGAGGAATTACTTGAGTAAATATGTGTATGTGTTTATATGCATACATTCCTGTGTAAAGGCTGAGGGGACTATGTGTTTAAAGACAATGTATTCAATATTTTAATGTCTTTCTTCGTTATAACTTGGCTCTATGAGAACACTTAAAACAAGGTTTGTTCTCTGTCTCTTACTTCCCTCTTAACATGTACAGCAAATGTATCTACAAATATATGCTATTATTTCCTATATGTGAGTTCTATTCTTAATTGACCAGCTTTAAAAGAACTAAATTGCATTTATTTAAAACATCTTCCCCTAGTAAGACATATTAAAATGCATCTTTGTAGTTCTGATAGCAGCATTTGTTGTGCAAGTGCCTTCAAATTTAAATATGTCCAAGTCATAATTATAGTCAAATGAAGGCAAATGCAAGAATGGTTCTGAGAGGTTTATCCTTTTAAACTGCAAATTTAGCTCTTTAACATAGGCAGGTTTAATTTCAAAGATTTTCACAGTGTAGGAACTAATTAATTAGTTAATAATGCATGAAGCCAGTAGAGCATTATCAGTGCTTTATCCCAGATGGAAAATCAGAACAAATGAAGAAACTTACATTTAGTTTGACCCTTTTCAACATGAAACTTTAGGCTTTTCTTGTTGTCTTGTTACATTTTCATCAGTTTATACTTCATATCTTCATATCTCCATCCTCACAAGATGATATAATTTTTAGATTCCTGGGGTGGAAAAGGGAGGTGACAACAAATTGAAAATTATGTCATTTAATTAGCTTGATAAATCTGATTTTCAGAACTAAAGTGATTCTTCAATGTGATAGCACATTATCCTGTATGGGCTGCTAATGTCCATCTGCTAAATTGCCTCCTTTATCATGACAACTGGCAACCCAGTGGTCTAAGGAATTTAATACCTCCATCCCTGAATTACCCTTGCCCAAACACATAGGACACAGAGGAAATAAACTGAGCCCCTCCACCTTGAGAGCTATACTTACTATTCCCAAAATCTTATATAAAAGCTAAATAGCAATGTGATTTTTATCAGAAAATGTATCCCTTTCTTTCACATCTCTTCTTATTTCTTAATGATATAACTATCCTACTAACTTCCTGTGTATTTATTAGGTTACTTTATAAATAAAGAAGCTATAGATTAAAATATGGCCAATTAATTGATAGATTAATTTATTCTTTGACTTAAGGTAAAATTCAAAGCTCTTCCATTCATATGTTTCATTTACTAGTAACAAATATGGCAATGCGTTATAATGTATATCAGCTCCAATTGTCTATATGAAGGGGTATTACTTCTCTGAAAGATCTAAAATAGTGAAAGGACAAACTTTTGTCTTTAGGAATAAAAGGTGAAATCATGAATACTTAAAAGTCTCACTCCAAAAAAGTAACCTCAGATATTCTTCTTTCTTAAGAATTCACATGTCTTATCCTATTAGTTGAAAGTTGAGAGTGTAGAATCACTACTTGAAGCATTATTAAAATAATCTAAATAAATGCCTGCCTAGTACAATAAGAAAAGCAACTAAACTTCTTCCACTAATTAAAGAGACTGGTTTTGAGAAACTACAAGATCATTGGTCCTACCAGTCCAAACTGTGATAAGGGTGGAGCAGATTGCAATGGTTCTCAGGATAGACTTTACCTGAGAGCATCAGTCCACAATAAGAAGCCAAGGAAAAAATACCAAGGTATAAATTTCTAAACTAATAACTAACATGAGGAAAGGAAAATTTTTACCCAGGAATCAGAAATTCAAAAGGAGAAAAAAAGAAGAGCATGCCACTGAAAGACCATACTGTAGAATGTTAGATTCCTCATATTTCCCTTTACAAACAAACTGCAATTTTATAAGAGTGTCAAGATATTTTCAGGAATTTATGAATTGAGAATCAGGTATAATATAAATATTCTAAATTTCAGTTGATTTTTTTGTAACAGACCCCCCCAAAAAAAAAAAAAAAATTAAAAACAGTTTTACCTCCAACTTAATGCAACAGAAAATGAATCATCCTACATTTTGAAGTTTCCTTTACTTCTAAGTATTTGCTACTTTGTTTAACAATTAGGTGCTGCAGTTGCCACATCAGTTGCTGGAAAAAGAAGTGTAAATATAATAGACAAAAGTTCTTATCCTCACTCACTTTTCCGTTTAGTATGGGCATTAGATCATTAAAGACAGCACAACAAGTACAATTCATTGTGAAGGAAGCTCCTAGGAACATAAATCTGACATCATACAAAAGATTGCTTGTTTGTAGGCAAGGAATGGGTAGCAGTGAAAGATTCCTCCAATGATAAGATGTGTAAATGGTACTTTAAGGAATGACTAGCAGTAACTAGGTAGAAAGGAGAGAGGATACTGTACGATGTTTTAACTGTTTTAACAGTTTTAAATGTGATGTTGATAATCAAAGAAGAAGAAATTAATATTCAGTGAAGAAGTCAGATGAGTAGGAGTGAGGAAAGGAGAAGAACCACAGGACAGATGGTGAGTGAGTGAGCTGGTATTAAATGTTCATTTAAATGGAAATTGGTATACTTGTCTTTCTGATTTTTTGTTGTAATTTTGTGGTGGCAGCCAGAGTGTGTGTGTGTGTGTGTGTGTGTGTGTGTGTGATGATGTATGAACTACAACTCAGTCTGGAAACATGTACTCTAAGATTAATAGAATCTAAGCCAGCAAGATAGGATAGAATGAACAAACATGGGGAAAATGCTAAGGCAATCTCTACCAGACCTTGAAAAGATCCTCTTATTTGAAATGCAGAACTAATTTTGCTACAGACTTTCCTTCTACCTCTTCCTCTGTCTGTCTCAGTCTTTCTGTCTGTGTGTTCATTTAACACTTCTCATTTTGATAGAATCTAAAGAGTACTACCAGAAGCAATTGATAAATTTATCTTTCTCTTACTTGAAACAATTCTTGAATTCCTTTACACAAATTTTAACTTACTCTAGCTTAATGTTTTATTCTGAAAGTAAAAACTTGGTTTTCAGATGTCTTTCCCATGTCTAAGTGCATATATTTGATTTATAATGTTATTTCCAAGTACTTTACTGATAGCCAGCTCCTCCTTCAAGAAACAAACCCCAAATCCTGTGGGATATAAATTGTAAACTAATACAGTGCAAACAACAACAGAAGTACTTTTTGTACATTCAGCACTTGGCATCTGTAGCACTTTCAAGTGAAGTTTATGAAAGAAATGAGAAAAAATTTGGCAGTAGTTCTTGAAGAAAGACTTGTATTTAACTTTTTTGGATTCTGTTGTTTTTGTCATTGTTTTCTTTCAGAAGTAAGTGAATAATGATTCAACAAAGGCAGCAGTGTAAAATTGTAAAAATAAACTAAAACTACATATCTGTGTATTTTCCATTACTATCAAAAATATCTGAGGTTGGATGCTTTATAAAGAAAACGTGTTTATTTAGCTCACAGTCTTGGAGGCTGAAAGTCCAAACATCATGCCTTGGTTCTGACAAGGGCCCCCTGTCTGCATCACAGTGTGGTAAATGGCGTTGTGATGGGAGCACCTATTGGAGGGGGAGATCACATGGCAAGACAAAGAGAAAGAGAGAAAGGTTCAGGATTCCTCATAACAACTCACTCTCATGAGAACTAAACAGGGTCCCACAAAATCTATGTTAGTTTCTTTTGAGGGCAATTTCTCCAAAGACCTAAAACCTCTGACTCCATTCTAGGACTTCAAACCTCCCACTTCATTCTGGTACTTGAACTACAAACCACTGGAAAAGGAAAAAAATCTCTCTCAATCTCTCTCTCTCTCTCTCTCCACCCCTGTCTCTCTCTCATATCTCTGTCTCTATATCGGTCTCTGTCTCTATCTCTATCTCTCTATCTCCAGCTCTGAGAATACACACCTAAAACTATCTGGGTTTTCTGTACAGGAGAACTTGACTAAGAATCAAGACAACAAAGAGAAAATAAATAGGTAACAGATAGAAACAAATGGCTTCCTGACAATATTGCTTTAGGGCCTTGATCAAGCCACTTTTATGCCAACTTGTTGAGTAGAATTTTCTGTTTTTGCTTAAGGCAAGTTGAGTAGATATTTTTTGTTGTTTCTTGTAACTAAAAGTGGCCTAATTAATTCTAAAAGAAAGAACCATAAATTTCCCAAAAAGTACTACTTTCTGGAAAATCTACTGAGAATCTGTCAGAAGTAGTTCTGGGAATCAGGATTAAAACAATGACTATTTTTATGAAGATTGAAGTTAGAAAAGCACAGCTTTAGAAAATGAGGTCATCTGGATGTGGGCCTTACCTTATTTATCACTGTATTCCCAGATCCTTGTACCTGGTCTAACACATATATAGTCATTCATTACCTAACAATGGGGAATGAGTTTGCAAAGTGCATTGCTAGAAAATTTCATCTTATGTGAATAATTGTAAAGTGTGCTAACATAATCTAAGAGCTATAACATCACTAAGCAATATAATCTTATGGGTCCATTGCTGTATATAAGATTAAATGTTGACCAAATCATTGTTAATTACAGCCGTACATATCATTATAGTTAACATTTAATGTTTATTGAGAAGTATTCTCAAAGTTCCATGTATTAGTTGAGCAATAGGGTCAAAGAAGTACCTGGGCACAGTGGAGTCAGCCTGTAATCCCAGAGACTTGGAGGTAGAGGCAGTAAAATTGCAAGTTCCAGGCCAGCCTGGACAACTTAGCAAGACTCTGTCTCAAAATAAGATAAAAAGGGTTAGAGATGTAGCTCAGTGGTAAAGTGCCCTGGGTTCCATTCCCAGTACTGAAAATAGAAAAAAATACAAAGAGGGAGTAAAACTGATTACTTTTCTTTGAGGAAAGCAGAAATCATATAATTTAATTATCAATTACACAACAATTAATCATATAATAATTAAATGATTTATTAATATTTGAATGTTCTCACTTTTCCAGAGGACTTAAAATATGTTCTCATTAATTAAAAAGGGTACCAGACTGAAGTAAACTTAGGAAATACATCTACTGTTACTTTTATTCACATACAAAAAATAAGTTCCAATATATTAACACATTAAATATAAGAAATCTTTCAACTTAGAAGTCATGTGTAGTTTGTAAAATTTGCAAAATGAAAACTTTAAAAAAACGAATAACTTTTAAACTCTCACATGAACATCCATATATCATCATTAGAAAAGCTGCAGTGTAGCATGATAAAGACAATATATTGGACTAGATGAAAGGCTTGGGTTATAGTTATAAGAAAAAGACATTTAATGTGGCACTTGAGTAATTTCTGAGAATGTTTGAGGAAGAAGAAACATTTAAATGTACTAGAGATTGAGGGTAAAGCGTACAAAGCTCTGGGCTTTTGTCAGCACCATTGATGTAGAGAAATGCAAATATTCTTGACACTAACTCTGAACAAACTACCCTTGAATGTGCTAATTATTAACAATTTCTACTTTTTATCTCTCATTTCATTCATATTACAATTTTTAGGAATTCTGTTCTTTTCTTCTTCTTTTTAAATAAGTATTAAGTGCCACTACCACTTCCATGTCTTTGGTTAAGTTTATTCCATAGTTCTTTATTCTTTTTGTGGCTACTATAAATGAGATTGTTTGTCCTGATTTTCTTTCCTTTTCATATAGTGTGTTGTTTGGATCGAAATCTCTGTGATTTGTTTGTTAATTTTGGCTCCTTCAAGTTTACTTAATTCATTCATCAATTCCAACAGGTTTATTAAGTCTTTAGGCCTTTTTACACAGATGATTATGGTCATCTAAAGAGTTGATTTTGTTTCTTTCCCAACTCAGATGCCTCATATCTTTTTCTTCTCTAATTGCTCTGGCTTGAATGTTGAATCAAAAGTGCAATGTTGAATCAAAGTTGACAAAAGCAAGTATTCTTGCTGTGTACCATATTTTAGAAGAAAAGCTTGAATTTCTTGTAGGCACTTTTCTTGATTTCAAAGTATGTTACAAAGCTACAGAAATCAAAACTGGCCTAAATAGACATGTAGAATAATAGAACAGAATAGAAAACCAGGTAATAAATGCATTCATCTACGTTCAAGTGATCCTCAACAAGGATATCAAAAAGTCACAATGGGAAAAGAACACTCTCCTCAGTAAGTGGTGCTGGGAAAACCGGTTATGTATATGGAAAAGTATGATATTAGACCTATATCCCATATAATATACAAAAATCAACTCAAAGTTACTTAAACATAAGACCTGTGTCTAAAACACTTTTCCTAAATTTTCTTTACATTGACTTTGGTAATGGTTTCTTGTGTGTGATTCCAAAAACAAAGGGCATAAAATCAGAAGTACACAAATGGGGTCACACCAAACAAAAATCTTCTGCACAGAAAATAATATTTCAACAGAGTGAAGAGACAACCTATGGAACAGGAGAAAATAATTACAAAATATAAATCTGATTATGATTTACTACCCAAAATATATAAGTACTCATACACAACTAGATAAAACAAAATTGGTACACACGCACATACCATAGGCTTACTTAGATCTTTCGCCAATTTGAGGTATATAGTATGTGCCCACACTCATGCTCATATGCACATATACACATGTATGTGCACACACAAACCATGGAATATTATTTTGTCTGAAAAAAGGAAATCCTGCTACTCTGCAATAACGTGTGAACTTGGAAAATATAATGTTAAGTAAAATTAGACAAGAAGAAGAATACTGCATGATCCCCCTTATACATAGAGAAGAAAATAGTCAACTCATAAAAGCATAGAGTATATGGTGATTGTCAGGGACTAGAGTGAAGAAAATGGGCTATAGTTGGTCAAAGGGTACAAAGTTTCATCTCTGCAGAATGAATGACTTCTGGAGACCTAATAATCTGACTATAGTTAATAGTAGTGCATAGACTACTTAAAATTTGCCAAAAGGGTCTCCCTTAAGCATTCTCACCACGAAAGAAAGAAAGAAAGAAAGAGAAGGAAGGAAGGAAATGGAAAGGTATTGATTGATGCATTTATTAGATTGGTGGTTATAATGTTTCTATATATCAAATTGTACAGTCTTTGTCAATTATACCACAATAAAGCTGAAAAAAAAAATCACCACAGGCTTGTGTTTTTCTTAGTGGCTGTCCACTGCATAGACTTTATCTTCAAGTACAGGTAAAGTGTATAGAGGGGAGAAACTGAAATGATTTGAATTATGTAGACAGTAAATTGTACTGCAATCAACCAGCGCCCTTACAAACTATGCTGGTTTTATCTACCTCTTCTATTTATTTTTCTTCTACCTGTTTGAAAATAATCTTTTTCTTTTCATCCTCAAAAAAAAAAAAACTCTCATTCCCTTAGAATGATTAACATGCATTACTCTGACAATGAAATCTTTTTAGCTACCAATTTTAGTGCTTCTGGTATACACAGTCTCCTCTCAATTAATTGGTCTTTATGTTTCCCTTTTTGGAGAAGATAATTGATTCACCTACTCCCCTAATTAGTCCAAGAATCCACTCCAACTGGTCATCTATTTTCTTTGTTTCTTGGAGACCAGAATCACAATAATGATCATTTAATCTCTTTTCTTTCTGTGCATTGCTGAGGATAATACAAACTATTGTCAATTAGAGTACTTTAGCTGTTGCTGTGATGTGACAGGGAATGATTTTAAAACACAGCCTCATCTTGAAAACTACTCTCTGAATCTTTCTTCATGACTCCAAATGTGAGTCATGTCCACATTAATATAAAGTTACCATTGAAGAGTCAGTATTTAACATTATCCACCTATACTCCATCTTTATTAGCAAAATACAAAGTATACTCAATAAAATACAAATCTAATAGTTACACCACTGCTTCCTGCATTTACATGAGAACACATTCCTTAACCAGCAGAGCCAAACTCCCACAGTGGAACAACTTATTCAACAGTCTAATGCTTTTGAATACCTATGAAGTGCCAGGCAATGTGTTAGGCCTGAGAATGCATTTGAAAAGTTCATTATTTTCCCATTTAATTGAGGCAATCATACTAATCCAAAATTTTTATCTCATTCTGTCTCCCAGAAAGCACATTATAACAAATAATAAAGAAATAAATTTTAAAGAAGTCCAAAGCAAAATTGAATGACACTTACTCAAAAAGAGATTGTTTTAGCCTTATTTTAAGAAGTTAGTATTAAGTTAGAAATGAATTTTTTCCCAGTAAAAGAGACGTTTTTCTTACCCAATGACTAGGAAAAAATACTTCATGGCTTGCATCAAAAGTTTATAATGAATTAGAAGGAATCTAGAGTGAAGTATCCAAGTAAGGAAAAGTGTCTGTTGACCTTTTTTCCTAATGCACTGAATGATCTAAGATTGGGTTGATGGTATCAGAGTGTTTAAACCTGATGATTGCTTTAATCTTCACAGAATCTTCACTGAAGTTTACTTTCTTAAAATGTCAATCATTCTCAAGATTGTGTGACACAAAAGTAAATTTGTTTGAATAAAAATTTTAAGGACCTTAAAAAATACACTGTTAAAAACTGAATAAGAACCGGACCAACATTTAAGCTCCTGGAAAATACATAAAATCTTATGATAGATACTGACTAATCTCAGGAATGGTGTCAATAGGATGTGTAAACTGTGAGTTTGGCACAACATACCAGAGGCATTTTTTCATATTATATAATTCAAGGTGACCTTATAGAATTAATATGCAATACTGAATAAAAAAAAAAAAAACTATGACCATAAACATGAGTTCTTAGATACTGTTCAGCATTTTAAAAAGGAAAAAAAAAGCATGAATATACAGTCAAGCACACTAAGCACATTGAGTAATTTAGGTCAAAATAAATTAAGTTTGTAAATAATTTATGCATTCCATGAAATACTCTGCAATGTTATCCAATTTACAGAGTACAGTGCATCACGTATAAATGTTTGGAATCTCATTAAAACATAATATGGGCCTACTGATAGATCAACCAGGTTTAAATTCTAAAATCTCTCCAATATTGGACAATGAGAAAAATAGGCATTAATATCGACTACATCCAAGCTTCCTTGCTTCTTCTGGTTCATGAGTTTATACCAGGTTAGGCCCTTTGTATTTAACAGGGAAGGCAAAACAGAACCTCTCAAGGGATTTGAAATTCTTCAAGCCTACTTTGATTTAAAAATTTGTGTATTGCCTCTATTGATGAACATGGTGGGGATAGGGTAGATTTTGGAGTAAGAAAAGAACTCAGGAATAATCAAATTGAAAGCTCTCATTTTTAAAAAAAAATATTTATTTTTTAGTTGCAGTTAGACACAATACCTTAACTTATTTATTATTTTTATGTGGCGCTGAGGATCGAACCCAGGGCCTCACCCATGCTAGGTAAGCAATCTACCACTGAGCCACAACCCCATCCCTGAAGGCTCTCATTTTTATAAGTGAATAAATTAGTCCTCAGACTACATCCAACAGAAGTTATAAGATGCATTATGATTTTAGCTCCCCTGTGCCATAATTAAGGGAGTTTCATCTCATGGGACCTGGCCACTTGGTATCCTAACATCTGAATACATTATATCATTTTGAATAATTTCAGACTTTCTGGTTTCTCCTAGAGTAATTTTCTGGCTCTATTTGCCATCTTGTTTTACGAAGTACCAAAGGATTCTAATCTGAACAAAACTGAAATACGCATTTTTCAGGCAGCAGACATATTATATAAATATTAGTCCAGACAGCCTCCATGATATGTCTGGGAGATATTTGGTTTCTTACTAAAAACACAGTTCAGTTCTCTAATTGTAGTTTTTTTTTGTTTGTTTGTTTTTTTGTTTGTTTTTTTGTTTTTTTTTGAGAAATGGATGGTAAATGATGACACTAAACCCTCATAACATAAAGTCACGAAATTTATTGATCCACCTCAAAACTGCTGGAGTTTCCACATATCAAGGCTTTCAAGTAGTAGTGTACTCTCTGTATATCATATACATTAAGGTTTTATTAAAAATTCAATGAAATATTTATATCTCAGTTATAAATCCCTGATGGGTGGATGAATGCAATCAAGACAGTGATTTTCCAATGTGAGTTTTATACATAGAACATTTTGTCATGGCAATGGATGTCTTCAGTTTTTCAAAAATACACAGTTTAAAATTGTCCTACTTCTTCCATAGAGTGACTGATTTGACTACTGTTTCATCTCTTCTTCTTCCCCAACCGCAGCCCCTTCACCAGCTGAAGAATAAAATTGATTTACAAGAGAATTCCCGTAGGACCTATTTCAAATTTCCCTGGGAAATTCAGAAATCATTTCAAATTTCTCTAGGTAATTCAGAAATAATTTCATAATAATGCATAATAAAATTCATACAGATTTTAAAGTAAAACCCTTTCTGTTAAAATTCCCAAGGTAACATTTCTTACAGTAATTCCATTGTGTAAGTGTAAAGGCAATTGTCAGTAATTCCAAATGATGTCAATATTTGAAGATAAGGGATATCTCTCTCTGGTGGGTTTCACTTGCTGGGCTGCCACCTTGATGGTCTCCAAAGTGCAGAATTCACAGAGGACAGAAAATGAACCATGCCCTGAGGATACACACCAGGACTCCACCCAAGGCACTCCCTTCAAAGAGTCACAATTGGATTATTCAGTTATGGATTTCAAATTATTTAAATGATTTTTCTTTCTGCGAAATCTTTAAGAATGTGAGAGTTTTTGTGTTGCCTTAAGTATAATAAAATCTGGACTGAAACTTACCCCCAAATAGTTCTTTTAACAATAAATGTCAGTGTTTGATCTGAGAAGGTGTTCAGTGGGTCTCCTTATGTTTAACAATATTCAGTGATATGATTACTGGGATAAACATTAAAAAATCTAAAAGAAAGCCTAAACACAACATCCTAATCCAAGTTATTAGATCATGAATTTCATCATAAAACTAAGTTTCCAACATTGTCACTGAATTCTAGTTGAAGAAGGCAAGATGATTTGAGTAATCAAATATGACCTGTTATTTCTTTCCTCTTTTGAATATCTCTGTTGACAATATTTTTCTTCTACAGTGTTGATAGTTATCTTAAAAAATTATTCTATGACTTGCATCTTTTGTTAAATAATTTAAAGGAGTATTCTAAAATCTTAAAAATCCATAAATCATTCATACATACAAAGACAATTTCAAATATTATTATTAGTGTTTTTATCTTGCATTAGTAGAGATGGTAATTCCTTAAAAATAACTACTAATGTCAAAATTTAATACCCATTATGGTCTTTTCTACAACATAATTGAACTTTTCAGGTATATTTTAATATACTTTTAAAATTTCTTTTTGTAAAATGTTTTCCCTAATTTTTTTTATTACCAATCTGTTTGTACACTTTTATAGGGCAGGTTCAAAGCAACTCTTATCTCTTAGAGAAGATCCAGCTATCCAAGTTAGGCCATCAAAATAGTAAAAATCTTTAAAGAGCATGTAGTTCTTCAATGACATTCCAAGACTTTCCTGAAGAATATCATGTACCTATTGTTTTCTTTAATTCTGTCCTTGAATTTTCATTTATTTAAGTTTAAGGAAGTAGAGAATAGGGAGGAAGGAGATAATTTCCTAAAACTCTTGATTATTAAAGATAGACACAGTAGTCAGGCATGGTAACACACCTGAAATCCCACTGACTCAGGAGGCTGAGGAAGGAGGATCACAAGTTCAAGGGCAGCCTTAGCAACTTGGCAAGACCCTCAGTAACTCAGTAAGACCTTGTCTCAAAGTAAAAAGGACTGGGGACAGCTCAGTGGTAGATGTCACTGGAGTCAATCCCCAGTTTAAAAAAAAAAAAAAAAAAAAAGATAGACATAGCAGGCATACTTTAAAAAGTGGGTAGTGTGGGTATTCAACATTCTGGCAAAGAAAATTTAAATCAGATAAATTTTATATCAAGATGTCATTTAAAAATCCACTTCTAGTAGATATGGGTGAAGACAAACTGAAACAACAAAAAGTTCTACTAAAATCTACAAAAGCATGCTAAATATTATGCATTGGACTTTCCCCTCATAATTTTTCCTCTGTTATTTTATAATTACAATGGCATCACTGCCGAGCAACAAAGTCTGCCATTGGCTGCTTTTCCTACAGCACCAAAATAACCAACCTGTGCAAATGTTGTCAATGTAACTGGCCCAATTTGTACTTCTCCCATTTCCCTTACAGACTGAATTATAAATTAAACTCATTTCATCTTAAGTCTTACCTTTATAAACTAACTGCTCAAACATTAATTCTAGACACAACAGAGTAGTAGTTGAGACCTTGAAACAGAACACTAAAGTGGTGAGTGAAATATATAGGAATTCCAGATTCTTTATATCTCTTTATACATTTTTAATCTAAAAAAAAAAAAACAGGAAATTTTTAAACTGCCCTCATCTAATGCTGACTTTGAACAAGTATTAGAATTCCTCTGAAAACATGAAATGCAATTTCTAGTAAAACTCAGATCAGTGTTTCTTAAATCTGATTATCTTTGACACATTTATTATTGTATGATTGCCTTGCTAGATATCTTCATTACTATACTAATTATCTCAAGTCTTGCAGAACTTTTTAATCTCAAGAAAAGTGTTCTTGCTGCTTCATGAATGATTCTGTGGAGGTCAGTATGAGGAAACATGGATTTTCTAATAGTATGCATGATTGTCATTTGTTTTTCTTAAAGGAGGATGAGGTTTAGAATATGAAAGCAATTGCTGCTCTCATTTCTCAACATTCACGGCTGCCAGAAAATTGGTGGGAAACTTGGCTGTTAAAATAGCCAGGATTTTTCTGGACAATTTCCAAAATTAAGATGAGTTGTTATTAAAAGTAAAGTCTATCTGGTTTACATAGGCACACAAGTTCTGACTATACATCTAGGAGAAGAATTCCCAAGAATTTTGTTAACACTTGGATAGTTTTAAAATTAACACTCTTATATGCTGAACAAAATTACCTTAATTTTTCTTAAGGTTTCCTTTTTATGTTTAAAACAGATATGTTTAAATCTGAATGAATAATAAGGATAAATTTGTGTCAGTATATTTGTCTGGATAAATTAAAATACCTTTTCATAATTGTACATTTTTATCTATTCTACTTGCCTTCAATAACTATCAGTAGCATTGTTTAGAAAAAAATGAAAATAATGTTCCATAAATTAGTTTTCTTTTACTCTCTATACCGTCTGTAGTTATTTTTAAACAGAGTTCATTAATTACTCCAAAACACAGTCCTGAGTATTGCACAGATCAAAAAATACATACAAAGTACAATTCCTGGACTTAAGTTGCATGCGTTCTTTTAAAGGATAGCATTGTTAACGAAAAGGTAAATATCACCTGCAAAAAAAAAAAAAAAAATCTTTTTGAATATTTATTTTTTAGCTTTGGGTGGACACAATATCTTATTTTTTTATTTTTGTGTGGTGCTGAGGATCAAACCCAGTTCCTCATGCATGTTAGGCAAGCACTCTACCACAAACCCAACCCCACCACCTGCAAAATTTAAAAATGTATATATACTGTCATTAGGAAGGGGATATAATGATTTTCAGGTAAAAGAGCTAGGGTGATAAGGGTATCTAAAGAATATAAAGACATGAATTGTCAGCTATCTCAATGGGTATCATTCCAGGTGAAGAAAGGAGCATAGAAGTGGAAAAAAAGCAGAGAATGCACACAAAATAGAGAGTCTGATCCAGTTCATCCACCAAAGCCTGATTTGTTCAGATTACCTATTGCTGTTTACAAAATGAGAAATCACCTGGAATGGAAACTTAATAGCTTAAAAGATTTTTTTTTTTTTTTTTAAATCTATGGTGACCTCTCTGCATCTGAAATTGAGGAAGGTCTTTGCCAAGTAGTATAGCTCAAGATCTCTCAGGAGGTTGCCATCAGACAGTGTCTGCAGCTGGAGCAATGGAGGACTAACAGAGCATCTGCCTCTCTTCATGTAGTGGCAGGTCCTTACCATTTGTTCTCTCTGTATGTGGTATTTTGGTGGCCACTGGGTAGTCAAATGGCTTACATTGTGCTGAAGGCTCCATGGACAATTATTCCAGTGCACTATGAGGAAAGTTGAACCATCTTTTATGACAATCTTGGAATTCCCCCCCAAAATCCTGCTTACATTACTCATGCCACTTTCCATTGTGTATAAACAGATCACAGAGCTTCCTCCATTCAAATGGAAAAGAGTTTGATCTTTCTTGTTGGGGTGTGTGTGTAGTGAGAGGATGAATTGCAGGGTTCCATAAGAATATGTGAGACAGGAAACAGTGTTTGTGTCCTTCAAAAATAAAATCTGCCATAGATATAATACATGACCTGGTCCTACCTAATCTTTTCCAGGTTTAATTATTTTCCATTTTCTTCATGTACAACTGTGCATCTCCTGTCATGGAGAAGTACTTGAGATTCTAAAACACAGTGATACCTTTGCATATCTCCTTGCCATTGAGACTATTGTTAGACTGCATGAATTTCCCTTTTCTAGGAAGTATACCCAGTAAAATCTGATTCAGCTTCAGCAAACAGCTGTCCTAGATCCAGCCATCCCTGACTACTCTAGAAACTCAGTGTACTCCTTGGTCATACAGAGGGATTTTTTTTTTTTTATAATAGTAGCATGTATAACAATTCATAATACACATATAGAGCATGTTTTTACATAACACTGTTTGTATACAAAGTATATAAAGATTTTTTTAATTTTACATTTTGAAGTTATTAGGTTAAAATATATATAATATATAAAATCCACCATTGTAACTATTTCAAGGGTACAAGCCAATGATGTACATTCATATTTTGGGGAGATTTACCATTGCCAATCTTCAGAACTACATCATTATCCTATTCATAAACTCATTATCTATTTAAAAAAACTCCCCAATGGAAATGCCAGTGAATATATTGATCAAATTGTTATATTGTTTGTATGTACAAATTTGTAACAAATAATCCTACCACTAGGTACAACAATGATGCGCCAATAAAAATGGGAAAAATTTTTTTAAAAATAAAATTATTCTTCTTGCCAGCCTCTGGTAACCACTATTCTACTTTCCATCTCTATGAATTGGCTGATTTTCTAATTCATATAAGTAGAATTGGACAATACATATCTTTTTGTATCTGGTTTATTCACTTAATATAATGTTTTAGGTTGAATTTGTGTTGTAGCATATTGTCAGAATCTCATTATTTTAATATTTGTTATAACAACAATTCCTTGCATGTGTATATATTTTGTTTATCCACTTGCCATCAATGGACATTTGGGTTGTTTCCATCTTTTGTTTATTGTGAACAGTGCTGCTGTAAACATTTGTGTACTCTGGTGATATTTTGTATTAATCCTCTGAAGAAATTTATCACATTGTATTGTAAACATATTCCCACATGCCTATTTGTCTGTCCTTAACCTACCCAAACTCTAAGTTTTCAGTTTAGAAACTTTTAATTTAAATTTCTATGTTTCTAGAACCTAGAACAGAAGGATATGTAATAAAAATATATTTGATATTGTACAGTAAATAATTGAGAGACTTTCCATAGCATAAGATGTATTTGTGGCCTTAAATCTCTCTTGCAAAAAGCTTTCTCACTTTTTTGATCTGAATTTAAAATCTTCATTCTGTAAATGGATGAGAATGCATTAGATACTGTCATAAACAGAGCTAAATGAAGACCCGATCTTCAGGAGTTCACATTTTAAAATTGAGGTTTAATTATTTGATAGGGTTTTAGGGAAAGAAAAGAAATTCACATAAGGCAATTATAGATGTATTTCCTGATAGGTTTGAAATGCTATGCCTTCCTGGAAATTGGGTTATGATGCACTAAAATTCTTAAGCTATATGAATGTAATTTGTATATGTATTACAGTAAGTTGTACTATGTTTAACTTGGTAATTTATCGTTATTTAGGCTCTTAGAAATTCCATCAAGTGTAAGTACTTTGAATTTAAAAGCCATGCTATTATTGAGTTCTAATATTAATGACTAAACCCTATGTAAAAATGAAGAGGCAATGTTTAGATTCTGAGAAACTGCGGGGAAAATATTGTTGTGACTGTAGGATGATCTACATGATATACTGTGCTTCTAATTAGTAGTGACTGGGTTTTTATACTCATGAAGAATGTAAACTCAAGAAATTCATGATTTTTCATTGTTGATGATATTGTTTTTCAGATGATTTCTTCCCATTTTGCTCAGGCTCACCTTGATTTCCTATGCTCAGTGGCCCTTCAGTCTCAGTTTCCTGAGTAGCAGAATTTACAGGCACGTGCCAACATGTCCACTACAAATTCAATTTTCTTTCATGTATAAAATACATACATTGGTAAAGGGAAAATGAAAACATGCTTTTATTGAATATGCTGAATGAAAAAGAAAAAATATCAAGAAAATTTTCATGACACTAAGTTTTTTCTCCATTTGAGATTCTGAATCATCTTGATCAAAATATTCTTTTAATACATTGTATAGAAAATATATGAATTGAGAGTAGGTAAGACCTATAAAATTTTCTGATGGTCACTGATGTCAGTTTCCAAACACTTTCTATGTATTTTTTGTTTCCATGCTGTATCCAGTGCCTACTACATTACTTGGAAAAGCAAAAGCATTCAATATCAATAAATTGATTACTGATAAATGAACAAATCTCTAATCTGACTTTAAAATAAACATTTTATTACTTAATAGTTTTTACAATCAAAATCACTTGAATTCCTAAACATAAGAATTAGCCAGAAAAATATGGCATATGCACAAGCTGAAATCTTATGAAGCAGTAAGATTACGTTCTTGAAAAATTGAATATTGTCCAAAATTTTCCAAAACGTAATATTAATTGAAATAATGAATTATAAATACACACACACGCGCGCACACACACACACACACACACACCTAGGTATGTATGGATGCGTAGCCAGGTTCTTTGGTGCACATTTATAATCCCAGAAGCTCTGGAGACTGAGGCAGGAGAATGGCGAGTTCAAAGTCAGCCACAGCAAAAGGAAGGCACTAAGAAATTCAGTAAGACCCTGTCTCTAACTAAAATTCAAAATAGGGCTGGGGATGGCTTAGTTGTCAAGTGCTCCTGACTTCAATCCCTGGTACCCCCCCAAAATACACACACACACACACACACACACACACACACACACACACACACACATATATATACATACACACACATATTATAATGGTTCTAGGCTTTGTTTTAAAAAAATATACACAAAGACATAAATATATTCATACATGTATATAAGAATACTTTAAGTATATTTAGATATATGAAAATATTTTCTGTATTTGTGCGAATGTGTAATATTTTTCTACATACACTTTCACATGCTTTACTTTTCCTATTAAGAAATGTATAGTTCTTAATATCCATGTCTTCTAATTCCATGCCATATAACCAATTTTCAGACTTCAGAGAAATATATTGTTATAAGAAAAAGGAATAAAAATATATTTATATCAAATAACTATCCATCCTCTACTGATATATTTGTAGAAGAATATCTTTTTAACAAAATTCTTTAAATGGACATATCAATGCTAAAATCACAGATAGAACTCATTCTTTCAATCACGCAGAAACAAATATCATTTTTAAAATAGCACCATTTTATGAGAAAAAGATGATTTGCTATTTAGAAAGGAATTTGAAATTAAATATTCAACAAATACTACTGATTTTAAGTAGATCATCAGAATAAAGTGAAAAATATATTACGATTACAAATTTGCTTTTACAGTGAAAGTTACAATGGTTCTTATTATCATCAAAAAACTTTCCGAGCCGGCGCCGTGGCGCACGCCTGTAATCTCAGCACTTTGGGAGGCTGAGGCAGGAGGATCGGGAGTTCAAAGCCAGCCTCAGCAATGGCGAGGCACTTAGCAACTCAGTGAGACCCTGTCTCTAAATAAAATACAAAAAAAAAGGGCTGGGGATGTGGCCCAGTGGTCAAGTGCCCCTGAGTTCAATCCCTGGTACCACAAAAAATAAAAAAATAAAAAATAAAAAAAACTTTCCGATAGCCTTAAATATTTTAAATATTGTTTTTTAAGATTCTCAGAGTAATCGTGAACCTAAAGGATTATATTATATTTTTTCTGTGAATAAATGAATGAAACAATCTAGTATAAAATATGAAATGATCTAATAAAAAAGTGAATATGAAAAAATCCCATGTTCTATAATATGAAATGAGTGAGGACCTAAGAAGTCCCATGACATGCTATAACAAAGCAATGTATAAATAATATGACATTTACTGGATTTAGAGTACTAATTTGGTTATGTAAAAAGAATATAGCATTTCCATTCATGATTACTTGGTAGGCTATTACAAATGGACTAACTTTTTGAAATGGAAACAATTATACATTCTAGGATATTAGGTAAAATATATATTACAGGTCCTCATAGAATTAGATGTAAAGTTACCTTAAATTAAAAAGACTTTCTAATTAAAAATGTGAAGAAGGAAAAATAAAATGTGACCTTAGTTTTGTTAATACTTTTGAAATTTTAGTATAAAAATAACAAAATAAAATTAAACTTCAATATAAGTCAAACGTAGAACCATATGATCTCACTTACATGGGGAAACTAAAGAAGTCTAACTCATAAAAGTAGAGAGTAAAAGGGTGCTACCTGAGACTGTGGTGGTAGGTGGAGGACATGTGAAAGGGCGATGAAGGTCAGTGATGCAAAGTTACAGTCAGAGGGTAGAAACAAGTCCTGGTCCTCTATAAAGCAGCACTGTGGTTGAAAGAGGGGATTTAAAATTTTTCCACAATCCAAATGATAAAAATTTAATGTATGCATGTTTTGGTCAGCTTTTTAGCCACTGTGACTAAAAGACTAACAAGAACAATATTAGAGGAGGAAAGGTTTATTTAGGAGCTCATGGTTTCAGAGGTCTCAGTCCATGGACAGCTGGCTCTTTTCCTTGGGGCTCAAGGTGAGGCAGAACATCCGGGTCCAAGAGTATGGCAGAAAGACTCAGCTCACAAGATGATCAGAAAGCAGAGAGCTTCCACTCTCCAGATATGAAATATATACCCCATAGTCCCACACCCCACCTGCCTCCAGTTACCACTCAGTTAATCCCATCAGGAATTAATTCACTGATTCAGTTAATAATAGAGCCCAATAATTTCTCCTCCAAACCTTCTTGCATTGTCTGATATGTGAACTTCTGGGGGACACCGCCTCTAAACTATAATAATACATGCATTAAAACACCATATTATACTTCATAAAAATACAACTATTTATCAATTTTAAAAAGATGAGTAGAAAGATCTAGTTTTGTTCTTAAAAAAAGGTGTTATAGAACCATATCATTGCCCTCTGTTCTGTCCATTCAGTAGTATAAATATTGTCACTTATAAGAACCACTTTTTTTAAGCTAAGAAGAAAAGTTGGATGTTCATTATATTCTCCACACATAGAATTTCACTGTTATATCTCAATTGAAAAAAGAAGTTATAACATTTTTGGTATATATAACACCACAAAATAAGCTTCTATGTTTTGATATATGAGATTACAAAGTTTTTAATATTTATCTTCATCATTTCATAGATTTATGAAGCATCCCTCAAACTATTTTGATGTAATTTTACATATTTGTCTTGGATCCTTGGAGTCTGTGCTGAAATTTTAATCATACCATAGAAAAACTCCCATATTGATCTTTGAAGGATAATGCACACCAACGACTCAAGACTCAACCCGCTGTACTGACAATGGCAAAGAAAATCAATAGCAGCCAAGGTACACGGTTCAGGAAGAATTTAAAAAGAACAAAACTGCTAAGGTAGTCATCATCCGTTACGTTTTACAATTTTATATGAATAGAGAGGGGGGAACGCTAGGAATGTTGATGAACCAGCCTCATAGCTTTTCACAGTATCACCACCAACCGTACTCAAATATGTCAAAGCCTGTGTGAAAAATGAAAACCAGTGACAATGAAAGCATTCGGCTTGAAAGATATATTACCTCCTTCCCATGTTACACTTCAGAAACAATACAAAACACGATTACTAGTCCCACTGGAAGGAAAGAGTTTTTACAAGTGATATTACCATTTCAAAATATCTTTGTATAAAAGTGGAGCCAAATACAGACTCTGAACCATCAGGACTTCTGAGACTGAAACTGGAATTTCTGTGTAAGAGATATTTTTCTGAATAGAAGAATGGGAGATGAAAGTGGAGAGAAGTCATTTTGCACATAGCTGGTTCATAGTTAATTTGAAATAGAGTGAGAGGAATATTTGCAAATTTTAAGGTTGTCAATATATTGTTAACATGAGTAATATGGATTTTATAGAGTATACAACTTATTTTTAATTAATTTGCTAATGATATATTATAATTATATGTAATGGGGGATCCATTGTGATTTATTCATTCAAATACATAGTATAATTGGTCTGTTTTATTCCCCTGTATTTCCTCTCTGCATCCCCTTATTTCTACCCAAGTCCTCTTCCTCTACTCTCCTGGCTCTCTTCTATTTTTCCTTTTTTCTTTGTACGTTACACATATGAGAGGAAAACATACTCTTGACTTACTGGGTCTGGCTAATGTCATTTAACTTGAAGTTCTGCAGGTACATCAGTTTTCCTATGAATGACATAATTTCATTCTTCTTTATGGCAGAATAAAATTATTGGCTATATGCACCACATTTTCTTTATTCATTCTTCTGTCGATGGACACCTACTTAGGTTCCACAACTTGCCTATTGTGAACTGCGCTGCTACAAACACTGGTATGCATACATCACTATAGTTAGAGTATTATATTTAAATAAAACGTTTGTATGCCACAGACAAAGGAATCAGTGACCTCAAAGAAAGTTTCATTTCAGATATGGAAGAGCTAACTGTCTACAAATAAGTTGAAAATTAACATTCAATCTACCTGGTCATGAGGTTCCATTTCTGATCTGCAGTAGCTGTTTCCTAAGATCATTAGGAAGCTAAATTGGAGGGATAGTGTTACATTTCAATTGCCTTTTTTTTTTTTCTCTCTCTAGTATGGACATTTTTTTTTTTTCTGTAAAAGTAGAGATTTTTCTATGAACTAAGGGAAAAAATATTTTAATTTCTTAATGAACTCTTAGACTGCTTGGTCTGCCATAACAAAATGCCAGACTCACAGGAATACTTGCGCTCCCGCTCTCTCTCTCTCTCTCTCTCTCTCTCTCTCTCTCTCTCACTCTCTATCTCTTCCTCTTTCTCTCCCCTGCTGTGTGAGGGTTCAATAAGCAGATATCCCGCTGCAAAAAGGAAAAGGAAAAAGATCCTCACTAGAATTCCAGTTATCTGGTATCTCATTCCTTGATCTTGACTTCCCAGCCTCCAAAATTCTGAGAAATAAATTTATGTGGTTTAAGTCAGCTGGTCTATGGTATTTTCAGTATAGCAGCCCAATTGACTGAAAAAAATATTCTTAGATACAAAACAAAATACATAGTTCAAGTTCAAAAACTGTAAGAAAATGCAAAAATCATTGATCCCTAATGTAACTTACTTGTACAATCTAGAAAACAGATATCTTTCACTCTTCAACTCAATTTATATTTTATCAAATTAATATTTATGAACTTTAGCACAATTCATAAAATGAAGGTGACATAAATAATTCTCAAATTAAATCTGGGAATTGTAAACAGAAGTCAGTGTGATCTGTCAAATAATTTAGGGACAATTTTCCTGGCTAATATATGCACCATATGAAACAATCTCAGAGGAGTCCATCTGGCTTCCCTGAGCCTTGATGAGTAAGGACAAATGTGGCAAAAATGGATTTAAGTTCTAGAATATTCTACTTGTATAATTTCAGTTAATTCTTCTATCGTGGTATAGCAAATGTCTCAGGGAAAGTATGAAAAAGAGTGAAAGAACTATTTCATATGCATAGAAGAAATTTCCTGGATAAATTTTGGACCATTTTTCCATATTTCAAGCAGGATAGAGAGACTGAACCAGGTTATCAGTTTAAAGCAGTCCTCAAAACCATATTATTTCCCATTTGTTCTTCTCCTTTATATTCCAATAGTGCATAATGCACACAGTAGTCAATGCAAACATCTTTTTACTATATTTATGCATAACTTGATGAATGGTTGGAGCAAAAGGGATTTGAGAGTAGGTCATTTGCTCTGGACCTAATGAGCAGAACTGTGAATGGCCTATAAGAATTAGAGACATGTGGGTGTGCATTAACAGATACTTAATGAGCAGTTTAATTACCAAGCTGAGTCCGGTCTATATTACAATGCATTATTGTAAAGCTATAAAATTATTTATATGGTTTGAACATATGTATCTGCTTTCATCCTCTTTCTTTTCTGAATATTTTAACTAGTATATTGACAAAAAACATGATTATGTGTACGCTTTTAAGATAAGGAAGAAAATATATTTAGAATGGAAAATCAATTTGTGAAATCTGTACTTTTTCATGTTAAAAAGAATTTTTACTTTGAGAATTACCAGGATTAATTGCCCTTATTTATTTCTCCATGTGGCAATATACAGACCTTCAAATAGATGTATTCCCTCCCCTCAAAGAATACACAATAATTTCTTAAATGTCTTCTGGGAAATCTTCCCAGATGTAAGTACATATGTTGAAAATAATTGAACAGTGAAAATAGTGTTTTTCAAAAAGAAATTTCATAAAGTTATCTTTTAATTGGAAACTAATTTTTGTTGAATTAAAGAGGAATGTGATACTAAGGGCCTGTTAAATTCCAGCACAACTGTGAGTTGTGAAGGAGTACATGGCTCATCAAGATTGCAGCAGGAACTTCAGACATTACTTTGAAGATGGAAGTGGGTATAATTCCACATCGTTCTTTAAAATAAACACACTTTGGTCCATTGTATGGACTTGAGCAACATTGCCCTAAGTACAAACATAGGTGAACTGGGATTCATCAACTTATAGCCACAATTGAAAGAAAACTAATTTAGTTAATGAGCATAGGTTCTCAGAAAGATTACATAAAATTAAAAGTTACTACTTAAAAAAGACAGAATGTTTGTAAGTATAGTAGGCTCAATTCTAAAATTGACAGAAATAATAAGCAGTCAAAATAGCAAATGACTTTAAGACTTCTTTTTTCTTAATTTTGGGGTAATGGTTTTCTTGCACTGCTAAAAGCCAAACAAAAAAATTGAGAGAAAGGCTGTATTTGTTACAGCAAACTCATTGGCATGATATGGGGAATGGGTGGAGGAAGAGCCAAGATGTGTCTCAGAATTTTCTTTATGCATATAGAATGGTCATTTCCCTTTCTCATAATGTCATGACCTTTGAACGGACAAGTCTAAGGAAACTGAAGAAAACATCTCAGTTTGAGCCACTCAGCTTACAATTGTTCCAAAGTCACAAATTGAGTATCCCTAAATATTTAATACTTATGACAAGGGATGAGAGATACATGATATTAGAGAAATAGCTGAAAGTACATTGTTATCGATGGTGTACCAACCATGGCAGACGCGCATGCAAATATGTGAAACTTCTCAATCACTCAAACAACACCCATCTAGTGAGTGCCTACCAAGTAAGGCATAAGGAAAGTTTCTAAACCAGTAACAAAAGTATGATGGACTTTGCATTCAAAAATTTCAATGAACAATATCATACTAGGGCTCAAGATGCAGCAAAAGATGTATACCTTTGAGAAGCAAATAAAAAGTATGACACTCATTCTTAGGAGAAAAATAATTCACACAGACATTCATATTATTACACATTTGGAATTCACTTTTCTCTAAAAACCCTATCCCCGGACTCAGAGTTTCATGGATTACAAGGTCAAAAATCCTGCTCAGATAGTCTTCACATATATAATTATCTACCATGATTCCTCTTTCAATAGTTGTCTGATATACTGAGAGTAAAATTTTTACTATGCATTCTAGTTACTATTACTTCATAAGCCTTAAGTACCTCAAAACTTATCAGCTTAAAGCATTAAAAAAAAAAATAGCTCGCATAGCTTCAAGATTCTGTCAGTAATCTTAGAATGATTTGCCTTAGTAGCTCTGGCTCAAGATCTCTGATGAGATTGCAGGCAAGATGTGCAGGTATTGCAGTCATCTTGAGGTTTGGTGGGGTCAGGAATATATAAGTCCAAGATGGTTCTCATGGATAATGGCAGGAAGTATCACTTCCTTGTTGGTTGATGGATCATTTCTCTATTACATATGACACTTCATGGGGTGGCTCAGTCATGGCCACTGGCTTTTCCCTGAAGAAACAAGGTGAGTGAAAAAATAGCCACAATACCTTTTATAGGATAATCTTAGAATTGAAACAATCTGTTGTAATCTGTTGGTCACACACAACAACATCAAAACAACATGAGTGGGAGATTTCACAAGGGTGACATCAGGTGATAATGATCACTGAGGACTGCAGTGATCTTTATGCTGGCTACTATAACGTTTACACTAGAATAATGAAACCAATATAGAAATATGGGACTGGGAGTTGTCAAGGGGCTATCAGCATTGTTCAGATTCTGAAATGTATTAATAGTAGGATATTCACCAAATCTGTTACCCTATATGTAAAATGAGAGGCTCCAATTAAACATTCTTAGGTCTCCTAATTAAACATTCATAGATCTCCTCTAGTCTGAACTCTGATATTAGGCATCCATATCATTGTAATCTAAATGCATAACAGTTATGTGGGTATTAGAGAGGCATCGAAACATTCAGTCAAACCCAGTATAAAGTCGATCAATTAAGTTCCCAATTTCTGCATTCCTTTTGTATTATGAAATGTAATAATTCTTGATAAAAATACTGTTTGTCACAAATGTGTTACTTTTACTATGAATGTTAATGTCTCCCTGGTGATTATTAGTAAACTAAAAAAGGAACAAAATGCCATCAGTGTTTTTTTTTAAATAGTGTTGTTGAACTCCTTTACAATTTTGATAGCAAAACCTGACATGCATTAAGACACCTCCAGCTTATAGACCATTCCTAACATAGGCCTACAAAGTTTTCTGAAATCCGTTTAAGGTCATCTTGGGTATGTGTCATCAGGAAGCAGCTCTGAACATAGCTGCCTCAAGGACTTTTGAGGAGGATTGCAAGTTATCGAAGTGGAAAAGTGTTTTAGGGGATCAAAATATATCCTAATATCAACCCTGAGGTCTTTTGTTACATAGTCAAGCATGGCTGCATAAAATAGATTGAATAAAACTGGAACCATTAGATATTCCTGCTTCCCAGGATTAGTGATGGATGACTCTGGCCAGATGCCATCAACACTAACTTGACCAGTCATTTCATCATGAAAGTTTCAAGCTGTTGGTAAACTTCCCTGGCAAACCAACTTCATTGTAGTTGTCAGAGCAGAGATGTTCTGCTCTCAGCAAAGTTGTGGCAGATTAATAATCACAGTGTCAACAGCTGAAGGAATGCAGAATCCTTGTTCATTGTAAGATAGTATCACTGGAACCAAGTGACATCCCTAAAAATATTATAGTCATCAGAGTTATCAGAGTCATTCTTTATTTTTCCAAACAATTAAAAACTAGCAGTATGCACTTGCTATTTAATGTGATAGAATAAATATTTAATGTGGATCCTTCAATATATAAAATCAGCAGGATCTTTGCCCTCAGGTATCTTACAATCTAAGCCAGTAAAACAAATAAAATGTAAATAATTTCATGGTTAATGAATTGTCTTCCAATTTTTCAAATGAAAGTCATTCCTACCAGCTCATAATTAACATTTTGACAATTAGATCATTGACTATCTTCTTTTCTTTGTCTTTGGTATTTCTAGCTACAACCTCATGTATTTTTTCTCCATCACCCACCCTTCTTTCATTCTTCTGTCTCTCTTCTCTCACTTCTTTTCCCCAGAGATAAGTTTATCTGTCTTCTGTTTTCATTGTTGTTTGGGCAATGGGAAGCCACAGCAGGAATAGAAAGAAGGAAGCAGACTGAGGTCAGTGTATTTATTCTCTCATTCCTTACTGTGCTTGTTTGGATATGAGGTGTCCCCAGAAAGCTCCTGTGTTAATGTAGCTATGTTCAGAGCTGAAATGATGGGATGATGAGTGTTGGGAGCTGCCACATAGGAGCTGAGCACCCCCTAGCTTTGAGAGATGGAAGTGTGGAGGCTGGCTTCCATGACCTGGAAGGAGGTGGATCCCCATCTCCACTCAGCAGAGGAGCAAAGCTTTGGGAGTGGGCGTTACCCCATGGAGTGGGCTGCCTTCTTGTTCCTTGGTAATACTACTCCTGACCTTTTTTGGATAGAACGTTCCATGGAACTTCCCCTTGTGTGCACCCTATATAAGAATAAAGAATCCAGGTGGCTCTCTCTCTTTCCAAGGGACCCCTAAGGTCACAGAGCCATACCGGATTTTGAAAAGGTACTTCTGTGTGCTTGCAAGCTTTCTCCGTTGTTTTCTTAAGTTACTGAAGTATTCAAATTTTGTGAACCCCGCATAGATCACCAGCTCTGATAGATGGCAATATATGAGAACTGTAATTTAATCAGTAGATTAATCAATTTGGTGGATTAAATATTTGAAAGCAGGTCTGTACTAGGTGAACATGGTGATTGGTAGGGTGTGGATGGAGGAAGTAGGTCACTGGGGATGTGCCTTTTGAGTTTGTATTTTGTTGTCTGCACATTCATTGTCATTTGCTCTTTCTTTCTTTCCTTCCTCTTCCCAGTTACCAAGACCTAAGCAGAATTTCTCTGCCTGGGCATTTGACCCTGATTCTGTCTCCTCTTGGACCCAGAGCAGTGGAGTTGGCTGACCATGGACCATAGCTCTGTAAACATGAGCCCCAAATAAACTTTTCCTCCGCTAGGTTGTTCTCCTCAGGCATTTCTGTCACAGGGACAAAAAAAGCTGACTAACACAGTCACGCTGCCAGGTCATTTCCAATTGGCTCAAGTGAGTCAGAATGAATCACAGTAGCTCCCATCATCATTTTGTGTGGTTACAGCCCTGGAGTGCTGTACTCCCTGTGTGGTACACCTAGAAACTATTCTCTTGCAAATGAATATCTTATTAAAATCCCCGGGCATTAACATCATTTGAGTGTTTTGATTTTTGCTGGAAAACAGAAAATTTCAGCAAATTTCTCACTCCCTGATGAGAACTCCCTATTCTTTATTCCCCTCTTGCCCTTATTTTTTTTCTGTGGGTCGTTTGTCTTTTCTTTTCCCCAAGGAAGATCATATCTAATTTTGGAGATAAGCAAAAATAAACACCACACACACACACACACACACACACATTGTGCATTGCCAGCAAGCATCTGCCTGAGATAGATCTTTTGACTCACTGGCCAGTGGTTCTCTTGCTTCTGCTTTTGTTTCTGCTTTATTGAGTCATAGGAGAGGAAACCAAGCACCAATGAGAGGGAAGAAGGAAATGTAAATAAGAGCAAATGTGTTAAGTATGAGAGATAAAAGTCTGCCATATTTAAATTCATATTAATTCATTCATATTAAACAGTTGTGGATTTCTAAAATGAAGAAAACACACACTTGGAGACAGAGAGGAAGAGAAACTGAACAGGCTATGAGGAGTGAGGTAAATTATAAGATGCAGTAGAAGAGGGGAGCCCATCCCCACACATTGAACTGAAAGATTAGGGTTTATTTATTTGCCTTAATAACTATTAATCATTGGATTCATTTTGGGAGAATAAAAATTAATTAGAACAATTATTTAAAATAATTCATAACATTTTTATTTAAATTTCCTTTCAATAAGACATTGAATAAAGGGGGGGATATTATGCCATTAAAAAGCTGAATGATAAATGTTTATAAGGAAGAGAGGGTTTAAATTCTGTTAAAGCTACTCACAGACACACAAAAAGATAATCCAATTTTATATAAGGTATTTAATCATTGTGTATCAGTCATTAGTACTTATTAGTAAATGAAACTATATGTGCATTTGACTTGCATGTTAGAATTTCATATCTGGAATGAATCTCTTTAGGTGAATTGAAACTAATTTAAAACTTTTTTGCATATAAGCTACAGAATCATTCCTAATTAATCAGTAGTTATTATAAAAAAACAGATAAAGGATTTTGTGTAACTCATGGACACAGAAGGCAGTTCGTCAAACCAGTACTTCATGACAGAATAAAGCTTCATGTCTCTTTTTTATTTTTGCTGTTATTCTTATTAAAAATAATATTCATTATAAAACTTTCATATAGTATTATGGGTTTGATTAAATATGGCCACAAAAATATTGTAGCTCATCAGATCAAGAGATGAAATCTGTTTCCCTTCCTTTGAATCTGGGTAGCATTGTTACTTGATTTGACCAATAGAACAAAGCAGAAATGGTAGCAGATAAAAATTAAGCCTTGACTTCATAAGGCTTTTGATTTAACCCAGTCTTGCTTAGAATTCTGTTGCCTTGTGAAGAAATGTATAAATCACACACAGAGAGATACCTAGCCATCTCAGCCATTCCCTCATGGACTTCAGACACAGTTGAAGCTAACCTGTCCCTAAGTAACTCACTATTTGCAGACACTGGAGTAAACCTATGCATCACATACCAATGACAAACCATCCCCGCTAAACATCATCCAGACTGCCAACCATGGAGTTGCAAACAAACGAGTGGTTGTTGTTTGAAGTTTACCATTTTTGGGGTGCTTGGCTATACAGCAATAGATGACTAGTACATAAAGAAAATAAGTACAAGTCTATTTAGATTCTTCAACTTCATTTCCCAGAAATTATCAAACATTATTATGATTAATGGGTTTTCTTTTCATCTTCATTTTCTAGACATGTTATGTAGCTTTGGGGAATGAATAGATAACTAAAAACATGCATGAATAAATAGTAGGTTGTTAGAAAGATGAGGAGGTGGAGGAGGGAGGGAAGACAGAGGACGGAAAAAAGGAAGGAAGGAAAGAAGGAAAAAAAGAAGGAAAGAAAAATTTTACAACTAGCCTACATACTTTTTGTAGCTTTGGCTTCAAATAAGAACATATCTTAGAGAAGTTTCCAAAATAAACTACATAAATACTTTCCCCATTTCATTCAGTAAATAGAATGTTGGTATTGTTATACCATATTTTATTCAATGTATCCTTATTGTAATATAGTTAGATGGTTGACATTATTTTACCCAAAACAAAAGGTCACTGCAATTAATTTTATCATGGGTGTTTCTCCTTGAACTTGTGCAGGCATATATCAAGGGAAAAAGTCCAGAAGTACAATTTCTTGTTAAAGAGATATTTACCATTTCACCTTTCGATAGCAAGTTCCAAATTGTGATCCATACTGATACCATTTAATTGTATTTTTCCCTGACTTTTTGGACTATTTGTCTGCTTTTGACCAACTTATATAAAAGTACACATATATTTACTTTATGTATATTTGAAACTATGCTGAATACTATAGAGATGTTGCCTTTCTCTCTCTGATGCTTGAGAATCACTTCAACCTTTAGTTCCTGTATTTGGAATAACAAGTTACCGAGGGTGCATGATCCATTTAAAACTGCATTCAGATATTGCAGTTCACTTAAGTATGCTGAGATCTGCTTATAGCCAGAGAAAAAGTTCAGTGTTCTGTTAACTTCACTCAACTTTAAGTTAGTCAGCCTGCAGTTATTTTCAATGGGTTATAATGAGATAATACTTTGTGGAAAATTAACAACAACAACAAAAATTAAAGGATGTGGAAATCTGTCAGAATGTTTGAGTAAAATAAATAAATAAAGCACAGGTTTTAGCATAGTAGCATGTAACTGGACACAAACAAAAATCTTAAACTTTTCAGGGGGAAACCACCCTATTCACAGATGTACTGAAATATAGAAAGTGAAAAGGAAAGTAAGGCATCTGAGATTTAAACTACAGTAAGGCATCTGAGATTTAAACTGCAGATATGTGGTTTTTGTTGCTTGACTTCCCCATGGGGATGGGTTCTCCAACAATGAGTGGCCCTTTTAACCCTGGTGGCTAAGTAAGTTCTATGTGACAGAGAGTAGTCATTTCCTTGGCTATCCAGGAATGTTTAGCAGTCAGTCAAATGGAGAGGTTGGGGTACTCCTGATGGCCAGATATGAAATGTTCCTGTTATGACTTAGATATGGATTCTTCCCCTACAGGTCATGTGTGAGACTATGTAAGAAAGTTTAGAGGTGAAATGATTGGATTATGAGAGTTGTAAACTAATCAGTGCATTTATTTCCTTATAGGGATTAACTGGGTAGTAATTGTAGGCAAGTAGGGTGTGGCTGGAGGAGGTGGGTCATTGGGGGGATGCATGTGGGCATTTGGGGTATATATTTTGTCCCTCATCTGCTTGCTCTCTCTTGCTCTCTCCTCTCTCTCTTTCTTTCTCTCTCTCCTCTCTTCTCTCACCTTTCTGGTGCCATGTCTTGAGTCACATTCCTCCTCCACACCACTGCACCATAATGTTCTGCTCTCCTCTGGCAAAGAGCAATAAAGTGAGCTGTGTGTGGACCGAAACCTCTAAAACCTTGAGCCCCCAAATAAAATTTTCCTCCTCTAATTATTCTCATCAGATCTTTTGGACACAGCAGTAAAAAAGCTGATTAAACAGCAGGCAAAGTAGATTTTGGATGGCCCATGATCTCACTAGGTCATGAGATACATAAAGTAGCATTCAAGGAGAAATAACTCTCTCCCTCTGACTGCAGATATTCAATCCCTTCTCTGTACCTCATTTACCTTTTGTAGCTCCATAAGGGGCTCTGCATTATTCATGTCCAATTTTGTGGGCTTCCTGCAGCTAGGGAGCAATATTACCATTTAATTAAGTTTATATTGCTGGCCCCCAAATCCAGTTCTGATTGTCATACTTTCACTTTGCCTTCAGGTTTATTTGCTAAAAGTCCCTTCCTTGGTGTGTGGTCCAAGCTTGTGAGAAACCAGGACTATCTCTTCAGTGGTAAACTGTTTATACCACTGGAGACATATTGACAAAACAACAATTAGATATTTGATGAAGGTATTGTTGAATTCTAATAGCTATAAGTTGTTTGTTTTTAAAAAGTTGTAGGACATTAGAGCTATAACAATAAATTTAAATATTAAGTTAACCTGAAATCCAAAAGATAATGAGAGTACAGAGAACTTTATCTTCTTTTAGACTAATGTTGGAATGAGTCAAGGAAGTAGCTAAGATTCATAAATTGTCTTCTTCAAAAGAAACATATTCTAAAATGGTTCAACAAGTCAGTACAAGCTTAAATGTAATTTCTTTTTTTTTAAATTTATTCTAATTCATTATATATGACAGCAGAATGCATTTCAATTCATATTACACATATAGGGTACAATTGTTCATGTCTCTGGTTGTATACAAAGTAGAGTCATGTCCTTTATGTCTTCATACATGTACTTAGGGTAATGATGTTCATCTCATTCCACCATCTTTCCTACCCCCTGTCCCCTCCCCTTTCCTCCCTCCCCTTTTCTCTATCTAAAGTTCCTCCATTCCTCCCATGCTCCCCGCCCATGCCCATTATGGATCAGCATCCTCATATCAGGGAAAATATTTGGCATTTGTTTTTTGGGGATTGGTTTACTTCACTTAGCATAATATTCTCCAGTTCCATCCATTTACCTGCAAATGCCATAGTTTTATTTTCTTTTAATGCTGAGTAACATTTCATTGTGTATATATACTACATTTTCTTTATCCATTCATCTACTGAAGGGTATCTAGGTTGGTTCTATAATTTTGTTAGTGTGAAATGTGCTGCTATAAACATTAATGTAGCTGTGTCCTTGTTGTATGCAGTTTTTAAGTCCTTTGGGTATAAAACGAGGAGTAGGTTAGCTGGGTCAAATGGTGGTTCCATTCCCAGTTTCCAAGGAATCTCCATACTGCTTTCCATATTGGCTGCAACAATTTGCAATCCCACCAGCAATGTATGAATGTGCCTTTTTTCCCACATCCTCGCAAAGATTTGTATTCTTTTAGCTGCCATTCTGACTGGAGTGAGATCTTAGAGTAGTTTTGATTTGCATTTCTCTAATTGCTAGAGATGTTGACCATTTTTTATATATTTGTTGACTGATTCTATATCATCTTCTGAAAATTGTCTGTTCAGTTCCTTGGCCCATGTATTGATTGGGTTATTTGTTTTTTTGGTGTTGAGATTTTTGAGTTCCTAATATATCCTAGAGATTAGTGCTCTATCTGATGTGTGTGTGGTAAAAAAATTGCTCCAAAGATGTAGGCTCTCTGTTCACCTCACTGATTGTTTCTTTTGCTAAGAAGAAGCTTTTTAGTTTTAATCCATCCCATTTATTGATTCTTGATTTTATTAAATGTAACTTCTAACTTGTATGAAGAGATTTAATTCTCATACACTTGGGAATAATGGCTCATATTTATGCGTACAAAATTCCAAAGCATTTAGGTTTAGCCTAAACTTTCTTTAGTCATAAGTTTAAGATAGTTTAAGTAACAAAAATACTAAGTGCTTCATAAATATAAACATTGCATTAAATAGTAGTGTGAGCACATTCTTCATATGACTCAATTTTTAATACAATGCTGTGAACTTTATAAAATATTGCCATTTTCATCTGAAGAAATTTCAATACAAATAAATAAAATAATTTACTCAAGGTGAAAGAAAGAGCCTATAAGTGTCATAGTCAAATTTAAATGTGTATAATTTATTAATATTTAAATAGTGACTTGCTACAGATTTTTAAAAAATAGCATTTCATAGGAATTACAGCAAATTTCCATGTTTGCCATTTATTTCCCTCTTCAAATAATCTTGTGTGATAAGTTCAGAGCTAATATTTCTACCAGTATGCAAATGAAATAGATGCAACTCAGAAGACTGACTTTCTCAAGGTCATTCAATTAGTATAGTGAGGGGCATTTGGCACCCAAATCTAATACTTGCAAAGTAATTTTTTTTTCCTAACCATCCTGAATACTAATCTAAATGGCACTTGATAGAAAATAAGTTAGAACAAATGTTATTAAAAAATTAAAGCCTTCTGATTATTTGATAGGTAGTACATTTTAATTTCAAGTGGTGAATGAAGAATATATATCATGAATATAAAACTCATTTTATACTTGACTTAAAAAATATATATGGTCTAAAATATAATAGGTTCTCAAATCCTTGTTGAGGGAGTGAATGGATAATGAGGTGAATTGTTAGTTGACATCACTGCACTAAGACCTTTTTCTTGTTTGTTTTTTTTAATCTAAATCAATAAGAAATCATACACCTGTGAATTTAAATGTTAGATATTTTGAATAATCTAAAATTGGTATATGTCCATATGGTATGACTTATTGTGGAGACTAAATAGAATAACTCCAAGTGCTAGACACATTAGCAGGTGTTAACAATTAAACTGGTTATGTATTATCAGTACTCAACCATATGTGTGGTTTTCAAAATTAACCAATATCTCCATTTTTATCAAATTTTAGGAAACACAAATGACAGCCACAAGTTTGTCCAATTTATTCTGAAATAATTCTGCTCAAATATTATCCTTTAAAATTTTATACAGAAAATCTCCAACTTTAATATGCACTGAAGGGCTCATTAAAACGCAGATTACTGGGGACAATCAGTAGGTTTGTGCCAGAGCCTGAAGATTTGCATTTCTATCCAGTTCCTATATGCTGGTAGTAGTCATCAAGGGACCACCCTTTATGAAATCCTGTTAGAATTGGAAGTCCTGAATTTACCTTCAACTTGAGCTTTAAATGTTAAGAACAGAAGATCTGAGAATGGTACAGGTTCACAGCTCTTCTTCACCACGATCCTCACTTCCCACATTTCAGACATCTGATTTACCCATGTGCCATAGATAATTTATGTTTGTAGCAATCAATAGATTTCCTAAGCTTATCAGTTGCAACATAGGTTCAGGGTTTCAAATTGAATATAGAGTAAATTCAACTTATAATGTTAACCTACTTTTTATAACAATAGTTCAAAAGGTCTAAATGCTAAATCACTGCAATTGGTTTTTCTGATTGAAAAGTACATGTAACAAAAAATGCAGTATTTTAGTAGTACCCAGCAAAGGTGCACTAGGTTTTGCTGGTGCTGGCCAGTCATCTTGTAAAGAATATTGGCTGTTTCAATTTGAATATATCCATAGAGTATCATGTCTAAACAACAACTGCCATTTATAGCACTAAATGGAAGTAATTAATATGACCTTGAATGTTTGACTTCATTTCAAATGCCTTGCTTTTGTTGTAGTAAAAGTGATTCTGGCCACAACACCATGCAATCTGTGAAACATATGCTGTGAGACTACATGTGACTACAGAGGGAAGAGACTGTGTTCAATTCAGGGTTTAAAGGACACTGAACTTTAAAAACATAACAAAGGAAAAGTAAAACATTTAGATCATTGTTAAAACTCAAGAAATCTGAAAAATAATGAAGATTTCAAAAATTATATATCTGGTAGGTAAACAGATTCATGGGAGGGATTGTTATTTGACTAACAATTATTAAATAAATTCCAGAATTTATTGATAATAATAATTGCTATCATGTTTGTGCTGCTTAAAATAATAATACCAATCCTTACAAGAACTCAAGTTTCAGGTGAAGAGACTGAGTTTTAAATGTTAGACATAAGTCATCTTCCAATGTATCAAACAATGTCTGAATATTTCAATATAGAGTTAAACTGCATATATTATGGCTTACTAACCAACTCTGCGGAACAGGGTGAAAAAAAAATATGCATTAGTCACCTTCAAATATACTCTTTAGGTTTAACATCCAAATATTTCTCAGTGCCTTATACTGTTGTATACTCTTTATCCTTTTCTTAATTACAAGTTTGTCACTATAGTAGAATTTTTACACTAATTGATTAATGCCCCTTATTATCTAACTTCCATTATTTGTTCAAACAAGGATAATTGGAACTACTTGGGAACATTATAAAATTCTAACACATCTATTTAGTGACTAATAACTCAAAATTATCTTACCCTTTGAGAAAAGTTTCATAGTTGTAATTTAATCCTCTTTATTCCTTGGCAATTAAAGAATAACTGTTTCTATGCAACTCAAGGGATATATTCAGCACTATGGGATTAGCACATGTGAAGACTATTTCTTTCTTGAATCCCATGAGAAATAGATTATTCCAATGCGCATTTCCCAACTTTTCCAAGTTTTACCATGTGTATTACCTGCTTTTGTGAGTTCCTACTTTCACAAGATTTGCATTGCATTTTAATTATTCATATTACATAATACATTTTTTCATTTCTCTTGTTAAAGAAGTCTAGTATCTCAGTCATTTGAGGTTATCATTGATTTCTTTAATTTCATACCTCTCCTAATTTATTAGTGAACCTATTTTCTGTCTCTTTCTTTACTGATATGATTATAAAACCTCATCTTTTCAATGACTTTTGTATTCCTTATCTCATGCTCCTTTCTGCATATTATTAACTTTCCTGCAAGACTTATTCAAGGAAATACACACTTTCTTGGTTCACACCCTACTTCTCTGATAGTCTTTTTTAACAGTAAGAGTATATGTGCATGGACACACATTTGTCCTTATAGAAAAGAGATTTTTAAAATTAATTCAATTCATATGACACAAAGAGTCTCATCATAGTCTATTCTTCTATCTTGGGCTATTATTCTCTATCATATATATATATATATATATATATATATATATACACTTATATATACTGTTCATAAAATAATATTCATTTCATTTTTGCTCACATACACCTTTAAAATTATATTCAGTTTCCCTAGATAGTAAATGATTAAATGGAACAATGAATTGGACCCCAATTATTTATTTATATATTTGAGACACCAGCACTGTAAAAATAACATATGATATATTGTGAGAATTAATATAGCCCTTATTAAAAAAGAATTACTTTTAGGGTCAAGGTTGAGATTTGAAAGGACACTAAGTGTAATATCTAAGGTTTTTCACCATTCTAGAATCAATTTTCATATTACAGGGACAATGTAACCCATATTAAGAATGCGTAAGCTGCAGCTTTAGAGCTCACAGCCAGTAAGAGCAGGGTCAAATTGCTCACTGGACAGATGACTGGATATTGGGTGTTCCACCATCACTATAGGTCAGGAACTCCAGCCAGCAATTTGGCTCCTAATTACAGATTAGGGTTCTGAAGGTTAGTGTGGGAGGCAACTTCAAAAATACTAGACAGAGGCAAAAGGGGAGAAATGAAAAAAATAATACCACTGAAGACAAAACAAAACTGCATCAAAATATTAGTGTAATCTTAAATGTTAAAAAGTAAAGTTGCAGGCTAAGAAAGGAAGCAAAATAATTTAAAATTATGCCTTCATTCTGAAAATTTAACCACCTGACAAAGATTTCAATTAGAAACATTGATTATTTGTAAAAATGAGATAATTCAGCACAACAATCATTAAAAATAATGCTTACCTGTAAAAATAGATTTAAAAAATGAAAGAATAATAAGTGAATATTGAAACAATCTATTCAAACTTTTGAAATAAAATATTTTGATTAAGTTAATAATACAATAAACAGAACTGGTTTCTTCTTCCTTGGTTAGGAAAACAAAGACAACTAGTGAAAGACTAGAAGATGGGGGATAGATATGAGTTCTGATGACAGAAGTTCCAGAAGAATAAACTGAAATGGGTGCTATGGAAGAAATTTTCAAACATTTTGTTGCTGATAATTTTCCAGAATTAAATCCAATAAATTACCCAATCAGTATAACTCAAAACTAAAAGAATAAATATAGATAAACAAATGTCAGCACACTGAAGTGAAGCTGTAGAAATAAAGGGTAAGGAGTCAGTCTTAAAACCTGAGAGAAATAATGAGTAATCCTAATCTGTAATTAGGATCCAATGAGTAATTGAAAACAATGACATTTGTATTGACAACAATTTTTAGCAAAATTAGATATCAGAGGTCAATTAAATAATATTTTAAAAGTATAAAGAGGTGGTCATCTCAGATGTTAACACAAAGGAGCACACAAAAACTAAATTAACTTTGCAAATGTTATGTTAATCTAAAATAATTTTTAAATAATTTTAAAAGTGCAGAGATGGGAAATATCTATTAAACTTGAGTTTCATAACCAGCTATTTCATTTGCCAAAGTCTTCAAAATAATTATTGAAGTACATATATCAGCAACAATACACTGAACACAGAAAAGTTATACTATTTGAAAAGTGTACCTAGTAATTAATATACTTCCTTCAATCTTCCTTTTCTTCTTTCCTTCTCTCCTTCCTTCCTTCCTTTGTGAATAATTCATTTCAAAGTCCAATAGGTGGAGCCAGGAAAGGCAGTTTCCTCAGGCTCTGGGAAAGAAAGGAGCAACACTGCAGCACAGGCTTTGAACCTCAATCAGAAGGAGGAGTTAATATGTGTAGTCAAGGATAACTTGTCTGCACAGAGCAAGGAGGCAAGATGCCCATGCAGGAGACAGCCTGTATCAGCCTAGCACAAAGTGTCAAAGCCTAGAATGAGGAAATGACCTGTGCAGAAGACGATAGTGGTGGCTTAGAGAGATCAGTTTTAATAAGAATATGTATTCAGAATATATACATATATATATTTTTTCACTGTAAGAGAAAAGAATGATAAGTAAGAACAGTTACAAGTGAAAGGAGAAAAGAACAACACCACCACCACCAAAAACTTCCTCACATGGAATTGCTTTTCTTTGTTTAAATTGGTTTCTTTTAGTTATTCATGACAGTAGAGTCCATTTTGATATGATTATGCAAGCATGGAGTATATCTTATTCTAATAAGCATCCAGTCTTGTGGATGTACATGATGGTGAGATTCACTATGTTGTATTCATATATATACATTGGAAAGTTATGTCAGATTTATTCCACTGTCTTTCCTTTTTCTAACATCCTTCCCTTCCCTTCATTCCCTTTGTCTAATCCACTGAAATTCTGTTCTTGCCCTTGCCCCAACCCTTATTGTGGGTTAGTTTTGGATATCAGAGAAAACATTTGCCCTTTATATTTTTGGGATTGTCATATTTCACATAGCATGATAGTCTCCAGAGCCATCCATTTACCCACAAATGTCATAAAGCTATTCTTCTTTATGGCTAAGTAATACTTCATTGTGTGTGTGTGTGTGTGTGTGTGTGTGTGTGTGTGTGTGAGACAATTTCTTTATCTATTCATCTGTTAAAGGGTTGGTTCCATAGTTTGGCTATTGTGAACCATGCTACTATAAGTGTTGATGTGGTTGCATCACTGTAGTATGCTGATTTTAACTCCTTTGTATATATACAGAGGAGTAGGATAACTGGGTCAAATGGTGGTACCATTCCTAGTTTTTTGAGGAATCTTTATAGTGCTTTCCAGAGTGGTTGCACCAATTTGCAGTCCCAATATCCTCACCAACAATATTTGTTACTTGTATTCTTAATAATTGCCATTCTGAATGGAGTGAGATGAAATCTCAGTATAGTTTTAATTTTCATTTACCTAATTACTAGAGATATTGAACATTATTTTATATATTTGTTGACCATTCATATTTCTTACTTTAAGAAATATTTGTTTAGTTCCTTTGCCCATTTATTTATTGCATTATTCAGTTTTTTGGTGTTTATTTTTTCTGTTCTTTGTATATCCTGGAAATTAAAACCCCATCTGAGGTGGAGGTGGCAAAAATTTTCTCCCATTCTGTAGGCTCTCTTGCCAAGCTCTTGATTATTTCCTTGCTGTGAAGAAGATATTTAGTTTGATACTATCCCATTTTTTTTTTTAATTTTACTTCTGTTCTTTAGGAGTTTTTTTTTAAGGAAGTCAGTTTCTGAGCCTACATGTTGGAGTGTTGGGCCTATATTTTTTTCTAGTAGGTACAGGATATCTGGTCTAATTCCTAGGTCTTTTATTCACTTTGAGTTGAGTTTTGTTCAGGGTGAGAGTTACAGGTTAAATTTCCATTTACTACATATGAATTTCCAGTTTTCCAAGCACCATTTGTTGAATAGGCTGTCTTTTCTCCAATGTATGTTTTTTACTAGTATGAGATAACTGTATTTATGTGGGTTTTTCTCTGTGTCTTCTATTCCGTTCCATTGATCTTCATGCCTATTTTAGTGCCAATACCATGCTGGTTTTGTTACTATAGCTCTGTATTATAATTTAATATCTGGTATTGTGATGCCTCCTGCTTCACTTTTCTTGGTAATGATTACTTTGACTATTCTGGGCTTCTTATTTTTTCAAATGAATTTCACAATTGCTTTTGCTATTTCTATGATGAACATCATTGGAATTTTAATGGAAATTGCATTGAATCTATATAGTGATTTTGGTAGTATGGCCATTTTGACCATATTAAATCTGCCTATCCAATAACATGGGAGATCTTTCTATATTATAAGGCCTTCATCAGTTTCTTAAATTTTCCATATTACTATTTTTGAAAAATAAAACATTAAAAACTCAGACATAAGATTTAAAAAAAATAAATTAGTTGAGATCCTTTTATCTTCAAGTAATATTTGTAATGCCATCAAGATATTAGGCCACATTAGAAGTATGAGAAATTTCTCTATAGACAGTTCTATCTGAGGGTCCATCACACATAGGTCATGCCAGTGCCCTTTTATTACTTTAGTGTGAGACGATGCAAGAAAGTTTAGAGGTGAAATGATTTGGTTGCAAGATCATTAACATTATCAGTGCCTTAATTGACTAACAAGGATTAAGTAGGCAGTAAGTATAATTAGATAGGGTAAGGCTGGAAAAGGCAAATTACTGGGGGTGCCTTTGAGGCTTAAAATTTGTCCCTGGTGAGCATAGCTCTCTTGGTTTCCTACTTGCCATGTCCTAAGATGCTTTCCTCCACCATGCCCTTCTACCTTGATGTCCTGTCTCACCATGGACCCAAAGCAGTGGAGTTGGCCATCTATGGACTAAGACCTCTGAAACTGTGAGTCCCAGATAAATTTCCTCTTCTCTACCTTGTTCTTATCAAAATGGATTTAGGATTTTTATTCAAACTAACTTATGATTCTTGGGTCTTTAGCTCACACTGGTGAAAAAGCTGACTAAAATATGCCTCTTCTTCTTTTCTGGGTAGATAAGAAAAGACCCAAGAGCAGCCTAATCATTCAATCAACAAATATATGAAAAAATGTTCAACATCTCTAGTAATTAGAGACATGCAAATCAAAACTAAGATTTCATCTCATGCCAGTCAAAATGGCAGTTATCAAGAATACAGACAATAAATGTTGGCAAGGATGTGGGGTGATAGATAGGCAGGAACCAATAGGCTTAAAGGTCACCAAAAGTTCGCCCTGTTCCACAGGCAAAGGGTCAAAAGTTCACCCTGTTCCACAGGCAGTGGGCCAAAAGGTTGCTCTGCTCTCTGGGCAGGATGTTTCATCATCCCCAGGCAGGAGCCAATAGGTTTCAAGGCTGCCCTCACCCCATGGCAGGAGCCAATAGGCTTTCAGGTCATTAAAAGTTCACCCTATTCTACAGGCAGAAGGTCAAAAGTTTGCTCTGTTCTCTGGGCAGGATGTTTCATCATCCCTGTGCAGGAGCCAATAGGCTTGGAGGCTGCCCTCACACCACGAACAGGAGCCAATAGGCTTAAAGTTCACTCTGGTACACCCCCACCAGTAATCCCTATATAAACTCCCATCCATTGGAAGTTTGAGATCCAGACGCTGATGGAGAGCCAGCCAGACGAAGAGCCAGCCAGACAACTGGAAGAGAGAGGCGATGAGAAGAAAGACAACAGAGACGGAGAAGAGGCAGGCACTGAACACTTACCCACCATCTCCAGCCCAACGTCAGCTGCCCCAGCCGATAGCTCCAGAGACTGCAGTCTGCGTGACCAGACTCCCACCTTCTGCTCAGAGCTTGCACACTCTCCCACCAAAGCTTGCACATTTCCTGAACTTGCACACTTCCCTCTCCCTGACTCCTTTCTCCCATCAGAGCTTGCACACTTTCCCCTCCTTGATTCCTCTCCCCTTTCCTTTTCTACCCTTAACCAGCCATAAAGGCTGGTGAATAAATCCCTTGGCTACACGGCCGTCCCCAGTGTAATTTTTGCCTTTCATGGGGGAAAAGGCACACTCATACATTGCTGGTGAGATTGCAAATTGGTGCAACCAATCTGGAAAGCAGTATTGAGATTCCTTAGAAAATTGGAATGAAACCACCATTTGACCCAGCTATCCCACTCCTTGGTCTATACCCAAAAGACCTAAAATAGTATGCTTACTCTAGTAATATGGCCACATCAATGTTCATAGCAGCACAATTCACAACAGCTAAACTGTGGAAGCAACCTAGATGCCCTTCAAAAAATGAATGGATAAATAAACTGTGGCATATAAACACAATGTACTATTACTCAGCATTAAAAGAGGATAAAATTATGGCATTTGCAGGTAAATGGATGGAGTTAAAGAATATCATGCTAAATGAAGTAAACCAACCCCCCAAAACCAAAAGCCGAATGTTCTCTCTGATAGTGGATGCTGATCCATAATGGGGAGGAGGGAGCCATAGGAAAAATGGAGGAACTTTGCGCAAAGGTGGGGGGGGGCAGTTGGGAGGGTGCATGGGGGCAGGAAAGATAGTGGAATGAGATGGAAATCACTACCCTAGGTACATGTATGTGATGCTACAATGTGTACAATCAGAGAAATGTTAAGTTATGCTGCAATTGTTTACAATGAATGAGAATGCATTCTGCTGTCATATATACATAATTTAAATAAATTACTTAATAACAAAAAGAATCAAACAGCTAGCTGTAGCATCTAATATGCAAAGAATGCATTCAGAGAGGGAAGGTAAGTCAAAAGCAAGGGAAGAAAACATTATGTACAAACCAAGAACAATGGAATATTGAGAGAGTAGTATGCATTATAACTAATTTTCAATGAAAAGGACTGTAAGGTACATCTCCTGAGAAGGAATATTCTCAGGCAAGGATGAAATAAACTTCTAATTATCTTGCACAAAATTCAGAGAAGAAAGCAAGAGAGTCTATAGAATGGAATTTAATAATAGATTGCATATATAATTCAGATCTAAATACATATATGTGTATTGTACGTAATATACCACAGTCCATTCATGAACTTTGAAGACTTAAGAAACAGTAATATGAAGGTACTAGAGTGAAGGTTAAAGAATTCCTGCTGCAGAAATTGCTACAACTGTCTTATATTTAGAATTTTCATCTTCTTCTGGTGTAAGTCTACATGCTAATTTAGTTTGAAATACAATCGTATTTATATTTATAATAAATTATTGCCAAGTTGAACTATTTTCAGTGAGCTTCTTTTCCTTATATCCAATAGAAGCCCAGCAAAAAAAGGGTGGGGGGAATCTCATTTCTTCCATAAATTCCTTTTGATCACCTGGGACATGCAATGGACTGTGGTATATCATGTAGAATACACATATGTATTCAGATCTGAAAATTGTAAATAAGATCTATCATTAAGAAGATTGGTGTCTAAGAGAGAAAAAAATATTCATAAAATACTTTTGGACTTAATAAACAAATCATTAAAACACATGTGAAAAAGGAAAGGTCAATGTCTACAATAAGATCTCTTTTTTCATTTATTATTTTCTATTAAGAGTTCTGTAACTTAAATATGTAAAACTATTACCTTTCAATTTTTAAAAAGCATTGTACATTATATCTCCCATAAGGTATCTAGAATTAATGCTTGATTCCAAACACTAACCTTAAGGAAGAATACATAATGGTTTTGGGAGATGAAATATTTGGTTTTCCATTTTTATCCAGTAATTGAGAATAATAGGAACTGATATCCTTATAGCACTTTATTTTTTAGAAAATAAAATGTGAACACTACTCTGATTCAATTAATAACCAACATATCTAAGCTTTAAACATCAAAATTCTAAGGTTTTATTGTTAACCCACATTTTACAAATCATATCATTTTGAAAAATCAGCTTTCACCATAGTCTCCTTAACAAAATGAGAAACAGACTTTTGTTAAGATGACAGTTGTTCAGAGTTTGATATGGTCTATCTGAGGACACTGCAGGAATTATCTGAAGTCACCGTAGTCATGAGTAATTATGAGTGAGGACTATTCTGATTACACTGACAAGACAAGGAGAAGTAGGTTAAGAGAGGAGCAGATGGGATTCAGATTAAAAAATTAGAGTGACATTTCAACTCTAACTGAAATATGCTGCTTTGGCAAGAAGAGAGAATTCCTTTTTTTTTTTCCAGAAATATCTGAGGACAATGAAGAAAATATAATGCTTTTCAGAAGCAGAAGATGGGATTGAAGATTTATATTTGAATTAACTTCTGATTCTGACTTTAAATACATATTTTTTTAAATGAAAATCACTCATGCTTTTGAACAAATAATACCACAGTTTGCATCAGTAAATTAAATCCATGTGCATAGATAGATACCTGTAGATACACATCCATAACTACCTATCTAGCTTTTCAAAGCAGATTTACAATTATTTCCTGAAAGTACACTATTTAAGTGTTTAAAAATCCACTCATAAAATACCCAATGAATGCTGGTTATATTCTATATATGGTGATGGTTGCTGAAAAGATACTCAGGTAACCTGCAGTATATTACAAAAAAGTTTACCAAATAAACTTAATGAGCTGAGATACTCTGTCATTGTGTATTATAACTGGTGAATGAGAGATGAATTTTGTTGAAATAATATGAGCTTTTTCTTATTGTTTTTAAATTATAGAATTCAAACAAATAGCTCTATATATGGAAAACAGAAGAAAATAACCCTATATATTCTTTATTGCACAAAATTTCAGGATGCTTCACAATGAGGGCCCCCTACAAGCAAAACAAATTGACTCAAACTAAGTTACAATACTGATTATACTCCTTAATTTTTATACAATCAACAACAGTTCTTTAGCTCTAAAATCATGCCAGTGAAATTACTAATTAAAATATTATTAAATTGGGTCAATAATGGAATAGTATATAGGTCTTAATGGGCTTTTAATAATCTTGGAATTTCGTTTTATTTTCTTGAGCCATAAAATGTGAAAAATGTGAATTAAATTAAGTGTACTCACAGACTGCACAGTGCAGAGAGTTGGGATTAGATAGTTTATGGATGCAATCTAACTTCATATAAATAAAAACAATGGTGATGATGAGTTCTTTAAAAAGAATGAATCAGATAGATAATCACAATTTAGTATTCAGAAATGTAAACCATAAAAAGAATCAAGTGGATAAAATAGTCTCCCCACTGAGCATCATATTTTGTATTATCTTGTAGAGGAGATGAAATTTACAGAAGAAACATTTTACCTTTAATGAACTCTAATTTTGATAATCGAGTTGCCAATTAACAGAGTAATTGCAAGGGTAGATTAATGTCACAATTCTCATTCAGTTATCTTACAGCTCCTCTCTAATAGGTGGTAAATATTCAGAGTGCATTTTTTCCTTAACATTTCCTCAACCCAGATCTTACCTTAACATAATTGACAAATTTCGAGGGCATGATTCACTACACGAGATTGAGGACCTGATCCTATCATTAAAAGCACCCCAGGAAGGAAAACCCAAATGCAAATTTTAACTGACCTTTGTGGAAAACAACTCATATTGTTTTGCATCAGTGGCCACTAGAGATTTGTCTGGCTATATATGGATTTCCACATCTGTCAGCTATAAGTGCACTTCATCTGTCTTGCTAAATCAGAGAGCCAGAAATAGATGACAATGATCAAGCCTTTGAGCTTCTCTTTAGTTAGCCGCATCATGAGGTAAAGACGGTTTCTCCACTGGGCTTTCATTCCAAAGGTTTACTCCTGAGAAATTTAGTGAAAAGAACACCTCAGGAAAGCATATGGAGTCTTGCCTCTTCTGTGATTTCTTTCTTTATTTTTTTTTTTTTTCTCTCCTTGGAATGGAATGCTGACCAGACAGCCTGTCTAGGGTAGGTCCTGCTGGGAGAACTGAGCATAAATTACTCTTATATGCAGCTACCTATGCTCTGCTACCCAAACACAACATCAGCAAGAGATGTAATGAATGTCACCTGTGCCCAGTTCCCCTACAGATCCCTGTTACTAACCCCCCCCCCCTGTTTGCTTACTTTGTGAACTGACTTTTAAAGGAATAAAACCCCACTCACCCTTGGACATGAGCTCAAGGTGATATGCACACCAGCTGCTCCTGTGGAAGACACATTAATTTCTTCCCTGTTCCTTTCTATCTCCACTCTTCATTAAATAAAGGTTCAATGTGATGAGCACAACCACCTGTATGAGGGAGCCCTATTCTGCCTCACATTTGACTTCGTCTGACCATTAGACTTTTGAAAATATTTTCTAAACTAAGGTTAAGGAAAAGCCAGACATCGCTGAGTCATTCGGTGTGTCATCTGAGTATTATTTTCCACAGTGTAGTCAGGTGGAAACAAAGAAGCAACTAGGGGGAAAAATGTGCAGAGAAATAACTTTCTGTAGAGAGTTCAAGAAAAACTGGTGTTTATTTAGCCTAGTGACTAGGGCTCTCTTCCCCCTCTAGGACTAAAGTAAAGGCTATAATACTACTAAGCACAGAAGAGAGCAGAATAAGTCTAAAGCTGTATCCATAATTCAAAACCTATCCTTACCAATGTGTTCATTACTGCCTTAATGCAGAAGTATTACCCCAGGGTCAGACTGTCTCCTCCACTATCTGACACTTGGAAGTGCTGAATGTTGAATGTTACTTGGCCAAATATGAACAGGGCACCTTTGGCAGAAGTTCCATAGTTTATACTACATACATGGACGTGAAAAATTGCAGTACATAAAAAATTTGATCTTCACCCTCCCAATGATGTTCAACTTATTCCTAATGGCCTTGTTTCAAGGTGGATTTGGTGAGTTTCAAGAAAAAAATATATGAGTGTGTAGCACATAACCAGCTCATTATAATTCATTATATGGGTGTTAACATTGCACTTCTTGGCAAGCTAAGAAATTCTTGATACATGCCAATGGCATATTCTAGCCAAAAACTCTTAAGGTAATATCATCAATTCCTTCTACTTTCAGATTTATAATTAAGTCAAGTTTCCAAATGCCTGGTAATGTATTTAATATTATTACACAGAGCACTTGTATATGAACTACAACTTAGTACCTATTGCCCTTACAACATTAATATTGGCATTAATAATCTTTCCACCACTCTTCTATCTGTGAAGTAAAACTAGTGTTATTATTTCCTCTGTTATTAATCTTAATCTTCACATATCCACTTTTTAGGTCAGTTGGAATTTAACTTGGGTAAAATAGAAGAAGGAGAAAAGGAGGAATAGAAAGAAATCCTTGTAAAATCAAGACATTTGTGAAATGCATCTATGTGTATTTCTCAAAGGATATTTCTTGTAACATTTCTTTTTATTTACCACATATTTTCCCTCAAAGACATATTTGAAATTTCTGAGGAGGTTCAAGAGACTCTTCATTTACTTACTTCATTTTGTTTTCAAGATACATCCATGTTGTAGCATATATTATAGTATTTAATTTTTTTGCCATTATTAATACAACTCTTCACCTTGTTAAGAATAAATGTTTATCCCATTTATAGTCCAGTTATTTAAAAGTGCATTCTTACCAAACTAAGTTATGTGCATATATGAATATATCATAAAAAGTCCCACTTTTATGTACAATCTTAATGCAACAATTAAAAATAAATTAATAGGCCGAGCATGGTCGCCCATGCCTGGAATCCCAGTATCTCCAGAGGCTGAGGCAGGAGAATCATGAGTATAAAGCCAGCCTCAGCAAAATACAAGGCACTAAACAGCTCAGTGAGACCCTGTCTCTAAATAAAATACAAAAAAGGGCTGAGGATGTGGCTCAGTAGTCAAGTGCCCCTGAATTCAACCCCCAGTACCAAAAATAAAAATAAAAAATAAATAAATGAATAGGAGGGACACAAGTAGAGTAGAAGAAGGAGACAAATGGGAAGGTATAGGGAGAAAAAGAAGAAGTACTAAGGAATGAAATGGAGTAACTTATGTGCATATGTGAATATATTATAATGAACCCCACAATTATGTATAATTCTAATACACTAATAAAAACATAGTTAAAGTAAAATTGCATCCTTAGGCAACAACAACAAAAAGAGATATTCTTTAGTTTCTCAGAGATAGTATGTCTTCACCTAAAAGTTCTGGCCAGAGGTGATTATTGGTTCCAGAATAATCAGAAGGGACCTAGCAGTTATATTGATACTAGGTACATGAGTAAGAAAAACATAGATATACACCATTGAACACACATGCAACATTTGCATCCAAGTAACATGTGATTTATAACTTCATTTCATATTTATTATTCAATATTTCCAAAATTAATAGCACCAAGTGAAAAATGTCAAGCCAACTATGAAAGAACGGAGTTAAGATGCTCTAGAACATCAAGGACAGGGAATTAAGGAGGCTCTGTGAAGTCAGGTAAGTGGTTTAAGCTGTATGTTTCTCACGTTTTTCACCTTTAGAATGGAGACTATAGTACCCACTTTATCATATTATAGTAAAAATTAAATGAAGAATGCTTATAAGCACTTAGTGCATTATCCTCAATAAGAAAATTTTTTGAACCTTGTTTAGATCTACTATGTGAAACCAAAGACAAAGCTTGTGAATTTTTGTCTATTCATTAATCACTTTTTTAACTAATTTTTTTAAACTTTTTTCTATTTAACTATATTCTCACATAAAATTCATGAAATACGGTCCCACCCTTTCCAACTAGTGTTTTCTTATCTGCTTTGCCAGTAACAATGAAAATGCAATTAGTTATTATCCCCTCCACCCAGTTAGGAGTCCTCCCTCCACCTTTCACTCTATCACACATTGTCTACTTTTCTCACACCAATATTTTTATGCTCTGAGGTGTCTGTTTATTTTTCTGAAACTAAATCTGAATTTCCTTTTAAAGTAGATTCCCACAGTTTGTAATGGGATCTTGACAGAGGGTGCAACCCAGCATCTCTGAATTCTTCATGAAGAATATAAACAACCCATTTCCAAATAAAAACCCATACTAAAAAACAAAAACTCATAAAAACTCAGAAAAAAGGTAAACATTATACCTTTTATACCATACTACATTCCATGTTATGAGAGGTATCCTAATGCAAGAAGTTCAGGCTGTTGTAGATTGGTAGGTAAACACACAACTATTCATCATCCCAGATTCTCTGGAAATGTGGAGCAGTCAGCTGAAGAAAGCAGAGCATGCCTGGTGAACACAACACACTCTGAGACTTAACCAAAAGCTGTGCATTCTTTTCTAGCTCTTTGTCTGAGACCAATTGACAGCCACACAGATCAACATTCCAGACAACTACAATCTGAATACCCTACCTGACTCAGATATCCATCCTGCATATAAATCATCCATCTAAGAATTTACACAAAGAAAAATAAAGTGACAAAAATATAATAAACACAGAAGGAATCATAACTTTGATATTTAATGCACAAAACAGATTATGTACATTTCTTAAAATAATTTTTTGGAAAATAAAATCTAACCTAAATGAAAAAAAATTAATAGTTCGTCAATAAAGAACATGTGCTCACTGGTGCTAAATCCAAATTTTTAATTTTAACATCAAATAGCAATTAGTTTAGGAGAAGAGAAAAGACAACAGGAATAGAAAAGACGCTTCAAAATTGATCACAACAATTAGGAAAATGGACATTATTGAATGTATTTGAAAACTGGAAAAGTAAGGCACCCGTTTTATGATTTAAACATGACTGAAAACCTAAAACACATTTGAAAGTGGAATTACAGAAAAGGGAGGAATCAAAAGTTTTAAAAAAATGCATAAACTAGAAATTCTCTAAAAAAAAAAACTAAAATTAAGCTAAAAGAGAGAATAAAATGCAAATGCAATTGAAAACATCAGGAAATACTTTTAGACTAAACACTATTAAACAAGCAAAAAAAAAAAAAAAAAAAAAGAAGATAACTTCACACCAAAAATGAGCAACTTGAATCCAGCAAACTTGTATTTGAATAAAGGAAAAATGGAAAGGAGCACAAGCATGAACTAAAGATCAGACATAGGATATGAATGGAGAATTTTTAATCTTAAAGATGTAAGGTAGTAAAGATAATTAGGGATGCACAAAATTTGGGAAATCTTTTTTGTTAAATTTTATGTCAATAGCAAATTAAAATCTTTAGTCCCAAACTTTAATAGTATCCATGTAAAATACATACACCCATTCCCATTTTTATTTAAGTATAAACTCATAGTGAAAAGCGTCACAACAGCAATGTGAAGCTTGGTGACTTTCCCCACAGTGCACACCTGTATAATGATCAAAGGGCTAAGGCAGCTATTCAGCTCCTCCGATTCAATTCAAGAAATAATTCCCTCCTTCTTCCTCTTCAGGGAGAACTGCCAATATAACAATATAACATGCATTAGCACGGACTTGTTGCCAATTCCTAATCTTGATAGTCTTTTGTATTGAGTAGCTCAGATGGGTACATGATGTTTCATTTAGTTTTATGGCTATATTTCCTGAAAAACTAATGAAATCTAATATCTTTTCATAATTTTAACAACTGCCTTTTGATGACTTGTATCAACTTTTCTGTGGGGCATCTTTTTCTTATTCATATTTGAGGTTCTTATATGATATATGTAAAAGCCTCTGTCACCCATGCACTTGGCAAATTTCTTGCTCCTCTAGGTGCCTAGTCACTCTGAGCTTTTCATGAAGTATGTCTTTAGTCCAACAATCATTCCCTATACGTTAAAGTTTTTTTTAACTAGTATTTTATTTACATTTATTTATTTAACCATTTACTTTAGGGTTTTTTGTTTGCTTGTGTTTTGTGTATTTTGTTTTAGAGAGAAGGTATCATTATGCTGGTTTTGAACTCCTAGACTCAGGCAGTCCTCCCACCTCAGCCTCCCAAGTAGCTGGAACCACAAGAAATAAGCCACCATGCCTGGCTTTATTCATTTTTAATTGGTACAACATTGTACATAATTTATGGAGACAATGTGGTGATTAGATATACATTTACATTATGTACTGTTATGATAGGTTCAAACGTTTCTATAAGTTCTGATGTTTTTTTAATTGCATTGATATGGTTATAAATGTTGATAATGTATATTTCGAAAAAGCTAGAACAAAAGATTTTGAATCTTTTCGCCATAAAATTAATGATTTTTTTTTTGCATTCTGTTTAAGCGATCTATGACTATCCTAGATTGATGAAAATATTGTCCTGTCATTTCTTCTAGTTTTTTGTTTTGTTTTGATTTGCTCTAAGATTCAGGAATTTATTTTCCTATACGATATAAAAGTGATCAAGTTTTGTTTTTATTGTTATAAAAACTTTACAGATCCTGGACCATTTTTTAAAAGACTGTTTTTCATTATTGTGTAATATAATTTTTGTCAGAAATCAAATGTTCACATACAGATAGATCTCTTTCTGAGCTTTCTATTCCTTTCCATTGGTAATATTCTCTTTCCTGTACCAGTGCTATAATTCTTATAAATTTATAATGTTTTGATATTTGGTTATATAAGCCCTACCCTTTCCCTTGTCCTTCCTTTTCAAGAATCTTAGCATTTCTTGTCTTATTTTTATTTTTATATTACATTTACATTCATAATGTCAGGTTACAAAAACATGCATGGACATATACACACACTTGATGGAATTCTTATTGGAATTTCATCAAATTTTCAGGTCTATTTTGAAAGATTGAATTTTTTTCTATATCAAGTTTTATATTCTATGAAACAGTATATTTTACCATTCATTTGGGTCTTTTAAAATTTCTCCCAATAATATTTTATCATTTTCTTCAAATAATGAACACAACACAGATTTATTCCTAAATTTTAATCATTTATATTAAAAGAGCAACATCTTTTTTTCAATTTAGTTATTCATTTTTTTCTTTTTAGTTATACGTGACAGTAGAATATAATTTGGCATATTATATGTACATGGAGTATAACCTCCCATTTTTGTAGTTGTAAGTGTTTTGGAGTTACACTGGTCATATATTCACATACAAAGGAAATTTATATCTGATTCATCCTACTGTATTTTCCATTCCCATTCTCTTCCCTTCCCCCTATTTCTTCCTGTCCAATTTGGTGAACTTCTACTACTTCATGCCCCTTGCCTATTGTGAGTCAGCATACACAAATCAGAGAGAACATTGGGCCTTTAGTTTTGGGGGGATTGGCTTATATCACTTAGCATGATAGTCTCCAGTCCCATCCACTTACCAGCAAATGGTATAATTTTATTCTTCCTTATGGATAAGTAATATTCCATTGTGTATATTGACAACATTTTCTTTATCCATTCACATGTTGAAGGGCACCTAGGTTGGTTCCATAGTTTAGCTATTGTGAATTGAGCAATTAAACATTAATGTGGCTGCATTCTTATAGTATGCTGATTTTAAGTACCTTAAAATAAAAGTCCTTGGATATAAACCAAGGACTGAGATAGCTAGGTCAAACGGTGATTCCATTCCAAGTTTTCTTAGCAATTTCCATAGTGCTTTTCAGAGTAGTTGCACCAATTTGCAGTTCTACTAGCAATGTATGAGTGTGCATTTTCTCCCACATCCTCACCAACATTTATTGTTACTTGTATTCTTGATAACTGCCATTCTGACTGGAGTGAGATGAAATCTGAGTGTAGTTTAATTTGCATTTATTCAATTGCTAGAGATTTTGAACTTATTTTCACATATTTGTTGACCAATTGTGTTTCTTCTTCTATGAAGTATATGTTCAGTTCCTCAGCCCATTTATTGATTAGATTGCTTATATTTTTGGTGTTAAGTTTTTGAGTTGTTTATATATCCTGGAGATTAATGCTCTGTCTGAGGTGCAGGTGGCAAAGATTTTCTCCCGTTCTGTAGGTTCTTTCTTCACATTTTTGTTTCCTTTGCTGCGAAGAAGCTTTTTAGTTTGATACTATCCCATCTATTGATTCTTGATTTTACTTCTTGTTCTTTAGGAGTCTTGTTAATGAATTCACTTCTTAAGCTGACATGATGAAAATTTGGGCCTATTTTTTCTTCTAGTAGGTGCAGGGTCTCTGGGCTAATGCACAGGTCCTTGATCTACTTAGTTGAGTTCTGTGCAAGGTGGAAGATACAGGTCTAATTTCATTTTATTTCATTTGGATTTTCAGTTTTCCAAGAACCATTTGTTGAAGAGGTTATCTTTTCTCCAGTGTATGTTTTTGTTGCCTTTGTCCAGTATGAGATAACTATATTTATGTGGGTTTGTCTCTGTGTCTTCTGTTCCATTGGTCTTTATGTCTATTCTGGTGCCAACATCAATCTTTTATTGTTACTATAGCTCTGTAGTATAAATACAGGTCTGGTATTGTGGTGCTTCCTACTTCACTTTTCTCTCTAAGAATTGCTTTGAAACTTTTGGGCCTTCTACTATTATAAATAAATTTAATGACTGCTTTTTCTATTTTTATAAATAACATCATCAGAACCTTAATAAGAATTGCATTAAACTGTATATCACTTGAAGCAGTAACATCTTAAATTGTACTTACTTCATGGTTCCTTGTCATAGAGGAATCAAGTTTTTCTAAACTTAGAATTTTGACTTTGGGTCAAGCAAATTTCCTTAACTCATGTATTAATCTATAGATTCATTCAAATTTGCTTCATATACAAACACACCATTATCAGATAATAAATGTTTTAATACTTTTTAATTCTAATAATGTTTTAATTCTTATTTTCTTATTCATATACCTTTTGGCTTCATGTTTGCACTGGGTAGATCTGTGATTCTGAAATAAAACTGATTACTCCTACTCCCAGAGATCATTGGCAAATTCAAAAAAATTTTTTTGATTGTCATCACTGATCAAGGAAAGGGTGATATGGGCATCTGGTGGGTAGAGGTCAAAGGCATTGCTACAAATCCTTCAAAGAACAAATTTGCCTGTGCAAACAAATAAATATCTACTCCAAATAGTACTGAGTTAGAGAAACTCTAGGTAGAACTCAAGAAAATTTGAAATTTGGAAATAACAGAAATCCTTGTTTTATTCTAAGTCTCAGAAGGAAAGATTTTAATATTTTACCATTAACTAAAACATGTACAATAAGTTTATGTAGATACCATTTGTAAGATTGAAGAAAATTTCTATTGCTTGTTTGCAATGAATTTTTATTCTTAATAGATATGAAGATTCATCAAGTGCTTTTTATGCACATATTGAGATAATCATCTGATTATTCTTATTCTACTAATGTGGTGAATTAAATAGATTTTTCAAATGTTAAACTAATCTTGAATTCCTGGAATAAATGTGACATTGTCATGACAATTACACTGTTCCATAAATTGTATTGGGAAAGATTCTGTATTTTCTTCTCTGGAATCTGAAGTTTGGGTAAGTTTGACATTACCTCTCCCTTTAAAAAATTGTGTAATTGACCTACATGCCATATGGGCAAATTTTTTTCAATTTTGGAAATGTTTCAAGAATGTACATATATAGACATGCACACATACACATATAAAACCATTCATAACATCTCATAGTGTCAGTTTGGGTGTCTTGCATTTTTCTAGTTATTTAGCCATGTACTCTGTTTATCAATCAATCTGAATTAAATTCTTTATAGTAACTTTTTATGATTTAAAATTTGTTTTCATGATTCGTTTTTTACTGATTTGAAAGGTTATCTGTGACTTAAACATATTTGATACATGACATTTTTAAATGTATCAAATGTTATGCTATTTTTTTTTTTTTTGGTACCCACAATTGAACCCAGGGGTGCTTAACAAAACACTGATCCACATCCCTAGCTCATTTTATATTTTATTTAGAGACAGGGTCTCCCTTGCTTTGGGCCTTGCTGTTGCTGAGGCTGGCTTTGAACTCATGATCCTCCTTCCTCAGCCAAACTGAGCATCTAGGATTACAGGTGTGTGCCATTGCAGAGGGCAATGCTATTATTTTTAATCTCAAAATTCAGAAGCAGAAGCAAAATACCATATTATATAAAAATTATATAATGTATAATAATATATAATGATATAATACAATTGTATTTTATTATATATACAGTAAATAGTAGTATATAAATGCTTGGAGAAATAATGTTTTTACCCTAAAGAAAATAAAGCCTATGTAGGAAAAAATGGCCATGTTATATCAATACATGGATTGTTACCACAGATTTATTTTATGGTAAAAGTAAAACAAAATGATGTGATGAATTATGAAGTGAATAAGCTGAAAATTTAAAAATAAAAAATATATAATAATCAAATTCCATTCTTCCTTGTAAGAATTTTTTTTAAAAAAAGCTTACATTGTGAAATAATGAAAATAACTTAATCACAAAAACAAAATGAAGTCATAAAGTGTCATGAGCCATCCATGGTTTTGTGTGTAAGCTATGTGCATTGAGCATATGAAGGGACTGGTCTGGCTGTGTGATACAAGTGTGCCTTTCCTCTCGCTCTGCCTGTGATCCCACACAGCACCTGAGATAGGTGTGACTTGCCAAATGTCAATCAATCTGCTGACCACAAGACATCACCAAGCAAGACTCCACCTTTAGAAACCCTATCCCTTGACTTATTTGGGTGGAATATTCTACCGATTGTCTTTTCCCCAATAAGTAGGAGGAGGTTCCAGATGCATGTGCTCTATTGCTTTTACCAGCGCTGCTCAGCATGGAGCTGACTCTTAGAGTCTCAGAGCAGTCCCACTCTCGAAGCTTATGTTCGTGTGTTGAGTGGTTTCTTTGCCATTTTCTTGGTTTATTGTTGCAGCCAGCTCTTTGAACCCAGCTCATCTTGTCAGTCTGGCCAGCTGTTGGGAGTAAAGGACTAATAAGACAGAAAACTTATGACAAATTATTAAAGATAAAGAATTATAAATAAATAAATTGCATTTATTTATTATAAATTATAAAGAATAAAATTATTAAAGATAAGGAAATATAGATAAGTAGTCTTTCATGTTAAGATAGTAGAAAAAGGCTAATTTACTGAATTTCTTATAAAGCCTGTGAGAGTATTTTAATTTAAATTGTAAAAATTTACCATAGCAGAAAACAAGCAAAGAAATAAAAGATGCAACCTTGTGCTATAATTCAAAGTATGTTAACAAAATAAGATAATGAGACCCTAGCAGTTGAGGTTTAGAGGAAGGCAGCAGTTATCTGTGTATAGCACACATAAGATAAGGAGACCCTAGCAGTTGAGGTTTAGAGGAAAGCAGCAGGTATATGTGTACAGTGCCCAGTGAGGCCAGCGGAATCTCTAGCAAGCTTCCCTTATCTCCATTCTGTGCCATACCTAATACCACTACAGAAAGTGAGTTTAAAGCAAGACCTGCCCCCAAAACACAAACATTAGAATATGTTCCTTGGTCTCAACACCCTGTGATGGATGTCAAAGAGAATTCACACATATTTTTATGGAAAATAAAGTAATTGTCACGTCTGCCTATTAAGCTAAAAATAAATTGAAGAACATGAACTTTGAACTACATATTGACATTATAAATTATATAAAAAGAGAAAGGGTTTAGTGAGTATAATATAAAGAAGATGAAAACAAGCCTATATAGTTTTCATGCTATGAAGAATCTAATTAAATATAAATTACATAGAATGGGAAAATAACAAAGCAATTAATTTACACAAAAAAATAGAATTAAACAATGCAGTTACAAAACTAATAATTGAAAACAACAAGGACTAGCATAAATCAATTTACAGGCCTAGGTAAAAGACTTGTGGGAATTACAATGAACATAAAATAAAATTACAAATATTAAAATATTTAGAAAAGATTTTTGACACTCATTTTCAGATGCATGTAATTTAGGTACATACATATGAACGTATAGTCATATGTATACATATGCACATACACACATTTTTATATATGTATGTGAGTGTAAAGAAAAACCAAAATACTGAAATAAAAATAATAGAAGACCCAGAACTCTGAACAGAAAATACATATAGGGCTATCCTTCAGTGACATTTCCCTACTAGAAGTAGAAAAAAAGTAAAATTTTCACAATTTGAATACTTAATGAATAACTGGTATTCAAACATAAAAGAAAAAAATATTAACAGCGTTTTAAACACAGAGACATATCCTGGTTATTGAAATTTAAGAATAAGTAAACAGACATCTAGACATGAAGAAAATAAATAAGAAGTAAAAAGTAAAATGAGCTTCATACTTGGCATAGCAACTGTCAAGGACAAAGGAAACTACACCCCATCTCCATGTTCTGAGGAGAAGACAATTTGATCTGTGAGTATTACACTTAGTCAAATTATCATTCAAGGTGCAAACCAACAGACAGATATTGAAAACAGGAAATATCTCAAGGAAATACCACCTGAGGCTTGAGTCTCTACTGAAAAGCCATTTGACTATGGAATCAGTTCTGTCAATTAACCAAAGTATATAAATTAAGGATTTAAAAAACCCCACAATGTCAAGACTGAATGTTGAATGAAGATACATTTAAATATAGAACTTAAAGCAGCTAAAGTTGTGTTTGCAGAACGAACTCTAGAGGTGGCACATTCTGAAAAATCACAATGTATCCGGGGTGGAGAAGGAGCAATGGCAGAAAATATCCAGGAACTTGAGATCAAGTTACAGTAACTGTAAAGGACAGGAGCAATGAACACAAAAGGGAACATGTTGGAATCCTTTCTGTTCTTACTGTTATTTTTACTTAACTCGAGACAAATACTTTTTAGACGGTATTATATTTTCTTCTTTAAGTACTCATTTTTTTCCAGTTTTACATCTGTCTTCTTCTTCTATTAAATGTAAAAGACATTAAATGTTATTTTCATGAAAACTTGTGTATTGTACATTCCTATATTCATGTTATAAATTTCATCTTCTTGTCTGCTTGGCTACACTTCAATGTAAGTTTATGAAGACAAGTGCCTGAAACAGTGATTGCTAATGTTAGGAATGGTTAGCATTTCTCAGAAGATAGTAGTTATCTGTTGTTTACTTTACAATACTTCTGTATGGCTTAAGTTTAATAATAAACATTTGTCATTTCATTAGATACAATGTCCTTAGGATAATATAACCAAAAAATTTTGATCATAAAGAATAATGTAAGATTCTTTATGATATGAAAGAATATTAAATACAATGCATATACAATCTAAAATTTTATTGTAGGACAAAAACCAAGTATTTTATAAGATGGGAACTTTCAATAGTCTAAAAAGTTAATATTTTATAAATCATTTAAATTTAATACACTTTAATGTTTGGCACTTGGGAAATCATTCGTTTTATTTCTTAAAAGTATAGACAGATGAGAAAAAATAATGAATATCTGGAAAAGAAAATTATGAGTGGAAGAAAATGGAATTATTTTTATAAAAGACACTGTGAATTATGTATGTAAAAACAAACATGGAAACAAAAATTATAAAGAAACAATAATTAGCAGAGGATAATACTGATATAATTAGGCATATACTGATATTTTTACATAGAATATTTTATTATAATTTTCCTAATTATTAAGAAATACATTTATTTAGTTGTCTGATATGTGAAGTATTTGGAAAACTATAACCAAGTTATTTTACAACATACAGGCAAGATATAGTCAACACAGATTAAATAAAATTTCTAAATGCAGCCATCAAAAAACTAGGAGAAGTTTGCCAAGTTTGTTTGTCTTTGGTATGATTTCATTGTTGGAAAGGCCATCCCCCTGTAACAGCTGCAATCACAGAGAAAAATGCTAACAATGCTTTTCAAGTAATGCCAGAGGTCTTTATGCGAGCATAGATCTGAATTTTTCCTCAGCATTAAACATAGCAATAATATATAATATTATTAAAATATTAAAAATAGATATCCTCATTCAAAGAATAGGGGTTAAGATTTCTAGAACAGAGTAAGAACACATAATGTTGCATAGCATCATTATCAGAAGCATTTACAGGTTTAGTCCTATATAGAAAAAGCAGAGGCAGATTTGCTCTATGGGGCTAAGGTGAGGCTGGGAGCCCCTGAAAGGAAGCCAGAGTGCATGCTGAGTGCTGCTGAGGAGGTGGAGGGGAGATAGCACCTGAGGTAAGTCATCCCCTGGCTCTACCCTCAGAACCTTCTGCCCACTTGGAGATAAGCAAAACTACTGCTAGAAAGGAAGCTGTGGATAAAGAGAAGGATCATTACCCCAAATGAGATTACAGCAAATATATCCAAGCACTGGAGGAAAAACTTCATTAAGAAAGACTTTCATCAAATTTAGTGATCAGAATATGTACATTTCTGATGCAATGGAAATAATAGAAGAAGCTCGAAATAATTGTCCAAAGGTGTATGTGATATAAATATGCATTAGAAAGTTAAGAAAAAACAAAATATTTGAAAATGGCTTGCTATGTTTTTAAAAGAGATTTAAAAAAGAACATATTCAAATTTATCAACCTTAAAGAAGACACAAAAAATGGTAATTACTAAAAATATCAAAGCGTTGAATACAAAACCCAACAAATCTACAGAGAAACTTAGTTAATTGGAGAAATGTCTAAAGATTGAATGGTCAAAAGCAGCACACAAAGACAATGGGTAAATATTTGAAAAAATAAAAATCTGAGATACAAAATAGAGATGAAAACATCCAATACAAATCTAATTTTAGGGAAGTAATATTTGAAGAGATAATG